>BROG01000206.1:460000-1066570 GCA_030159075.1 Atrina japonica
ATTTCCCGTCTGTGTTTATATTAAGTAAAATGTCTAAGTATGAAGCGTGTATGCTTGATTCTGTTGTCTATCTTAATTTCTAGTTCGCTAGGATATATTGCATTGACATAATATGAAAATTGTCATTATTAATTGACAAAACGTCGTCGATATATCTAAATGTCAAATTAAAGGACACCGCTAACTTTTTCTTCTTTTCATTCAGCAGTTTCTGAATGAAGTCTGCTTCGTATGAATAAAGGAACAGGTCGGCCAATAATTACCATAATGCCGTTTGGTATTAAAATGGCAGACAACTATCTGTGGAAATGAATTGGCTTCAGAAATGCTTCGCTGACAGAGGTATTGTCCAATTCACAAAACGTGATAGGTGGATTAACCTTTTGATTATCTTGCGGATGATTCTACCCAATTTTTGGTTATGACAATCTTTATGGGAAAAAAACTGTTTACTACCCACTGGATACTCGTATGTAGGATAACAAGAAAGAATGACTATTCTTGTCAGTGTAAATTTAATGTCAATATTCTTTATCACCTAACATTTGAACGTGTCCAGGTCAAAAAATGGTTCACGAGACTATATCCCGCCAGGTTATATGGATATAAGGTAAAGGGGTCGTTACAATGTTCCTAAACGTACAGTACAATTTTTTATCGATTATATCTTTCTTCTTTTTCGGTCATTTGTGTTTTGTACACGAACGATTGCTAATTAGGGGTGTTTGTATCACGTTTTTATCATTTTCTGACTAATTGCAGTGTATGTGTGAACTAGTTTTGATTGATATGTCTTTAAATTGTATAATGTTTGAATCGGAGAACATCTTACAATATTTCATGTAGTTTAATTTAAGCGGTCACGGTCCTTTTAAGGGGCATTAGCTCTGATTTCATTTGGATTTGGCACTGGATTCTCGACGGGTGTGACCGGTCGACAGGGAACGTTTACTCATCCATGACACCTGATCCCACCTCTTGGTTTCCAGAGGTCCATGTTTGTCCATTTTAACCAGATCTGTATCTATAACTGTATGGACATCCTAAAGATTTATACTTTGGTATCCGAGATGTTTTACATACATAGATACATACATATATACAAAAACGAGACGATTTCGGCTTTCCCATCGTAAATTATCCACATTTAAGTAGTAATATCCCACAATCACCCGCATATGGAGTTTATATTTTACAAATAATCAGATATGCCAGAGCGTGCTCAACATATCAACATTTCATATGCAGAGGTAAACTACTCATTGACAAATTACTGACACTGGAATATCGTCAACGTTCCGCAAATTTTACGGTCGGTATAAGTCTTGTTTGCCATTACTCTGTTTCTAAGGATCTAAAGATTTTTTATATTGATATACAATAACAAAGAAATATTTAAACACAGGCATAAAATTCTTAAATCCCTTTATTTGAAAAACATTGCTTGAAAATTCCAGGTTTGGCACTTGATTAACTCCTCCTTACTATTTGTATATAATGAATACCATTACTAAATCTGAGCTTTTTTTCACGAAATCTACAAGAATATACGATTATTTTATGCTTATATGTATTATGAATTGTTGTACATAAAGTACAAGTAATAAGCGTAGAAAAATATGAAATAAAGTTTCTGGTAAACACAGCTAATGTCCCTTTAAATCATATGAGAACGAAACTAGTAAATTTAATAAGTTATTGTCAATATGAGATCCTTATCAATTCGATATTCTAACAAATGCTAAGGTCAAAATGATGACCAACTTTTTTGCTATTCATCTCACAAATCACCCGGTATGAACCCCCTCAACTAAAGATAACTTAATACATGTAAATTAAGAGGCAATTTGCAGTGATAAGTGTTGTTGCAATGAAATAGAGAATCGCCTTTAAGTCAACAATGCGTATGTATTAAGGTCGATATACAGATTTGGTCACAACTGCCATATTTCAGAAAAGTTGAATTATTTCATTTTCGATAATGTTAATCATTACGATTTTGACCAGGTTTTATCAATACCCTATTTTGGTCAGCATTTTCTTCGGACTCACGGATAATGGACTTACATGGGCCTTTGAAAAAAGCATAAGTGAGGTTTGGGGCATCAAGTATCTAACTATCACACCTCCCGAGAGAAATTTAGAGTTCCGAGTATCCATTGGCACTTCTTTCTTTTTACTTTTAAATAAATACGCTTTGAAGTTTAAAAGGAAAACTTGATGCAGAAAGCAGTATTCAATAAAATTTTATTATTTACTTAAAACATAAGCATGGTTGAGGCATAGTTCAATATCTTGAGTTTGAAATGCATTGAAAAATCATAAAACATGGAACAAAACTATATATTGCAAATTAGTGAATACATTATATTGCAAAAAAATGCTATCACCATAAAATGCATGTATGTGCGTGTATGTGTGTATGTGCATGTATGTGTGTGTATGTATATGTGTGTGTATATATATGTGTGTGTGTGTGTGTGTGTGTGTGCTACAAGTGACTGCGCATACCTTGAATGCTGACAATTGGGCATCATTTATGTAACACACACTTTAGTGGATATTTAAGTAATTTTAACAGAATGTATTGTACACACAGCTACCGAAAATATGACAAAAAATTGTTTAATTTACAAATAAATTTGATCAGTGATTAAAACGATCATCCACCTTCAAGTACAGATACTGTGTTACATTTAAACCTAAGCGTGATATCAAAATTTCTACAAATGATGAATGTGAAATAGAAAAACAATATTCCTCCATATATTTTATATTACAATAGATTTATCAAGAAGCCTTGACAAACACCCCTTATTGTTTAACTATTTCATGGATAATTGTAAAGCTTCAATCATGTAGATAATAATAAGGAATCAAAATAACCTAATTTCTGTTTATCAGCAATTGCACAAAATACATTAAATGGCACAAAAATATAATCTTAAGAACTGACTTGAACAAATACAGCATAACCTAAGTAACACTGAGAAAAATATGATATTATGATTTAAAATTTAAATGATCTTCAGTTTTCTGTTATTATCATGACTGTATAAATGTAAAATATTCTTTTAATGCCCCATTGCCATCCATTAACCCTCAGTCGATAATATTTTACTGATATTGTACTATTAATACATCATGCTTAAATAAAAATGAAACATTCCAATAGATAATACCTCTGTATTTTGCTGTGTTGGCGAGTAATATGATTTGGGGAAGTCAGATCCCCACTGAGAGCTGTTGATTACTTTCACACTTATTACTCGCTAATAAAGTAAGATACATAGGTGTGATTTATAGGAACATTTAACTTGTATGTAGGCATTAGATACAGTTTATTATCAGTTTAAACATCTGCACCTTAACGGAGTGAAAATGGGTGGTCAAAGGGCTTTAATTCCAACCTGCATTTATTCTGCAATAATTAAGTGTTCTTGAATTCGAAAAATTAGAAAAATGCGAAAAAAGATCATCATGGGAAATGTATTAAATGTAGTTGTCATTGATAAAGATAAAAAAAAATATCATTTTTTGACTGGTTTTGAACTGAGAAATAAAAAGCACAATAGCCAAAATAGTACAAAACATTTTAACACACACTTTTCCAACAGCAAGTGTTGGATTTATAAGCATTATTCCATGTAAATTATGTATATCACAGAAAATGTAAGGAGTGTTCTCTAATTAGCTTGTACAGATTGTACAAATACTGCACAAAGTTATAACTATCAGAACCCGAAACCCCTAGGAAAAAGTCATGTTTAAATATTGCTGAATTCAGTAGATATTATATCATATGTTCCATCTATCAGAATAATATCATATGGTTGATTAAATTACAAATTCTTCCAGTAAAATTTCATATCAGCATTCACTCATAATAATATATAAAAACCTCAGATACGAAAGCATAAATCAATAGAATGTCCAGGACATAGATACAAATCCGGCAAAAATGGACAAACACGGACCTCTGGAAACCAAGAGGTGGGATCAGGTGCCATGGAGGAGTAAGCATCCCCTGCTTTACCAATCAGTAACTTAGACACTACTCACTATGCTTTACCAATCAGTCACTTAAATACTACTCACTCAGCTTTACCAATCAGTCACTTAAATACCAATTGTACCTGTCTTAAAACAATATACAGATATTTAAATAAAGATTATTTCACATAAGGGGTATCAAATAGTTCAACTTTGTGCTCCATGATTTAACCAAATAGAGTAACACAGAAATTAAAAATAAACATTTATAACACTAAGTATTGTTAAATGATTCAATAAATACATATCTTTACTAAAAGTTACATGAATAAATAGATAAGATATCACGCTTTTAGTGTGACAAAACAGATTTCAGATCATTCTTAAAAACAGGAAAAAGATAATCTGTACATTTTTTGATGTCACTAACATCAAAACTGATCAAAATACTGCTTTAAACAAAGAAAAATGCAAACGACAACAAAAGTAAAATGAGAGCTATACTTCACTCCAAACTGTCCGACATGAAATCATATTTTAACTGAAAGGATGATCTTAAGTATGGAATGTAGAATAAAACAAGAACAGCGTTCCAGTGTCCCCAGCTATCTATTTTACTACAGAGCAATTTTACTACAGAGCAAGAAAAAACAATGAAAAAGTGCAATAAGGTGTAAGACGCCATAATTTCTTCAATTAAACCTCATATGGAGAAATATTTGATATAGGCTTTTGCATTATCTATATTGTTTAAGTCAATTTAGCTTTGTTAAACTCATCAATTAATGCAACTTTACCAGAAAAGAAAATGCTGAATTAACTACCCAACATTGTGTTAAAGAGGGCCTTTAAAATTTATTATTCTCTGTGGGTATTCTATCAAGTCTAGTTTAAAGAGAAAAAAAATCCCCAAATCTTAAAATTCAAAAATACTAAAAGATTCATAAATATTAATATTGGAACAGCTGAAGAATATATGTTTAGAATGTAAAAAGTAAAGACAATTCAATGATATAAACTTGCCTGATTTAATTCTGACATCAATGGAACATTTCAAAATATATATAATAACCAAATATACATAGAGATAAGAATAAACAATGCAATAACAATAAACATAATGATGAACAATGTGACATACTGAAGAACAACAATAAAAAAGTATAATAAGATTATGCAACATAATAATTAGATATCTGCAACATACTGATGAAACATAAAATATCAAACTTTTATAACAATGTGATATTATATAGGTCATGTTATAACATTGTGATATTATATAGGTCATGTTATCGCCTATACATCGAATGATTGCTTGTGAATTGTTATGTGAAAAATAAATGCAGAGTGTGTGATTAATTTCTATGAAGTTTTGTTTGATGAATTCGAACTATATCTGTTTGTTAAATTCAAAACAAACTTGCTACAAACAAAGGGAGGTAATAAAAAATTTTCATGCCAATGTTCATTTGCAATTTATAAAGAAATGCTTATGGTGCATTTTCAATTACATTACCTTGAAGTTTCACCTAACTTCATATTAATACAATTGTTGTAAGTGTGAATTTTCAATAAATTTCAATTCTTGAATTGGCATAAACAATAATCAATCATTCAATTCAATTTCTTTTCAGAAATATTTTGTAAAATGAAACTTTCCCATCACCATAGACGCAATATAGATTACTCAACTACAGTCTACTTGTACATATAATACACTTGTCAAAGATTAAAAGATATTAAAATCTTATATATTACAAATAATGTACATCCAAAAGAGAAAGAAAAATAATATTTGTAATAATCATAACAGAGGAAAATTTTCTGTGATAATAACAATCATTCTATATGAAAGTATTGGGAAATCAGAATGAATTGTTGGCACCATACCCCTCTCAATGCCTCTGGGTAAATTTGTACAATGCACCTACACTGTGTTACATTTGATATCATGTGACACAACATAAATCACTGATTGGTTGAATTCTACTTGAGAGAGAGAGAGAGAGAGAGAGAGAGAGAGAGAGAGAGAGAGAGAGAGAGAGAGAGAGAGGAGTAATTACGATTTAAGATCTATTGATCCTATTATGAATCTGAGCCATATTAATTTCAGAAATGAGAATGCAAATAGGTGAAATGGTCCTTTGGAAGGTTTTAATGGGGGAAAATTAACATTGCAGAAAGATTTTGCTGGAGGAAAATTATCATCTCTGTCTTTTGAGGGGAAAAAATTGACACAGTAGAATTGTTTCTTTGAAAGTTACGACTGTAAAAGTGTCTGTATTCAACCGGTTTCTACCTACAAGCAATCATTTTTCCACTCAATGCAAATCTGTATGACACATAACAGATGCTGGAAGTCGATCACAATATAATCTCATGTACTAAACAAACTCATGAAATAATTCATTTTCAAACTTGCACATCATACAACCATTGTACATGTATATATCAATAGGAAAATCTTTCACATTTTAATACATACACATAAAAAATGAATCTATCCTCTTCTACTTTCTAGTTTGCAATTTATAAAAAAACACCTAGATATTAATACTGTAATTTGCCTATAATATTTTGATTAAAATGTTAATTTCAGCATCTAGGCATACTTTTCAAAGTAATGAATTAGATATATCCAGTCGTTTATCCATCATTAAACTTAATATAGTAAAAATCACTTAATATCAGGTGGCCTTAGAGCAATGACAGTCAGAACACATATATGGTTATTAGATTATTTGAATGTAAACTGTAATATACAACAGGATTTTATAACAACTAACACCACATTTACACACTATTTTCAACAAACATTGTGCAAATATTTAATAACACACAAGTAAACAAGTTTCCTTATCAACAGAAATATGTTACATTTACACGTTTCTTTCACTAACGATGCCAAATTCATATCCATTTACTTACAAAACATGAAATTTTTTTTCAAAGAAAAATAAACACACACAGCATTCTCTTTTCAACCAAAAACAGAAGATTGTCCCTTTCACATCTGATGTCAACATCATGATCTGACAGAAAAAAAATCCTAGTGAGCAAAGATTTTTCACACTTTCACAGATCTAGGGGTACAATTGTCATTTATTTCAAAACTGGACTCTCCAGTAACTCAATGACTTTCACCAGTCACAGTCTGTAGGTGTGAATGAGTTAACACAAGTCATATTTTATTCATAGTTTTGAGAAACAGTGTCTATGAAATAACACTGACAATAATGACTATTATTAATGTCCACGATAACTACATGGCAGGGTGATTTATATTTATTTTTAACCATAAACTGCAAATGAAAAAAATATATATCATTGAGTTATATGTTCTTAAAGGAATTTAAAAACTAGACAAAAAATACAAATAAACATATCATGAAAGTTAGGTTGAACACATTAAAAATTATTTAACATGACGTGTTTATGTAATGCTAATTACCAGCAAAAAGTCCATCATCAAACTACGTTGACATTTACATATAAAATTTATTGCCTATCATAAGTTAACATACCCTTTATTGTACAGGGTCCTGTGTTCTTTCAATAGAGAATTTTGCATCCCGATGTGCCAAATTTTGAAACAAGTATTTTACTCATAACAATATAAAACACATGAATTATTCATCCAACTTTTTAATTAAACTGACAACATGGAAGTTTTGATTAAGTTGTACTTGGAAGTGTAAAATACTCCTTTGTTGGCATACCAAATGTGAGCTCTACAGTGACTATATTTGGGAGATTTTGCTCAGAATTTGGGAGAAATAGTCATTATTGCATTGGGAATAGGGTCTTTTTCTGCACCCACATGTTGATGATATTAATCTCTGCCTATTCCGATGTACATCCAGCTTTTGTTATGTTTATAATATGTTTTGTACATTTTTTATGTTCACATACATGTATTGGATCTCTGTGGAGAATTATAACTTCTGAATTCTTATTCATTTTGTCAAATTTGAAAAAATCTGGAATGACTCATGAATAAACATGGAAAATAAAATTATGAATCAACATCATGACAAAAACATAAACACAATGGCCATGACCTATGATATTGTTTGTTAACTCATCAAACCTTAAAAAACATTGAATTCTTCTTTAAATCAATGACTTAGACCAGTCCAAATGTGTCTTTAGGGGTGAATGATTTAGAATATGTACAACCATCATGTTTATGATGTATCAAACTTTTAACATAATCGTGAATGTTTTATAATTCTGTTCTGAAAATTAATGCAGGTCATCCAACAAAAATTTCAATGTGTGCAAGACTGCATATCAATTCTCTATAGATCATTTTATACACTATTTACATGTACAGCACAATGAAAACTATCATTTTTACACACATTCTTTCAACAGTGACTAAATCTTCAAATACTGGCTTTGAATTGATCCGTTTCATTCAGGGTCACAGATACTGATGATAATTTTAGACAGATTAATCTGTTTTAGGACATGAAAAAAAAAATTAAAAAATTTATGTAAATGCTCATATTAAATTAATACGATTTAGCCTATTGCATATTAAATATGTAGGGACTGATGTTCAAGGAATCAAAACAAGCAATTATACATGTTGATAAAAAAGGATAAATGTGACAAAAAAAACCTAGATACCAATATTCTGCTTAATTCTATCCAAGTATGTCATTTTTTCATAAAGTGAAAAGTGAAAATATTAATAATATAAGACTAACACCATATTTATCAAAAATAATGAATAACACATTTCACATTTAGAAGATGTCATTTATGATAATGAAATTGACAAAACCAAAACCTTTTGCTATACACAGAGTGATATTTTACTGACATTGTGATAAGTCTGGCAGCCTGGTGTATAATGTTTTTAATATAATTTTGAATTGCAAATTCATGCTGAAATAATGGAAATATATATATACTTAGGTGTGCTTTAAATTCATTTTAATAAATTTTGATTTTAGGTAATGAACAGTTAAGATTGATACATATAATACTTAATCTTAAGATCACTGATGCTTTTTTTCTTTCTAAATTTTTTCATATATTTTGCAAATTTAACCCAAATTTTAGATAACTATTAGTGTGAGATTATAAATACATTAACAGCTGAAGTCCACCACATCATCATTTAACATAAATTTGATCTGTCATGCTGAGCATATTGAAGGTCCTATCTAAATTTTATTTTATTGATGAAAATTTATGATTCATTATTTTATCGAGAACCAATTAATATCAATTGTCAATTTGCCTTTACTCTAAGGCATAGATATACATTTGTACATCAATTGTACATCAAAACGAATACAACAAAATGATTATTTGCAGATAAGCATGAATTTTTCATGATAAAATGGATTTCCAAACCATAGGGACTAAAGGGTTTTAACATATTGCACTATTATTGGTCACCATGAGCTGGTCACTGGGACAATCTAAGAAAATGGAGAAATACTAACAGTGGTATGTCTTAGTCTCAAAGTTCATGGGACCACCCTTATAATTTTCAGATATCCAGATTCGAGATAACCGACATTTTAATTCATCTTCATTCATCTATTGATCAAAGTCAAGAAAGGCTGTTCGATTTTGATATAACTGGAATTTTGACTCACTTGATTTTGACTTAACAGGATTCCACTGTGTAAAGTCACAATACTATTACCAAGTTGTATATAATTACTGATTGTAAATCCATGATTCAAAAAGAAAACATTATCAATATCATGTTCATTTGATTACTGATTAATGGTAGCAACATGGGGTTTTTGGCATCTGGATTGAGAAATTGTATATTTCACCATAAGGCTGAAGTTAGAGATAAAGCTGAACTAGGATGAAAAAAAGCTGTTGAACTTTTAATACAAACAAATGCGTTGAGAAAAATGTTTTGAAACATTTCCACATCATCTCCCCACATGCAGTCATATTTGTAAGTGTTTCACCAGAAAACAAGTCCCACAACAGATGTATATCTGTACTCTCAACGCCAAACGTGCAAAGTCGCAGAGGCTGAATAAAACTCACAGAATTTGTCTTACCTGTACTTTTTGATGAACATCTGTGCCTCGATTGAAGTTTTCTGACGGTAAGAAACTGATCTTGGAAGGTGCTTGATATTTAGTGCAATGGAATAAATATTGGATTTATTATGGATGAAATGTTCATTCTCTGTTTGTACATTACAGAAATCTCCACTTTTAGCACAGATGATTGTTTTCATTGAAAAGTATAGGTACGACTAAGTCTGTGAATTTTATTCAGCCTCTGGGAATTCACACTTTTTGTGTTGTGAGTACAGATATACAATAATGACTGATAAAACTAATCCGCATTTCATACCCATGTGGGACTTGTTTTCCAGTGAAAGAATTACAAATATGTCTGCTGTGTGGGGAGATGAAGTGGGAACGTTTCAAAAGGATTTTTTTTCAGCACAATTTATTTTATTAAAAGTTCCAAAGCTTTTTATGAGATCCTAGTTCAGCTTTAAAGATTTTCTAAAATCATTCATGAACAGTGAAATATTGGTGTATATCACCATCCTTTAAATTTTCTTACAACAAAATTTACTGCTTCTAAAAATATCCAGACACACCAAAGTGGTCAAAAAACTATATACAGCATGGTGACAAAAGTCATTCTGTTTTCCACCATATTGAAACTCTGCTTCACACATAGACACCTAAAAACCAATAAATTATCCCCCTTGCCCTTAACAAATAATGATGTAGCGCATCACTCGCGTAGTCAAAGAAACAAATATGCTATTTTCAAACCGGATGTAAACATATAGACTGCTTTTGACGCTGTAGCTTCCTTAAAGTTACAATTGCTGGTAACAAAAAACAAATAACTCCCAAGAAGAAAAAAGTAATAATATGCTTATTAAACCAGGGATTAAGTAAAATCGACATTGCGAGAATATGTAATGTGAATTATTCCACCGTTTTGAAATTAATTAAACGTTACGAAGAGCGAGGATTTGCTGAAAACATATCTCGGAGTGGAAGGCCCCCAAAAATGGATGACCGCAGTGCAAGGACGTTTAACCGCATAGTTCGACAGGATCACACGACAACATTAGTGGACATTACAAACAATTTTAACCGTTTTAGTCAAGTTAATGTCAGCAAGAGGACAATTCAGAGGACATTGCATGAAAGTGATTTCAGGAAACGATCTATTCGGAAAAAAGTCGGAGTGAGGGCAGTGAATGGCATCAGATGTGTTAATTGGTGTCGCACTCGCTTATCATGGACTGTTCAAAATAATTGGAAAAATGTAATTTACAGTAATGAAATGAAGGTTGTGATTAGTGAAAAGGAATAATTAAAGTGTGGTGAACTAAGGGTGAAGCATAACTACCGAAGTGCATTGGACATATCCCACAGTATGAGGGTCAACGACTCACTGTTATGGTCTGGGAATGTATAACATATTATGGAGTCGGAACTTTGGTGTTTGTGGATGGAAATATTAATAGTGCCAAGTATATTGAGGTACTAGATAATAATTTGTGGCAAGTTATTAAGCATTGCCCCAACAAACCTTACCTATTCCAGGATGATAATGCGCCTTGCCATTCTAACAAAGCCACTCAAGATTGGAAAGAGAGAAATTTAGTTGCAAGTCTACACTGGCAAGCACAATCACCAGATTTAAATATTATTGAAAATATTTGGCTTTTGATGAAAAATCAGGTTAAACGCAACATTTCTAACATAGGTTCACTTAACCAACTCAAGTGCGTATTGACAACTGCTTGGCAATCAATCAGTGATGTGTACATAAAAAGCCTGTATAATTCAATTCCTAGGCGTCTTCAAAAAGTAATTAGATCCAGGGGTCACATAAGAAAATATCAGATCACCAAAGAACACATAAAACAACTTTATTTACAACTTATTATTTTCGAGTGAAAACCAATATAGCGGAAAATGGAATGACTTTTGTCACCATGCTGTAAAATGGTTTGGGATTAAGTTCTGCATGGATTTATTCCAATTAACCTGTGTATAGTGGATATAAACCAATGGGAGATAACTCTTACTAAGATCAGCAAAGGCTGATTTCGCTTTAAAGACTTGCACATATAAAACAAATATATTCATTGTATTAATATGAAAAATTTGTCTTGTTTTAGAATCTGTTCAATTACTCGTTCTTGGAAGATCTTGGGATAACTAGAAAATATCTCTATTTTCAATGAAAAAAATAATGAAGCACCATTTCCCTAAAGATCAATATCATCATTGAATCACACATGTACCATTATAACTTTGGCAGCACATGCACCGTTCATGCATTGGTCGGGGTGGTATAAGGTCAAGGTCTTCATCATCTGGCTCAAGGTCAAGGTTATAACCATCCTTCATTAACTGTTGTGTGATTTCCTTCTGAGCAGCTTTAGAGAGCATTGGAGATTCAAAATCATCATCTTCACTGCAAGAACCAAAATAATCACGATAATACTACAGAAATGATAATAACTAATCAATGAGGGTTTATCTAAGCTTGTATCACTCACCTGGCTTAACAATGAACAACATGAAATTTTGATAATGTTATCTGAAAGCTATTTGTTTAACAATTAGGACACACATACCAATCAAAATGTTTGTCAGAATTTAATGTGGAGTCAGTTTGTTCAATTATTCTTCAGAATATTTTTGCATGTACCCCGTATATGTAGTATCAATTTCCTAATATTTCAACCAAGAGTCATGAAAGTAACAACACAAGGACTGTTGTGAACACAAGAAACATAATTATGTACTAAATATACTATATTTGGTGACGACCTATTTGTTCCTACAAAAAAATATTGTTGTGGTTTATACTAAAGACTAGATCACAACATAACCAGCTACTGGTCCTAGCCGGCTACTGGTCCCCGACCAGTAAGGTCATGATTACTGGAAATTAATCTGGCTGTACCAGTGAAAAGCAAGTGTTACAAAATGAACATTCTTCTGCAAAACTAATATAAATATAAACATGTCTTGGCAGCATATCAATTGCTTTTATTACAAAATAAATCTTTGATTGCTGGCACTGACTTATATAAAGGTCAACTATACATAAATCTTGAACAACAAAATGGAAAAAATCTTACCAAAAGTTGTTTCGCTTCCATCAAAATTTAACAAAGAATTTTACACCTATCAATTAAAGTTCCTGGTCTTTCTATTTTTCAAAATGCAAGGACTCGGCAATGAATCTAGACAGGGTTGCATCTCAGATTTTATAATATAAACTTACTGCCCTAGTTAGCCCGAGGGCAATATGACATGTCTTGTGTTAACAAATTGTCTCCCTACAACCAGGGCAATAAATTGTTTATTATACCTACATACAGAATTTAAAAAATGACAAAGACCAGCAACAATTCAATCAATTTTAGGAAGATAAAAACACCTGCCTGCTGTGACCATGTAAATGGGAAACTTCAAAGAGTTCCAAATTACAAACAACAACTCTGCCTAAACCCCACAAGGGGCCCCACATGGGGAGACATGAGAGGGAGATTTTAAGTTTTGTCATTATGGCACATGATGGCTCTCAACCCATCCCTGACTGTGTTTCATTTATTAGGTATAATAATATACTCTTTTATTAAAGTGCTCAATATCACAGGTGAAAGTTGCAAATATTTCAGACAATACTTGAGTCCAAGGTCACATGTTAGATAGTGTGACAAATGTTATACCTTCTGTAATGTCAGTTCATTACCTACATGTAGGTTAAGACCTCAGTCACTTTATCTAAAACCTAGATTTTGAATAAGTAATAAACTGATCAGTTTAAATACCATCAAAACTTACCTGTCATCGGACATAATGGCAACTAATGGCTGGTGATCTTGGTCTAACGGTTTTATATCATATTTTTCTGGAATTGATAACCTGTAAGAAAATCATTAGAGGCCATGAATATAATCAAACGGTAATACACTAAAATGTAAATTTTAAATTGAAAATAGTTTAAGAAATTATTTTTTATGATTCTGTATATATCTTAGGGGTACAAGGATACAAATCAGGGGTACACATATATAAAATTAGACCAAAGAAAAAAAAAGCTATTTTACTCATCTCAACACCCATTAATAGACACAAGTGTGTCTGAATTTGATGTAGATACTTGTATATAAATTGTGCACAGTGTTCAACAAGTATTGACAACTACATGCAATGGACTTTCATGTTATTTATAATAATCTTGGGATTCATGAGTACTTAGATACTGTGTCAGGGGTTGCACTGGTTAAAGAATTTGTGTCTTCAAAAGAATCACCAGTTGTCAAAATCTGTTACCAGTTTCAAGTTTTTGAATTTTTTGATTCATAGTCAATAAAAATGATTTTTGAGGTATATAAATGTGTTAATTAATTGTCAAGACTGTCTATTCATTTAATTCAATTAGATGAATTGCAAGATGATGCAGTTCAAGTCCGAGTCAATAAACATTAACCGGATTATACTAATTACCACAAAAATATTCGTTTATTGGAACACAACTGAAGTTGCCAAAACACACTAACATATAAATAAACACACTCAATTTGTAGATTTATATTTTTTAAAATCTATGAAAAATAATGTAGAAATATTCCGACAATATCGGATAATCTCTTTAGGATTGTTTTTGCTCAGTTCAGTGTGTTTCAGTAACTGAAGTTGCTAAAGTTGTGTTTTCGGTAATTAGTACGACAGGCGGGTAACTTTCACACCAATAACATCCTGAAAGAAGAAAGTGGCCTATGTTTCCAATGACAATTTTTATCGCAAATCTGATTTTAATACAGATCTTATCCATGTTATTCGTCAGAATAGAAAAGAAAAATCTGATGATTTAGTTTGAAATCTTTTATATTTTAAAACTTATGAATTAGGAACTTTTGCGTGTATTTGGGGAAAATACCAGCCATTTTCACATTGGGAATGGGTTCGGTAACCCAAAAATGGCCTGAGAAAATCGCTGATTACACCTCTAATTACTTTATTAATACACAGAGTCATGTTCCTGATGACTATTTGGAAGATATAATTGACTTATGTAACCTAGATGGCTTATTGCTTGGCACCAGAAATATCGCCAGATGCTATTTTTTGTCGCCAGTTGAAATAAATTGGCGAAATCCAGCAGTGCAACCCCCCCCCCCCGAAAAAATCACATTATTAAAATCTGTAACTTTAGATTTCAAATCATTCCTTAATCTTGTCACCCCGCTGTGAAGTTGAAATCTTCAGTCAGGACACTGCAAGCTGTGTTCATTGGAACACAACCTTCAACTGATAAGAATCATTCAGCAGTCTTCGAAGCTGGGAAGGTCTAGGAAAAATATTATACACACAAGCACACTCAATTTTGATGATAAAATGTTCTATAATAAGTGACACTGTTTACAAAGTAAGGATACGATGCAGGGAACTGACATAGCTGTAGTGTTACCATCATAATGACAATACATGTATATATGATAATGTGGTAGGCATCCACTACACGAGAAACGCATGTGGTGGGTTTTGTTTTGTGTGTGTTTTGTAATGAAACTGTGTGACTAAAGCATGTTTTTGTGTGTTTGGAAACAATGTACACTGTAACTGAACAATAGCAACTTAACTCATTTACCTGTGCAGACACATGTGGACTGCCCTAACTCATTGATTTACAGAAGAGATCATTGTTTCTTGGCTGTTGATGAGTTAAATCAAAATTCAGATGGGAGATGAATTAACTCTGTAAAATTTCTGGTACCGTATCAATTCTCACCTATTTCTTGACAGTATGTGTGACTTCTTTGGTTGATGTGCTATCACTCTCTTTGCAGCATTTTCTCTATGTTTTTCTGAAAACATGGATACACAAATGATAAACAGATGGATTACCTAGCAATTTATGAAATCTTTTATTACCGGTATCTTTTTTTGTAAATAAATCATAAATCATATTTTGATGTCTTTGTATGCCAAAAATCATTTCTGACACATATTATGGATTCCACTAAAACATATCTTTCAGTCTTGACTTTCATCCCACAATTTTCTCTCACCATGGTGAGTGGATGAGTAGAATTTTACATCTCTTTACATATAATATACAGTTCTCGGATTCTCTCCTGTTATACCACCACATTTTGTTTTCCTTGATTTTGGCAGTATATTGGGTTTGGAGATATATCAAGGTTAGATATATTCAAGCCTAAAATTCCTGCTGCATATGATACCAGAGATATACATTATATTTTATTTGTGTTATACATGTGTCTGATGAAACTATGTCTCTAACTCACGATACCAAACACACATCTTGATGATTATTCAACATTAATTACCTACCTGTATTGTAGGTGGTTATTTACACCTGGTTACTTACACCTGGTTACTTACACCTGGTTTGGCAAATTGGTCAAGCTATTTAACATCCATAAATGACCTTTTCAGATTTTGTACTAAAGAACCAGTGGTGAATGGCAGTATACAAGTTTGGCGATACAATGGGGGAATTATAGAGGAGGAAATTTGTTTATTGAGAAATGGTAGTAATATGCAAGCTACATGTACAGTAAAACCTGCCTTAGCAATCACCTGTGTGACCACCTTGTCACAAAGACCATTTCTTGCTGTCCCTAACAGCATAATTTGTGTACAAATCAACCTCTATATAAAGACCACCTCTCTATAAAGACCGGTTTTTCTAGTGTCCCTAAGAAGGTCGTTATATACAAGTTTCACTGTATAGTGAAGGGTGATAGGTCAAGGGAGAACTGTTTATGTATCAAGTATGAATCAATCAAGGCACCTCCACAACCAAGTGGTCATGCTTTAAAATATACCTCTCTCACCTCTAGTCCTTATGGCTCCAAGGCCCACTGACTGATTTTGTGAGAAAGTTTGCTGGTTTAACTGAGGAAGGTACATGTAGCTATAGGTGGTCTCTGCCAACTGGCTTCTCTCCTCCACCTTTTAAAACTGGTCACCACCACATACATATAACTGAAAAACTCTTGAGTGTGGCGTAAAATGCCATTCAAACAAACATGAATTACAAGTTGTGTCATACATGTATTTATTATTATATACATGTAGTAAACTTTACCTACCAATTTTTTTTTGTAATTCTGTTGATTTTTTAAATGTATTTGATGAGCCTCTTCCAAAAGCACTATTCTGCCTTGTTTTAGCATTCACCTGTTAAAATATGAATAAAATTTAAAAACAATGAAATTATTATAAAAGATACTTAAAAAAAAAAAATTAATAAAAACGAATATTGCAGTTCAGCTGGTCTGGCAAAATTTTGACTTGAAAAATGTTTCAAAAACATTTGATTCGAATACATTTAAATGTTTTTTTTTAAGAGTGACAGTAAGTATTATCCAGTTAAAGTGGTCCAGTCTGATGAAATATTTACAATGTACAGCTGCTGACACAGTCCTGTCACTTTTCTAACGTATTTCATGTACATTGAACAATATGTACAATGTACAAACCTTATCTACAGGGATTTTCCCACCTCCAAAATCATAGGTCCTGGGTTCGGAAAATTTGGAAAATATACATGTATAACAATTTTAATAAAAATGAAAAACTTAATTTGAGACATTTGTTTGAAAATACTTTATTTTTTATTTTTAAATTCCAAATTGGGAATTTTTGCATATTTTGGGAAAAATACAAGCCATTATTGCTTTGGGAATGGGTCCTATAACCGGACCCAAAATTGGTCAAAGAAAATCTCTGATCTGTTTCGCAAGCAATGGAGCTGTACTCTCTTACACATGTACATGTAATATGAACTAAGTAAGGCATTGCCTTGAATGGAGCACAACTGGTAATTGTTGCATCATAACTTAACTTACATTAAAGCATACATGTACATGTACATATAGGATGACCAGAACAATACATGTACATATAGGATAAACAGAACAATACATGTACATATAGGATAAACAGAACAATACATGTACATATAGGATAAACAGAACAATACATGTACATATAGGATGAACAGAACAATACATGTACATATAGGATAAACAGAACAATACATGTACATATAGGATAAACAGAACAATACATGTACATATAGGATAAACAGAACAATACATGTACATATAGGATAAACAGAACAATACATGTACATATAGGATAAACAGAACAATACATGTACATATAGGACATGTATATATAGGATAAACAGAACAATACATGTACATATAGGACATGTACATATAGGATAAACAGAACAATACATGTACATATAGGATAAACAGAACAATACATGTACATATAGGATAAACAGAACAATAAATGTACATATAGGATAAACAGAACAATATATGTACATATAGGATAAACAGAACAATACATATACATGTACATATAGGATAAACAGAACAATACATGTACATGTACATATAGGATAAACAGAACAATACATGTACATATAGGACATGTACATATAGGATAAACAGAACAATACATGTACATATAGGATAAACAGAACAATACATGTACATATAGGATAAACAGAACAATACATGTACATATAGGATAAACAGAACAATACATGTACATATAGGATAAACAGAACAATACATGTACATATAGGATAAACAGAACAATACATGTATATAGGATAAACAGAACAATACATGTACATATAGGATAAACAGAACAATACATGTACATATAGGATAAACAGAACAATACATGTACATATAGGATAAACAGAAGGCCGTTGGCAGAGCGAACTCATAGACAATATGTATACATAACATAGAAAAGTGACAGGACTGTGTCAGAAGCTATACACTGTAGAGCCTAACAAATTCACAAGCCAAGATGGCCATCGATGGACCATGTCATTTAATTTCTATTGAAATGTTGAGGTCAAACAGAGGGAATTTCTTTTATGGCACTTTAAAAATATGTAGTAAGCGCAATAGACAAACCCTCTGTTGGACCCCAATTATGACTCCTGTGTGACCTTGCATAACCATGCGTGACTTCAGTTCAAATTACAATGGTGGATATGGGAATCATAAACAAGTACAATAAAAATTAATTAGCATATCAAAAATTTTAAAAAAAATAATGGATTCCAGGATGGATTATTTACAAATGAAATAACCCAAATTGTGAGTAATTTTAGCATGTCAAGTTAAAATAGATGAAAATTCAGTGACTCAAAGGAGGCCTGCGGCTCTCAGCCGCATATTTTTCCCACACAATTTATGAATGGGGAAATAAAAATGGAGGTGGGAAGCACGACCTCGATGTTTCAATAGAAATTACACATCAACCTGACGCTTCACCAGTTACTCTATTCACATCAAATGTTTATGAGACTTTTATGGTCATATTTTTGTTGAAAAGCTAATATGTTCTAAATATTTGATGTCACAAGTAAACTGCAACATGATTTTGCAGGACATGTGTTGCTCTTCAGTGAGAGCGAATATACTCCTAATGAATTATTTTCCTGCATTTGTAACACAAGGAGCTGTGCTCAGGTTCAAGGCATTGCCTTAATTCATATATATAATAATACATAGGTAAACCTAATGAGAGGGCAAAAGCATTCATCAACAGTTTTACATATTCAGTTAATCCCTTTGGAGATTCTGTCGTGTTGCCCCCAACAGGGGGCAACACGACACAATCCCCAAAGAGATTAATGTTCAGTGTTTTTATCATGTAGGCCTAAATGTCCCAGTCATTCACTACCGTAATTGTTTTAAACAAAATGTTGAGTGGCTGACTGTTTCCTTGCCAAGTTGGCGTTCAAATTTAAATAGATTTTATGTATAATTTATTAGTCATGAATTAAATGCAACATTATGTTTTATGCTAAATATTTCACTATATCCCAGAGTATCCATCACTTCGTACAGTTCACATTACCCGAATAATGGATACGCTTCATGATTGGGTTCAGTGTACACCCCTAGTTGTTATGGCCTAGTCTCAGTCTGCAAAACGTTTGCTAGTACTAGGGCTGTGTATTGATTGAAATTTTTTCGATACAATACCTATTGAATATTTGTTTTTTCAATACACAATATGTATTGATGTATTGGTCAAGTCTCAAAAAACAACAATTTAAGTTTAATTTAAATTTAATCAAGTTTAATTTACATCTTGTGTTAAAATTCTACATTTTTGTGTTTTCTGAAATCATTACCAAATATACATTTACTTGTAGGCCGGACTATCTGTCCTGATTTTAAATGATTTTTTTGTGGTAAAATAAGGGGCAGAAGTCCTCCCATATACTTTCTTCATAACAAGATGCTGTGACATTTTCACAGCAGTCTAGCGATCATTTTAACCATCTATTTCTTATCACTGACGTCTGATATTTGTTGATATGTTAACTTGATTGAATTTATAAATCCATCGTCACTAAGTTATGACATGACATAATTCAATTTCTATGAGACATTTGTTCTATTGGTTGATCATTATGAAACAATAAATATGCATTTATGATCATCCAATCAGCGAACATCTTACATTTTCTTATGTTCAAAATGGAGACAGACAACGTGAATACAAAAAATGATGGGTAGCTAGAATAAAACTTGGGATAGACAATTCAGCCTAACCTCAGAGGTGACATGGCCATGGGATGTATACATGGGCTCTATTTTGATCCGTTTCACACAAATGATTAACAAATTCAATGCGATTTATAAACGTTTTAAAGGCCTATAATAAGACTATCCTGTGTATCGATACAGACAATTTCATGTATCGATATATATTGAAAGGACAAGTAATACCGGTATTAACCCATATATTGGTATATTGATTAACCCCTAGCTAGTACAATACTTTATTAAATCATTTGCAATGCACTTTGGAGGAATGACTTTGCAATTCCGACATTTTGTTTATGTCTCATTCAATTTCCTGATGTGAGCAGAATTTTTACGATTAGTAGTACGGATCCCTGTATGTAGTAGGAATAAAAATGTGAGCTTCTCTACATATATGAGGGCTTCACCCTCTATCATGCACCCTGTGACAATGACAGGTCAGACTCAAACATAGTCTCTTACTGTCACAGAAAATTATTTATAGTCTGTCCCAAGTGATTTTTGTCTGTTGGTTTTGACTGTTTAAAGTAAAATGGTTCATACCTACCACTTAAATTTAAGGTAGCAGTATATCCTATACATACTCCATTAATTATCCATGTCCATGACAAATAAAAATTAATCTGTTTTATACTAGATATTCGCACTCAAATTATTTTACATAATGTAATGGTAGCCATCTTTCGAAGTTTGACAGCAGAAGTAAAAGAAAGGGAACGTTTATTGGTAATACTGATTTAGCCTGGCTCACTGATCTGTAAAGAAACAATCACTGATTCCTTACGACAATAATATATATTGGGAGTTATTCCCCTTCATATAACTCTTGTCAAGAGAGGCGCAAGAATATTAATGATAACTCACATAACCCAAATATTTGACATCACATGTATAACACAGAGATTCCTGTAGGAAGAGTATTTTAAAAAATTGAAGCGACCAAACAAAGAAAAAATTCATTTTTTAATTATGTAGAAGAAATACAAGATAAACTTTTTCTTCTTTTTAAATTAAATCATTTAAGTACTTTTATTTTGACGATTGGTTGCTTTAAAAATTCATTTTGAAATTCATGACTTAATATGGGACAGACAAGCCTACACTACAGACTAGTGTAGGGTAGATGTTGACTTATTAAACATTATTTGCAACAACCTATACTGGCTATAGCATCAGTCATGAGCCATAGTATGTATGTGGGCTTTCAGAGAGCTGTAGATGTCTCAACACATAAGTTAATCGTTACCTTTGAATCAATGCTATTATCAACATACAAATCCATAGCCTAGGCTACAATCATTCACTATACTCTATAGTATTAGTAGTATAGAAGTGTAGTGCAACTTCCATATGACAAATCAAATGACATATGTTGCAAACCTTAGTTTCTAACGCATCACTTTGAGCAGACTTCTGGTCACTGTCAAAACCACTGTCCTCCATACTTTCCATCGTTATTCATCCAAATACATTCCGATGTAAGTTGAAGCCTAACACTTTCTATTGACAACTAAACATTGTTTTCCAAACTAAAATCATGACCGGAAGTAATCAATCGTCCATGTCACATAGAATCTCGAACTATCCGAGAATATCGCGGTGGGTTTCCTTAACGACAACCACCGCCATACATGTTCCTGTAAACTTGTAATCATATCAACAAAGATTCAGTGGTTGCAATCTTTATTGGAACTGATTAGACGAACCAACTAACAATGCCTCCCAAATCGTTACCGAAGGGAAAACAGGTTTGAGTTTGATTGATGATTTAGCTTAAATCGATTTGCATCAAGTTAATAGCATCGTACTTTAGCTTTAGCCGTTTATTATGTATCGTCAGGTTGTCTCTCGTCTTCGCCGGTCTTGACTTAAAATGTTTTGACAAATTCCTGATCAATTTCTCAGACAATTTTGTAATTCAAGACATTAACTTTATTAATTTGTTTGCTAATTATGACCAGCAAATCCATTAATACTGAAAGTAGGTATTACAGTGTCAATAAACTACAAAACTATAAATCTATAAAAATTAGGCCTACTCAAAATAGCACATGTCATTGTCAAATATTAGATCTATAATTTATAGTCTACAGTAGATCTTAATAATTATAATGTTATATTCTTCTACTGCATAACACATTTTCATTCAAAGCTACATTATATTGTATGCATTGAATAATGTTCTGAGCATCAATTTGTACTATAAAGAACACTAACAACAACACTAAACTGTGCAGTCTAAAGTTTAGACAAGTAATTTAGTGTATCAAGACCTCTCTATTATAATTTGATCAAGAAGTAGCATAGTCATAAATATACACTATTAACATAGTATTTCTGTAATATACATTTCCCAGAAATTTCATCATGTATATACCGTATAACCTAGCTGATAGCTTGTGTTTTGTTTCAGTAGTTACTGAGATCTCACTGATATTAATGATAACAAATTATTGATATGCAAATAAACACAATAACAAGCACCCCAGATCAGCTCCATATTTGCATATTTTACACATGATAAGACAATGGATAATCTAGCAAATTAAAATCAACGCATAACTAAGATACCAAACATATTTTTAAAAATTTGATGCATAAAAATATAACACTTTGGATCTGAAACTTACTGAAAAATAAAAAAATTGTATGTGCTTTTCCTGAATGGATCTGTCATAAAGTGTGATCAAACAATATAGTTATTGTATAAATCATTTTGCTGACCATCTCCGAGATGTTTAAGTACATTTGTAGTCTTACTGCTGGTTTAGTCATGCCAAAGCATTAGACTAGGTAATAAGTAATTAACAGTTATCTACAAAGTACATACATGATTATAGATAGCGTAATTTCTATTGCCACGTTGGGTAGACCTAAATATAACAATATCTGTTTTTTACTTTTGCATGCACAAATTGCGTGCAGACAGCCCTCTAGAATCTATTTATAAATTATGTATACATAGATTTTTTGTTTTTGGAATCTAATTAAATTACCTTTATGATAACAGAATTGGTATTGATTGCATAACTTTTGACTATTAAAATACATAAATATGAATACCTATATGTTTTGGGATATTGAATTTGCACATCTTAGTTCAAGAAGTTGGTTTTGATATTTTGGGAAGTTCTCCGGAGTACATCAATGAAAAATGTTCTGATAATGAGATGAAATAAGCAACTCAAAACAAAACTTTTTGTACTGATTTTTGTAGAATTAATATAAACTTTGATAAAGAAATAAATGTTTATTTCAAGGATTTCAAAGTTCTGTTTTATTTTTATCAATAATTATACACTGTTGAGTCACATACGCAAGTTGAAGTTTTCTTTGGCTACATCAGCATTATTTTAAAGCATATGTAAATCTATGTGTGATATATTAATTAAACATTCTCATGATAATATTATAAACTTACATGATTATTAATTTAAGTACTGTTTTATCTGTCATACATTTTATATTTTTCATAGCTCTGATTTATGTACCTGCATGTAGAGTTTGACATTGACAGCTAACTTGTAGTTAATTGAACAAAGTGATTAATATAATTTGATATATGATATATCATAATATAATTAATATTTATATATATATATATATATATATGCTTTTCTTTCTTAAATTGAAATGTAGAGTTATCTAAAATTTTATTTTGTCAAGTACAAGAGGCAAAGCAAATGAGTAATTCCACTTGATAATTACTGATCATTAATATTAATCATTTATGTACGTAATCATCACATCATGCAAGATTGAAAATCTTGTTGATACTTAATATTTATCCTTCATAAAAATATTTGATAAAAAAATGACAAATTTCATCAACATGACAAGGATTTTCCACTTTATCATAATCATTAATGGGACTGAAATAAGACCCCATTCCCAATTTGCAACAGAGATTTCTCAATTGAATTCAAATGAAAATTAGTATGAAGAGATTCTTGTATTTTCAAACAGTCTGCGTATTTTTAGATTTCTCAATTCCAAAAAATCTTGCTAAAATCTCCACTCCCAGGCCGAGGCCCCATTAATTACAGAAAGTGTGTGGAAAATCCCTGCATGACTGATGATGTTGACTGAAATTTTTTGACAATAATATATGAAAATGGAGGTAACTTTACAGATAACTCTACATTTCACAAACTAGTAGTTTTAATTAATATACAGAAATTTCAAGAGCTTATTTTTTTTTTACAGATATTATGCATGATGATGGACTAATATCTTGCTTATACTAATCCTGATTCACCTTTACCTTGCTCTTCGACTTGCCTGCATCACCTGGATCTAACTTGTATATAGACACAGATCCTTGATTTATAATCTAGATAATGCATGATATTCGTAATTCGCTCAACAGCTCCTAATATTAGAAATTAGCTCAACATTTCCTAACCTTGCTTCTAAAGGATATCGGATGTTTTGCAAATAAACTTATCTCTGAAATAACTGCTTAGATAATCTTGCCTCTGTCTCCTAAAAATATAACTATATGTATTACATGATATAACTTAATTGAAATTTTGCATGTATTTGTATATATGCTGCATGTAGCTAACTCTGTGTGTAAATAATTACAATAACTGTATAATGGTGTCAGTGATAATACTTGTATACAAACATGTAATTGACCTATTACCAAATATCTGACACATGGCTCCCCATCTTCTTTTTCAACGTCATTTGATTGTGACATCATAATCACAAAAATGTTTGACAGGCCATTTAATTGTGATGTCATAATGGAAAAGTTTTCCGAAAGATGTCATGTTGGGCATTAGGCAATAGGTCAATTATGCAGAGCTCATTCTTAGTCTGTGGATATCTTGCAGGTATATTACCTATAACTCTTACCTGTAAATTGTCAATTTCTTTGAAAAGTATCCTAATGTTTTTATTATTTACACATTTGTCAGGCCATAATTTACTTTTTTTATGTGCCTTGAACAGGGGTTCATTTTACGAAAGGTCCTTAGAATGAAACTTATGTCAACCAAATCAGGTCAGGTCTTTATGACTTCCCAGAGGCCATGCATAGACCTAAGTTTTCTTGTATGTGTCATAATCTGTCTTTGTAAATGTAGAAGACTAAAAATAATTCATAAACTTTCTAGATCTTATTTGAAAATGTGCAAATATACATGTACCTCAAGCCTTGATTTAGGGTAACATTGATAAAATGGTCCTAAGTTTTGTCTTAAGATCAAATGTAACTTAAGACTTATGATTAACACTTTCTTGATTAAACAGGCCTCAGAAGTTTTAGTATTGGGACAGTCAGTTGGTTTCTTTTTTCCTTTAATTTGCAAATTCACCAAACTCTTCATATTTTAATGAGAAAAAAATAAGTATGTTCAAAGCTATCTTGGCAAAAATTTGGGGTGGGGATTGATCGGGTCCCATATCACACATTTTTTTACCGTTTTGGTCTCTATCATCATTGTAACCCAGTCCTTGGAAAATCACTGAAAGCTAATTATGTTATTTATTAGTAAATATTAGTTATCATAATAGTATCCAAAATGATGTTGATCTGAGGAATAGTCACTATCACACTAGCTACCTATGTTTTAAAAAGTCTGAAGTATGACTTGAATCTAAAACAATTAGAGCCCATACCTTCTAAATTTGGGGATAATACATACATGTAAAGATCAGCAAAATTGAACAAAATTGCCAGGGAAACACTTTTAAACTGTTGTAATGTGCACCTTAAACACACTGTTATTAAGTGGTCATTGTCATAGATCTGTATGTTTATTGCAAGGGTTCTGGTCTTCCTCCTAGCAGTTTTTGGTTTGAATTTATATAAAAAGCTTTTCATACTGTTCAATTTACATAATAAAACAAAATCCTTGGTGCACTTACAATTACATGTACATCTAAGGGTTTTTCTCTATCTTAAACCAACCAATCGAAATGACTTGACAATAACATTTGCTTTCTGAGGCATGACATGAATTCACAAAATATCACATTTATACATGTACATTTATCACTATCCTAAGTCCAGTGTGTGCTGGACATTGTTTTTGTAGCTGACCACATCCATTGAACCCCATACAATAGTTAAGAGGTACCAGTAGTACATTTTCTTTTAGAATCCATTGATCTATATGGATGAAAATAATTCAGGATTGTTTTTCATTTTTTGAAAAACATGGAATATACATGCAATGGCTCATGGAAAAAAATTCTGTGGAGCACTTTGTGCTCCACATTGAAAATTTTCCATGCGTCATTGCATGTATATTCCATGTTTTTAAAAAAAATGTAAAACAATCCTTATAATTATATATCACCACTTTCTGTGAATCTGTAGTTAACGGGATACGAAATTCATTCTATATAATTGACTTTTCGGGGGGAGGTTTTCATAAGACCTATCAGCCGAACAGCTGTGTGTCAAGCATTGAATATGAATGCAACCAGTTTGTATACTTGCAATGAAGGAAATAATAGTCTTATGTAAATATACTGCTAAAGATAAAAAAAAAGGAAGATGCATTACTATTAGGTTACTATTAGGGATTTTCATACAGGTCTCCCGAATTCTTGGTCCACGCTCTGAAAAATTAGGGAAAAAATGAGACATTTTAACTAAAACACAAAAACTTAATTTGAGACATTTGTTTAAAATTAATTTATTTTGGGGGAAATACAAGCAATTTTTTGCATTGGTAATGGATCCTGTAAACAGGCCCAAAAGCAGCCTAGGAAAATCCCTGAGTATGATATGCAATTTTTTTTTCCCTGAGACTGAATTGCTTAGTATTGCATAGTTCTGCCCCTGTTTTTTCACAATTGGCTTTTTTGCATTCTATGCATACTTTTACGTATCAATAAATCAAATGTGTTCATGTGTTCACACGGATCACGTACACTTGATATAGCTTGGCACCATTACGTGCACACCAAATCTTTGTATTTTCAATATAAACTCTACATACCAAGAAAATATTTTAGCTAAAAAATTTATAAAGCGATATGATCAAAAAACAAAAATATGATTTAGTCAGTTCCTTTTTATTTCTAATAATTCTTGAATTTGTCTGCAGGCCACAAAATTACAGACATTCTTGTAACCGATTTACAGGTTACGCTAAAAGGAAAGACCATAACCTATAGGTTATGATAGCAATGATGAAGACTTAAAATGAAATTAATTTAGAGTAAAAAGGAGGTTAGGATAAACACAAATCACATAATCACTGTGTTATTTTGTGGTCTTGTCTGCTTACCCTTCCTCCCCTGAAGAAAAGACCCCCCCCCCCCCCACACCCCCCCCCCCCCCCACCCCCCCCCCCCCCCCCCCCCCCCCACCCCCCCCCCCCCCCCCCCCCCCCCCCTCCCCCCCCCCCCCCCCCCCCCCCCCCCCCCTCCAAGACCCCCCCCCCCCCCCCCCCCCCCCCCCCCCCCACCCCCCCCCCCCCCCCCCCCCCCCAAACAAAAAAAAAAGGAAGAAAGAAATTTTTCACCTACCAAGTTACCAGCCCATTTTTTGAAACCTTGGTCTGGGCAAATTAACTCAATATTTTCTTTTTCGTGGTATACTTATGAGTTATAATAGTCAGTGATTACTAAAACTTTAGACATTTTACAAAATGTTGTTTGTAGGGTCAAATTCTCATTATTGGATAAACTTATGATTTTGGCGATTACTTGATGACCACATCTGGCAGAAGCCTATATTTTGACATTTTTGTGCAATTGTTTTATATACTCCAACTAGGATTCTGCTCAAAACAATATAAAGATAAAATGATGTTAGGGATATTCCTGCCTTTTAAACTTTTGGTACAGGGTACGAGCAATTGGGAAAATGTACATCATTTTAAGTTGATAAACAGATAAACCTAATAGAGAAAATCTGAAAATACTTTGAAAATTTGAAAATACTTTGTTCTTTGTTTTGAAACTCCAAATTGGGAATTTTTCTATATTTTGGGGAAAAATACAATTCATTTTTATATTGGGAATGGGTCCTTCAACTGTAACCCAAAACCTGGAAAAACCTAGGAAAAACCTGGATCTATTTATATGTATATATATGGTATATACTTGTACATGTAATATCAGTCTATGTTTAACACAATGAAACTTCAAAGTGTTCTGAAAATTGAAGAATACTCTTAGTCACACCAAATCTTGAAATCTGATTGGTTGAGCAGACCATGTAAAGAATGTTTATTGAGTATAGAGTGACCATAAGTTATAACTTTTTGCCCTGGATTACTTCTAAACAGTGAAAAGTTTTCTTTATTTATGGACGATGACCCTCCAATGGCTAAGAGAAGGTATATATTGACATATAGACATATTGTATGACCTAAAAAAAAGAAAGAAAGAAAGAAAAAGTAGCATTTGCATGTAACTAAAGAGAGATTTGTCAAACCTGACAGGATGTATTCATTACTAAAAAAACTGATGATGTTCAAACCCAAAAAATGTTCATATTTAAAAGGACTTAAAAGTATGATTGAATTAAATAAAATAAATGCCCATATTTATAGTTAAATTAAAATACAAATAAAAGTACTTTAATGGTGTTTTGCAAACTTAAAGTAAAATTCCCGATATAAAATTAAATGCATGATACTCATTTCAAATTATAGTCAATATGGGTTTTTATCTTTTCCTAAAATATCCTAAATAAAGATTTAGATACATATAAACATCCCCTTTTCATCTTTTGATTCAGGGTGATCTGGCAAGGAGGAGAGCCACAAAGATCAGGGTAAGTTAAGATATCAGTACATGTGTACTTATACATGTAATGTTTGTATATTATGTTCTTCAATATTTATGGTATATCTAGGGCCAGGCCAAAGGAAAAACTGGTCGAGGATTACAGGGGAAAGCCGGGGCAAAGGTATTTATTCTGTTACAATATGCATTTTACACCACAAGCCACCAGTATACTGCTACTGGTATATATACTGCACCTGTATATATTTAGTTTAAACCTATTTTATTGTATTTTACTGTATATATCTGAGATAATCTTCAAAAGTATGATAGTAGGAGTTACCTCCCTTAACTCTTCAGATTTAAAATGATCAAATGTTTTATGGAATATTATACAGATTTCAGTGAAAAATCTTTAAAAAAAAGTTGTGTAACACCCTCTGTCATTCTTTGTCTCTGTATCTCTCTTTGTCTTTCTATCTTTATCTTTCTGTTTATCTTTCTCTCTCTCTTTCTATCTCTCTCTATTTCTCTCTCTCAATATATATATATATATATATATATATATATATATATATATATATATATATATATGATACTTTTAATGTTTGCAGTCTTGAGGAATCAGAGAAGGAAAGTTACATCTGTATCATCATTGATTAAATTCTTTATGCTGCATAATGTGGCATAAAGTGAATTTACTGTAACATTATAATTCATTTCTGTTTGATGATTTTATTTAACATCTTTTTATTTAAGAAAAATATCTTAACTTTGAAAAAAAAGAAAGTGTTAAAAAACATATACATTAACTAGCGCTAGCATCATTTTCATTATCATATTACAACTGAAATGTACATTTACAGGATGGTGATGACATGACAGACCTGGGTGACACAGAAGGAGATGACTGGATGCATGTAAGTATATAAGTGCCGTCAGTACTTCTTTACCTAGTACTGTAAGTACAGACCTCCTGTCAATGGTGTGTATACATTCAGTTTATTGCGTATACCACAAGGGCCCATAATTTCTCACCAAAAATTGTTACATTAGAAAACAATATTCCCTACACATAATTAGGATAACTTTCATGAATTGTATCACAAATTTTATTACAACAACTAACACAAACAGATGTTTCCTGATCATTCCAACAAATTATGTTTGGGCCTTGATGGATCTCTGGCCCAGAAATCTCATTTTTCTGTTAGTTGATATTGTGCCATTGGTCATCTCTAGGATTTGGGGGGAAAAAAACCCAAAACTGTGATAAGAGGGTCAGCTAGATGTCTGATGCAGTAAATGTACTTAGTACATTAAGATAAGTGTGTCTATAGGGATACCATATCTCTGTATGCATTTCTTATAATTATCACAACAGCTTAGTTTTCAGGGGTATGATTGATGCATATTAGTACCAAAACTTTGTCAGAAGAAGAGGTAAAATTCACCAGTCATTAATTTATCATGATAATCCAGGGAAGAGATCAGATGTAACAGAGTGGTCAGCATTCCTAGCCATCTGGTCATACCTGATTTAACGTATGCTTCAGATGATAAAGTGTTTGTGTCCCCTTGACAACTTCAGAAAATATATTATAATTGTTCTTGTATGGAACATTTAATCACCAAAGAAGAATAACGCAGCTGATTTATGAACAGAAATAAGATACAACTCTAATACTGTTATATAGATTAGCATTTGTGGTCTCAGTGTTAGGTAAGAAATGTAAGCTACTCATGACAAAAACTCAAATATGATAGTGATAATTTCAGAGTTACCTCCCTTACTTTGCTTTGGTGTGATCAGTGATTAATCAAAACTTGTATATTATTCTTTACATGATATTTTATTTTTCAGTCAAAGACTCTTGTCAAACCTGAAGATCAGCTGGATCTCTCAGAACAGGTAGATAAGATTTTACAGTTTTAATTGTAAAAGTGTATCAAAGTTGTCACAGAATATACTGTATATCCCAACTGATTGTACAACTCAAAACCGAATCATGCCTTTTTATAGTGTGTAAAAGCAACTGATAATTTATGACATGAGGGATCATACAATGTCTTTCTGCCCTCCAAACAACAATAAATTTTCATTTGTCCTGAAATAAATTGATGAGAATTTAGGAGAATTTTGTGTATAGTGTATGATCTCTGCTGTATTGAATAATCTGTCATTTTGATAGAATAAAGCTTGGTGTCTTTACATTCCATGTTAGATTGCCAGCAGTACTTTGATAATTATTTCATCCAGATTCCTTTCTTCTGGGTCACCAAAATATACTTTAGTCAGTCAACTTATTGCCATCATACTTTGTTTAATGTGATGTTTTTATGTATTTCATGTTTAAACATATTAACATTTTCAACTTTTACTTAAAACTTTCCAACCACTGCTTTCCATTACTTTGGAAAGTAGCATCCCCAAAATCAGTGGAAGCAAGTTGGTGAGATGGGGTCTTTTGTTGACAGATAAAGTACTTTGTTCCTATTTAGATTTTATACAACTTTTCAGCAGATATGATACTATTTGAACTCTTACTGTAACTGTTTTATTTAATTTGATGGTTTCCTTTCATTTCTCTTTCATATAACAGGAGCTGAAAGAAGAATTCACTCGCATTCTGACAGCAAACAACCCACATGCACCTCAGAATATTGTGCGGTATAGCTTTAAGGTAAATGGTGTTATAGTGTGTTGGGCTCTGATATGCAATACTCAGCCTTGTGAACTCATCAACATCTGAAAAACAATGGACTCTTCTGTAAATCAATGACTTAGATCAGTTCAGATGTGCCTAGTTTACATGTAATCATCATGTGATATGAAAACTTCCATGGGTGTAACAGAAAAAATGAGTCTTAACAAGATTTAGATATATAAAACAGTTATTTACACTGTTAGTTCAAAATGGGTCAGAAATATTTATGGGTCTATACACTGCAATAGACATACAACTTGTATAACCCTAGATTTGATACAACAGAAACTTCATATCCTTATGACAAGCTTGTATGATGCAAGGTACTAACTGAAAGTCATATATTATATATTGGAGCGCATGCCTGTATGTCCAGACAGGTACATGGGGCCCTAGAAACTGCATTTGGGCTTAGTAACACCAGTGTAGTCTGGAGCCTATTTAACATGTCCTGGGGCCTTGGAACATCAGTACATGTTATGAAGTAATCTGGAACCTATTTAATTAACATTTGTTGGGACCCTGGAACAGAACATGTATAATGTAAAGAATTTTGGATCCTGTAAAAGACATTCACTTAATTTTTCACATGATTACAGGAAAAGCAATACAAGCAGACCTCTCATGTTGACCAGCTAGCAATCCATTTTGCCCTTGATGGCAACATGATACACAAAGAATCTGATGAAGCTAATAGACAAAGACAGAAATTGGGCATTCCTGAAGGTACATCACTTATTTATATAGTTTGAGTTTTAATCATACATTTGTACTCATGTTTATAGTTTCCCCACTACATATAAAAAGTACATCTGAAGTTTTATTTTGTTGTTTATTATTTTTTTTAATTGAAGGTAGATTACTGTCCTCAATCCATTATTTAGATATAAGTTAGAATTCAATTTAATTGCTCCATTGAATAATACAATTAAGAAACAATGTGATGGAAGCAAAACATTTCACCTGCATTTAAAATAAATGTGAATTTTGATGTACTTTATAGCTCAGAGTGAAGTGGCTGGAAGCGAGGTAGGAGAACCAGCTGCAGCTGCCGCAGCTGAAGGAGAAGAAGCTAAAGAGGAGGTAACTGCTTCATTTTTCTTGGCATGCTAATATTGACTTTATATTGATCCTGATATCTTAAGGAAAAATCTTGTCAATAAATTTACAAATCAAAATTTAATTAGTTGCTGAAATACTAACAAACAATTTTAGAGTCCCTGTCAAAGTATCTCAGATGTGGGATTTATCAGATCTGTCAATTACAAGAAGAATGAAATTATATTTTTGAATGATGACAGATTTTAATTGGTACCCTGGGTATTATCTAGTGTAAGTTTAGATTTAAACAAGCAAAAGCAGTGGTTAAATGCAACACATACACACCTAACACACCCACATAAACTCATCAAGCCCAGAGAAACAATTGACTCTTTTATAAATCAATGACTTAGGCAAGTCCAAATGTGTCCTTGGGGGTGAACAAGTTAACAGACTTTTTCTTCACATACACATACACACACACACTCACATGCACATACACACACACACTTACACAAGCATACACCCACACACAAATGTCAACAGAATCGCTATAGATGATTCCCATTCAACACACCTGAAATATAAGATATAACAAGTTTTAGAAGTACATATCACAGTTGAGAGCCAAGCTGATGCACATGATCTGACTGAAAATTTCATTTGTGTATTTTTAAAATTTCAACATGTTTGAGTTAAGTTTACTATCTGACATGCAGACTGCTGTGGCACAAGGAGAGGATGCAGAAACGGTATTTAATTGTAAACTTTTTATCTCTGAGTGGGAATTCACTGATTGATAGCTCTTGGATGATTGCAGCACCATATCAAGCTTGTTTCTACAAAACATTTTTTTTTCTTCATATGACTTACTTTATCAAATCAAATTAGGCATTTTCTCATTCAAATCTATTCAAAGGGGAAAAAAGTTATGACTCGATATCAATTGAATATGAAATTATTTATATATATATATATATATATATATATATATATATATATATATATATATATATATATATATATATATATATTAATTTGATAGAGACTATCAGTTTTAGTGAAATACATTTTCTCATTTGTTATTTCCATTATCTGTTGTATATCAAGAATATGGTACAACAGAGAAGTTTTTACTATTTTTTCCCTCATTTTTGATATTTTTTTCCCCACATTCCAATCTATTTATTCCCTCTATTATTTCTATTTCTTTTGAAACTTTCCTCAAATTATAAACAAAAACGTAATTACAAATTTCATTACATCTTCAAATCATTTTTTTCTGAACTGCATGAATTTCACAAACAGCAAAAGATGATGATCACTTTTCATTTTTTTCATACGGTAATGAATACTATAGATCAATTTCACATGTCAATATCTACACAACAGCTATATGCCGTCAGTCATTTTATATGATTTATACACTTTCACCTTTTTTTCTTTCTCTGTGGAATTTTAAAATCTGTGCCACACATTTTTTTATTATCTATATTTGATGGGTTTATATACAGGGAGTGGTAATTATTATTTTTCAATGTACATTTGTATTTCAATTAAATTTGACAGTAGTAAAATGCATTTGTTGTAGTCTGTTTGTAAATGCATTCTGTTTGTTGATTTTATTAATTTAAGCTTTCTTTGCTGTCCATTTATTATGTCACTAGTTTTTAAATTTTAATTCAATCTTGTATCACTTTGAAGCTTACTTTTTCTACACTAATATATGTACTATTATGCTGCAAAATTACTCAGGGTACATGGAGAATTTTGATCTTATCATTTATGATGAATGTAGAATTTGATGTACAATTCAGGATACATGTAGAATTTGATCTACATGTATATATATACGGTCAATGTAGAATTTGATATGCAGTTCAGGGAACATGTATAATTTTGATCTATATATTAAGGGTCAATGTAGAATTTGATGTACAAATCAGGATACATGTAGAATTTGATCTATATATTTAGGGTCAATGTAGAATTTGATATACATTTTAAGGTACAAGGAGATTTTGATCTAATTATTTAGGCCGGTTGTAGAAATTGATATGCATTTCAGGGTGTATGTGGAATTTAATCTAATATAAATGTATTAAGATTGCATGTAGAATTTGATGTGCAATTCAGGGAACATGTAAAATTTTGTTTAATTATCTACGGTTCATGTAGAATTTCATCTGATTATTTGGTGTAAATGTAGAATTTGATGCACAATTCAAGGTACATGTAGAATTTGTTCTAATTATTCAGGGTACATGTACAATTTCTTATTATTCAGGGTACATGTAGAATTTGTTGTACAAATTAGGATACATGCTATTTAGAATGTGATCTATTTGGAAGGGTATTAAAGATTCTGTATCAATTATACAGGATACATGAAGATTTTGTACACTGTAGTTGTCAGATTTATGATTCTCAATTCAAGACATTTCATATTCTTTATCATTTACATGTGTCTTTGATATACAGATTACTATGATATATAACATTGATAGACTTTAAAATGATGTAACCAAAGCTATAAGTCAATGGTAGATTTGTTTTGGTACATATATTTAATGGTGTTTTTTTTGCATTATTTCCACAGGGAAAAGAAGAAGGCAGAGACGAAGCTACTACACCAGCTCCTGCGGGAAAAACAGATAAACAGAAACTTACAAATCAGTTCAACTTTAGTGAGCGAGCTTCTCAGACTTACAACAACCCACATAGGGTAAGCTGACCAATACAATATTAACACTCTATATTCATGGAATATGAATAAAAGACTTAAGTTTCTCCCACCTTCAACATGATAAGGAAATGTCAACTGTCATTGTAAGAATCTGAAAGTCCAATCCTCCTGAAATCCTTGGATTGGACAACCAGATTCTTATCACTCAGATAGAGATTCCCTTGTCCACTCCACAAACCCAATGTGAGATTCTGTTAATGTTTTGGTATTGCTATTAGTATTGGAAGATGGCTAGAATGATTTACATTGAAAAAGAATAAAAAGGAAAACAGTATGAGAATCTCTCTTTTGTACAGTCATGTCAAGGATGTAGATATAAATACATACAATATATAAAATGTTTTGCCTCTTAACAGAAAATTGCAATGAATTTTATCCTATATTTTTATTGTCGTACTTCATGTTTTTCAATTCCTTTTAGTACTATATGAAGTAAACATTTATGTTGGGAACTTTCTATATGACATTATTTATCTATATGCACTTCTCAGTACATCAGTACTTGAATTTTTACCCTTTCAACCCTACAGGCCGTATTAGATTGGTCAGAAACAATAGCAAAGAGGATTCTATTGAGAATTCTAGGGGTGTAAGGGTTAAAGATTCAACTGATTTTCATCATGTACATCCTGCTGATAAAATTGTAGTCAAATTAAGAATACCTCTCTGGTTTTACCATGTCGGTACAATTTAAAGGCATTTCTAGCCCTAAAGCATGAAGCAGTCTTAGACTGAATTATAAATTTGAATATTTCATTCAATTGTCTATGTGTTCAGATTACTCCAATAATGGCAATGTTATATGTTTGACATTTGTATGGCTGTTAATGATATAAGTTTTAAACGTATTTATTTGACAATGATTAACAAACAAGTTTAAACAACTTTTATAAATGTCTCTCGTTGGCCCTGATGTTGGTGTTATGGGGTGCTTGCTGTGGTAGGAAACCAGAGTACCCAGGGAAAACCCACAAGGTCCAACTTTACGACTATCATACCATCTCACATACTCCCTTGTCCAATCCAAGGATCAAACCAAGGTCGCATTGGTGAGGAGTGAGTGCACTAACCACTGCACTACCCGGATACCATGTACATGTATATCCTCATGTCAGCAAGTTAGGTTTATTTAAATGTAAATTAATCAACTTGAAAGTTTTTGACTCACCCACAGTGACAGTGTACATATCACAACATTCCATCCATTATATATAATTATCATTTTATTTTAGGAAAGAAGCACTGCCACAGAACCACCACCAAGAGCCACATTTGCAGGAAATGTCACTCAATGGGAAATCTTTGATGCATACAAGGAGGACTTTGAAAAACAGGTAAAGTGTTTTGTCTCCTTCTGCGATGTCAAATTATGTAATGGTGTGTTTTCTAGTAGGTGATGGATGGTCTTCCCTTTGTCTGATCTTCCCTTTGTGTGCCTTAGTACAGTAAGGTCAAACCATTTATTTGGATATGTCATTTTAAAACAAAAATGATACAAATATTCAGACAAATTGTGGGACAGTTATCATTAACATTTTTAAATTTCAATTTGAAGTTACAGTGGTAACCATTCTTGAGAGACCACAAGTTATGATAGGCTGACTGAGTTGTTAGCACATGTTAACTCACCAAACCCTGGAAAAAACAATAGTCTGTTCTATAAATCAATGACTTATACCCGTCCAAATATGCTTTTCGGGGTTAAAAGAAATTGGGTTTATTTTCAAACAGTCCTTAGAATTTTTTTTCTTACTTTTTGAGAGAAAGACCACAGCATTCACTTGGCAGATTTGTGTAGCTTTTCAACATCGGTTCCACTGTAAACAGATAAATATTTTTACTGACATTTCTATGTATTGAAACATTTTCCTCTATTTATTTGAACTTAGAAATGTATAAAGATTTGATTAAAACCACATGTATTCTACATTAACCTTTTTTTACTTATCAAAATTAATATATATTTCATGTGATTAACCCAAAATAACAAATTCTTTCATTTTTTTCATTTGTAACATTGACAATAATTTTTGGATGTGAAAAACATTGTAGAAAAACAACACATATTAAGTCATTGTAATTAACAACAAGGATGTCAGGAATAATAGAATGAAATGGATACAAATTCATTGATGTATCTTGAATAATATAATAACATATGAATTTTACAATTTTATTATGAAAATGCAATAATGTAAAAAAATTATCTGATATTACACCATATTTAAATTTATTGTGGATGAATTATTTCCCTTTGCATTTACAACATAATGATAAATTATATTCTTTTGTATTTACAGCATAATGATAATTTATCTCCCTTTGCATTTACAACATAATGATGAAATTAACTCCCTTTGCATTTACAGGATCATGATGAATTATCTCCCTTTGTATTTACAAAATAATGATTCAATTTTACAATTTTGCTTCTTTTAGTCAAGGAGACTATGGTATTTCCAGGTACCCGTGCAATTAAAAGATATTTATAGAAGCAAAATAATCAGATGATTGATGTGTCACATTATATGTGTGTAAACTATTTACATGTTTACATGCATATACCCTATCAAGCATTTTTATTACATCTTTTAAGTTTTTTAGTATTTTTCTAGACTACATATAGTATATATTTGAGCACTGTACTCTGACACTTTTATAATTATATCAAGTATAATCTTCTTTTTAATTATCTATCTGTTCACGGGTATGGTTTTAGATAGTCATGCTAGGGGACTCATTCCGTTATATGTGATCTATTGGAGGGGGAGGCCTGTGTTGTCAGGGTGAGTGGTTGTTTGCGTGGTGGAGAGGGGGTTGAATGTGTGTTAGTGTTTGGGGGGGGCGGGGCGGTTTGCATTCACGTACGGGTGCTGGGGCGGGGGGGCGCGGGGTGGGGGCTCGTTTTAGCGTGGGGGGGACGGGTGGGGGTGGGTGGTTGGGGGGGTAGTGGTGGGGGGGGTGAGTGGGGCATTATTGCTGTGGTAGGGGGAATGGGGGCAGGGGGCTTGGCGGGTTTATGGGTGTCTGAGTTTGGGTGTTATGTGTTTGTGTGTGTGTGTGGTGTGTGTGTGTGTTGGGTGTGTGTGGTCGTGTATGTCGTAGTGTGGTGTGTGGTGTGTGTGTGTGTGGGTTTGTGTTGGATGGTGGGTGGTAAGGTGTGGGGGGGGGGTGGTGTGGGGGGTTTGAGTTGTGGGGGGAGCGTTTTGGGGGTGGTGTTAGAGAGGGGTTGTGGTGTGAGGTGGAGTGAGGTGTGTGGTGTTGTGTTTGGGTAATGGGGGGATATAATGAACCCCCCCCCACCCCCCCGCCCGGTGGTGGTGTGGTTGGAAGGGTTTGGCTGTGTGGTGGGGGTGTGTTGAGTGTTGGGGTGTGGTGGGTGATGGTTGGGGGCGTGTGCGTGTGATTTTTTTGGTGAGGTAAGAGGCCTTCGGGCTTATTGCCGGGTAGGTGTGGTGGGGATGGGGGGGGGGGTGGTGGGTGTGCGGTGTAGTGTGTGGTGCGGATGGGGTGGATTTTGGGTGGATGTGGGGTGGGGTTGGTCGGTGGCAGTTGGTGGGGTTGGGGGTGTTGTGTGGTAAGGGGGGGGGGTGTGGGTTTGGGTGTAGGGGGGTGGTGGTGGGAGTGCGGTGGCGTTGAGTGTGTTGTTTTGGTGCTAGCTGGTTGGGTTAGATAAGTAGGTGCGTGTAGTCCGTGCTGGTTTGGGTGGTAGGGGGGTGGTGGGGTGTGCTGTGTGTGAGAGGTGTCGGGGGGGCAGTTGGGTGGGGATGTGGGTGTGTGGGGGGTATGGTGGGAAGTAATCGTTGTTATTGGTTGTGGTGGGTTTTGCGGTGTTAGTATAGTGGTGGGGTGGGGGGGGGTCGGGGTCGTGGGTGTGGGTGTCGTGGGTGGTGCTGTTTGGGGGGTGGGGGGGGGGGTGGAGGGTGGTGTAGTGGTTGGGTGTGAGTTGGTTGGTGTTGTGGGTGAGGTTTGCGTTTGGGGTTGAGTAGGGTGTGTGATCATATGGGTGTGGTGGTTAGTGTGGGTCTGAGGTCTGGGGTGGGTAGTGGTTTTCGGGTGGGTGGGTGGGGTTGGGTTTGTGTTGTGGGTGGGGTGTGGAGGACGGTCTGTGTTCGGGGTGGTTAGTGTTGGGTGAGTGGTTCGGAGGTGTTGCTGGGTGGTTAGGGATTTTTTGTTTAGTGTTATAGGGAGGTGTGGTTTGGTGGGGTACGTTTCATGGTGTTGTGGTGTGGTACGCGTGTTGTGGGTGTTGGGGGAGGTGTGTCTGTGGATGGCGGGTGGCGTGAGGGGGAGTGTGGTTAGTGGGTGTTGGTGGGTGTCGATAGGGTTTGGGGTGGGCGGGTGGATTGTTGCGGTGTTGTGTGCAGGGTGTTGGTGGGGGTGTGCTGTGATGCGTAGGCGCGGTTAGAGTGTCTGTTGAAGTAAATGTGGTGTTTGTTCGTAAGGTGGGCATGGGTTAGGGGGAGGTGTGAGGGTGGATGGTCGCGGTGTTGTTAGGTTGTTGGGCAATAGGGGTGATTTTAAGGTATGGTGAGTGGACGTATGATGTCGATTTGGGTCGAGTTGTGGTGGTTGTTGTGGGGTGGGGTGGTGAGTTGAGTGGGTTTGGCTCTGTGAGGTGGCTGTTGGTTTCGGAGCGGGGGCTCGGGTGTGGTGTGGTGAGTGGGGGGTAGAGATTGTGAGGTGTCGTGTGTATTTGTTGGGGTTGTGTGGGGCGGTGTGTCTGGGTCGCGTGGGGTGGCGGTTGTTCAGTGGATGGGCGGTTGTGTGAGTTTGGGCGGGGGTGGTGTGTGGTTTGGTGTTGGTAGTTAGTGGTGGTGTTCGTGTTTGTGTGTTGGGGGTGGGTAAGTGAGTTGTGGGTGTGGTGGTGGTTGGTAGGCGTGGTGTGTTGTCTGGGTATGGGGTGTGGGGTTTTTGTGACTGGGTGAGTGAGGTGCTGTAGGTGTCTGTCTGGTGGTGTGGTGTGTAAGGGTGAGTCTGGGGGGTGTTGGGTGTGCCGGTGTGTGCTGGGTGATATGTAGTGTGTGTTGGTAGTTGTGCCGGTGTGGCGGGGGTGTGGAGGGGGTGCTAAGGGGTGCGTTGCGGGGTTGGGGAGGGAGGGGTTTGTGAGCATGTGTGATTGGGTCGCGGGTTTGGTTGTGCAGTTCGTTGGTGGTGTGGTGGGGTTTTCGTGGGTGTTTTTGTCGTCGCGGTGTTGGTAAGTGGTGGCTTGTAGTGGTGGTGTGGAGTGGTGAGGGTCGAGTGAGGGGTGTGGGCGTGGGCGTGGTGTCTGTGATGGGGTTGGGCTTTGGCCTGTGTTGGGGGGTGGTAGTGTGGGGGGTGTGGGGTGTTGTGGTCGGGGTGTGTCGATGTGTGTTGGGGGGACGTGTGTGTCGGGGACGGTGGGGTGTCACGTGTGGAGGGGTTGGGTGTTGTGTGGTGGTGGCTGTGGGAGGATTTGGGAGGTAGCGTGTGGGTGGAGTTGTTAGTGTGTGTGGTATGAGTGATTTGGACGTATAGGTAGGTTTGGCGGTTGCGTTTGTGTGGAGTGTGTTGGGTGGGTTGTGGGTTTAGGTTAGTGGTGTAAGTATGTGTGCGTGTGGTGGTAGTGGGTGGTGTGTCTGTGGGTGTGTTGCGTGAGGTGGTGTGTTTTAGGGGTTGTGTGGAAGTGTGTGGGCGGTGGGGGGTGGGTGTGGGACTGAAGTACTTAGGGTCGGGTCAGTAGTTGTGGCTTGTGTGTGTCTGTGGAGTTGGGAGTGTGAACGTGGTGTGATTTGTATAGAACCGGGTGTGAGGGGGGTGGGGTTACGCTGGTTGGTGGTTGTGTTGGGAGTGTGTATGGGTGGGGTGGGGGTGGGGTTTAGTGTAGTGGTGAGGGAGAGGGGTGTTGGGGTGGTGTAGTGGTGGTGAGGTGGGAGTAGTAGATTGGAGTTGGTGGCTGTTGTGTGTTGGGGGTAAAGGGGGGGGTGAAGGGTGTGGTGGCGGGTGTCGGGGTGTGTTGTATGTATGCGATTGTGTTGTAGTATTGGTGGGTGTTAGGTTTGGATTGGTGGGGTGTGTGGCGGTTGGTTGGTGTTGGTGTTGGTTGTGTGTTAAGTGTGTTGGTGGGTGTTGCTTACGGATTGAGTGGGTTGGTGAACGTGAGTGTTGCGGGACGTGTCGAAATAGTTGCGTTTAGTGGTTGTTGGGGGTGGTGTGGGCGTGGCGTGTGTGGGTTGGGAGGTGTGGGAGTGGGGGGGTGTGGTTGTTTAGGTGGTGGTGTAGAGGGTGGGGTGTTTAGTGCGGGGTGTTGGTGTGTGGGTGGGGGTGGGTTCATTTGGTCGAGTGTGGCTGTGTAGTGGGGTGGTGGCTCGTTGGGGTGGTGTAGGGACGAGTTGGGTCGTGTGGGAGATGGCACGAGGTTTGTGAGTTTGTGTCGTGGTTGGGTGGGGTTGATGTTGGTGGTGGGGTGGGGGGTAGGTGTTCGGGGGAGTTGGGGAGATGAGTGGAGTGTGGTGGTTGGGGGTATATGGATGGGGGGGGTGTGTGTGTGGGTGTGTTTAAAGGTGCTGTCTGGGGTCGTAGTTTGTTTTTTGATTGCTGGATGGGTGGGTGGGTTAGTGTACGTGGTCTGATGGTGTGGTGTGGGACGGAGGGTATGTGGTTGTGGGGTTAGGGTGTGGTGGGGGTGTGTGGGTGGGTGTGGTGTTGTTTGGTGGGGTCGGGGTTTTTGATGGTGGGTGGGTAGGGGTGTGTAGGTGGGGTGTTGATAGGAGTGTGCCGGAGTGGTGCGTCTGTACGGGGGTTGGCGTGTGTGGTGTGGCGTTGATGCGTCCTTGTAAGGGTGTGGGTGAGTGTGCTGGGGTTGTGGTTGTAGTTGGTTATGGGTAGGTGTTTGGTGGGTTAACGAGGGGGTGTGGGGTGGTGTGGGTGGGTGGGTGAGGGTGGTGGGCTGGAGTGCGTGGTGTTGGTTGTGGTGCTGGGTTTGGGTGGGGGGGTTGTCGTGCGGGGGGGGGGTGTGGGATGGTAGGGTTGGGTGGTGTTGTTGTGGGAGGCGGGGTGGGGTGGTGTCGTGTGGGTTGGTAGGTTTGGGTGTTTGTGGGTGGTTGGGTTGGCTAGGTCGGGTGAGGTGTCAATTTGTTGTTGTGTCGGTGCGCGGAGGGTGCGGTTGATGGTTGGGGTGGGGTTGTTATGTGTGTGGTGTTGGTGAACAGGATGGTGTAGGGTTTGGCTTGGTGGGGTGGGGTGTGGTGTGGGCGGGTTGGGTTGCTTGTTGTCTGTTTTTGTGCATTGTATGGTGGTGGTGGGAGTGGTGAGCTGCGTTGTGTGTGAGGGTGTTTGCTGGTGGGTGTGGTGTGGTATGGATTGTTTGGGTTGCTGTGTGGTTGAGGGGTGTGTGGTTCGAGGTCGCTTGTTTTCGTGGTGTTGAAGAGGTTTGGGTGTTGTATGGGGGGGTGGGTAGCTGTGTGTTTGGGTCGGAGGGTTGTCTGTACGTGGGTTGTGGCTTGGTGGGTGTGGTGGTGGGAGTATGTAGGGTTGTAGTCATGGGTGGTTGGGTTGTTGGAGGGAGATGGAGTGGGGGGTGGTTGTTGGGAACGGTGTGGGTGGGTTGTGTGGGTGTCTGTGGTGTTAAGTGGGGTGCGGGTGTGGGGTGTGAATGCGATGTGTGCTGGTGTGTGGGGGGGGGGTTCTTTGTGGTGGGGTAGATCGACGCGTGTGGTTGTGGAGGTGTTGGGTGATGTGGGGTGTGTGTTGACAGTGTGGGGTTTGTGGAGGGTGAGTTGGGGGTGGTTGTGTTTTTGTGGGGGGGGGGGGGTTTTGGTAGGTGCTGGTGGGTGTGCTGCGTGTGTGGGTTGCTAGTGGTGTAGGAGGTGGGTGGGAGTTGGGTTGTGGTAGCGGTTGCTGTGTGGTTACGGGTTGTTTGAAGGGGTTGTGTGGGTGGGGGTGTAAGTGGTGACAGGTTGGTGGGGCGGGGGTGGTTTGGGTTGCGTTTGTGTGTGTCGGTGGGTGTTATCATCCTGTTGGATGGTAGTGTGGATGAGGGTGTGGTAGGTGAGGGGGTATGGCTGGGGGTGTGTGTTGCGATGGGGGTTTTAGAGTAAGGAGTAGGTGGGCTGGGGGTGGTGGCGCTGGGGTGGGGTGGGGAGGGGTGTGGTGCGGTGTGTGTGGTGGTGGTAATGTGGATGGGTGTTGTCGGAGGTGGAGGGTGTTGATACGTGCTCGGTTGGTGGAGGGTGTAGTCGTGCTGTGTTGGTGAGTGGCGGTTAGGCTGTTGGGTCTGGGGTGTTGGGGTGTTGGTAGGTGTGATGCGTATGCTCAGGTTGGGTGTGTCAGGTTTAGGGGGTAGAGTTGGTGTGTTTCCGGGTTGGGTGTGGGTGTGGGTTTGGTTGGAGTTGAGTGGTGGTGTGAGCTGGGAGTGGTTCGGTGAGGGGGGTTGGGGTGGTGGTGGTGGTCGTGATCGTAGTTGTCTGGTGTGTGTGGTGGTGGTTCGTGGGGGATGATTGGTTGTGGGTGGTGGGTGTGTGTGGAGGGGTGTCAAGAGGGGTCTGTAGTGTGGTGTGGCTGTGGGGGTTCGTGTGTTCTAGGTTGGGGGGTGTTATGAGTGTGCTTTGGTGGGGGGTGGTGGGTGTGATGGTACCCACCTACATGCACTACCGAACTCCCCCCCGGGGGTTGGTTGAGGGTGTTAGTGTGGTGTGGGATGTGTGTTGGGGTTGTGTGTTTCAGTGTGTGGGGGTGGGTGTTAGTGTGTTAGTGTAGGGTTTGAGTGTAGTTGATGCTTGTTGGTGGGGGTGGGGGGGTTTGTTTGTAGCGGTGTTAGGGTGTGTGTGGTGGTGTGTAGTTGAGGCGTTGTTGGTGGTGTGGGTGGGTGTGGTGTACAAGGGTATGTGGTGTGGGTGGGTTGGGTGTGGGGGGGATGGTTGTGGGTGTTGTGGTGTTGGCTGGTGGGTGGGCTTGGTGGTTCGCGGAGTGAATATGAGAGACGGGGGTGTTTAACGTGATTGTCTGGGGGTATTGGGTTGGAGTGTCGGTGTGCTGATTTTGGGGGTGAGGGGGGTGTAGGGTGTGTGGTGTGTAGTGGTGGGTTGGTTCTGGGTGGTGTGTGGGGGTAGGTTGGGGTGTGCGGGTTGGTGTGTTGTCGGTGTGTGTGAGTGTCGGGTGGTAGGTGAGGGTCGTTGGTAAGTAGTGTCGTGTGCGCGGTTATGGTTGTTGTGTGGTGGAGGGGTGAGTTTGGCACAGGGGGTGATGGGGGGTCGGTCGTTTGGGAATGGGATTGTCGGGTGAAGGGTTGGTAGTGAGTGTATGTGGTTGGTGAGGGTGGGTGGTGTTGTGCGGATGGCTGGGTGATATGATTGGGGGTTGGTGGGAGTGGTCAGTGGGTTGGAGTGTGATATGATTGGCGTTGGTTGTTGTGTGAGTGGTAAGGTATAAATATGGGAGGGGTATGGTGGGGTGGGGATAGTGCTAGTGGGTGGGTTGTTGGGGGTATATATACGGGGGGGTCAAACGATAATGAGCTATTGGATCTGTTTGCATATTTACTTGTATTATTAAGAAAGGAGTTTAGCTTTTGAAGAAATATAAATTGAAAGTTGTGTGCTGTCTTAAATCAACTCTTTATCATGTTTTTTTTTTTTTATGGGAGGGGGTTGTTTTTGTATTTATTTATTTTTTTGAGAGGAGGTTGTTATATATGTCAACAATAGATTCTTTTTCCATTGTTTTCATTCTTAATCATGATACAGCTAAAATATAAATATAAATATATATATATATATATATATATAATATATATATTTATATATATATATATATATATATATATATATATATATATATTTCCATAATTTTATATTTTATATATAATGTAAATTATTTAATAATATTTTTAATTTTATATTATGTTATTTATATATTTTAAATTTTATTTTATTATTGTTTTTATTTATTTTTATATATTATATATTTATATATATATATACACACATATATATAAATATAAATATATATATATATATATCAACATTAATTAAGACTTATCTTATAGTCCGAAGCTCTTCGGGCAAAACAGATGTCAAAGACACCGTCAAATTACCTCCACGGTCATCAGCATCATCATCAACAAGTATATCACAATTTTTAGTATCTATTTAGTCAGAGATCTTCTGTAGCATTAAATCAATTGTCATCAACTAGACCCTCTTACCTTAGATCTTCAGTTAGACAGATTTTTAAGATATAATTAGAGTAAATGACCAGGTCAACATTTTACAGAAAGGTTGTCTATTGGTAAAGGGTAAATTCCATATTAGAGTTATATAGGAGATTTACCTAGTACTAACTACAAACTTTCGTGAAATGTTAGATTTCTTCTTTCTGTCAATCTTAGATGAATGCTCATTAGTATGCATGAAACATTTCTCTACTGACTTCTGAGACAAAGGAAGAATGTTCCCTGATTCCTTTTAACACAAATTATTGTCCTATAGTGTAGTGACTTTACATCGGAAAAAAAGAATCTATTAAACTACAACCAGTTTGTGTATTTAACTTAAGAATGGTACCTGCCAAAAATGTGTAGTATTCATTGAAAACTAATATTTTTATAAGCGTACATTTTTTTTATTTCCATAATTTTTTTGATTATTTATATATCTTTATGTATTCATTCAACTCTTAATGGCAGAAAATAGGACATTTTAACATTATAAATATAACAGAACTTCTGAATCAATCAATAGAATTTCATGAAAGAAATCCTCATTAAATAATATTCTAGTACCAATTATAAAATGTATATATTTAAAACACACATCTAAAAATAAAATGTTTAAAAATGAAAACCAAGGCAAAATTAAGTACTGTCACACATACTTGTTAATGTGATGATGTCAATTCATTTCTAGTGACAGTGTAATCAGTATCAACTGTATTTCATATATCATTATTGATAGCCATTAAAGTCTCGTTACAAATTTAATTGAAGTAAAATTGCTTTGATATTCCTTGTGTATAGAAGAAGGCAGAACCCACAGGTTACGGTGTAGGTTACTATGCAATGAAATACGGAATGAAGCGGTTTGGGGCATTCTGGGTAAATTGCATCATATCGCTTCATTATGATTAAAAAACCAATATCAGTTATATTTATTTAATCCACTATTACTGCAGCATAGAAATTTTATTGGAAAAAGCTTTGAAATGAAGGGTTGTAGACCTGGCGATACATTACTTTTAAATATTCACTTTTACACATTATGTACATAATCAGCATGAGGCCATGAGATACTTGTTTGATCTGTACACACACTCTAGTTTCTAAACATGAAGAATCTGGTGGTTAATTTTAGAATTTATACTAGGAAAATGGGAAAATCAGAGGGGAATGATTTTTCTTTCAAATAAATAGGGGTTTCAAAATAACTAGGTTTTAATGGTAATTAATTTATTTGGCTGGGGGATCAAAGTCATTTCAAATAAAGTGTGATATCAATGTTACAGGGTTCTATATAAGTGGGTTCGACTGTATGTAAAATTAGAATTGTTAAACAATTTGTGGAGGAGTGCTCTTTATGCAAGTCAGTTTGGTCAGATCACTCAATTTTTCTTCTCTGTAGCCTTATCATACTTTTGATATGTATTTAAGTTTGTTGCATGTTTTCTGCTGAATGTTCAGGATAATTTAGCACATATATATTGCATGATCATGTCACTGAGGCCAAGTCAAATGTCATCTGTGTTTCTGTTTACAATATTTAACACTGTAGACCTAGACATTTTTGCTCTTGTTTAAATTTTGCTGTTTTCATCTTTAAATGGGAGGGCAAATATAAAATGAAAGCAAAATTTGGAAGCTGAATAACTGAAGCACAGACATACATGTTCTCTTTGGCACAATTGTGATTTAGGGAAGATTCAGATGGGGTCAATGTTTTCTGTCAACATGTTCTCTTTGGCAAAATGGTGATTTAGGGCAGATTCAGATGGGGTCAATGTTTTCTGTCTGAAGAAGACAAAAATAATTAGAGGTGAAAATTACCAGGTATACAGTATATGTTTGAGACATAGATAGTGGTAGTTTAAAAAGAATCAGTGTTTTCTATTGAAATTCATGATATTTTTAACGAATAGTGGTCTTATGTCCTAATTTTGTCATTCATGGCCAGAAGCATGACAGAAAACACAGATTTGGTGTTTTTGGCCTTTCAGTAACACACCTAAAACACAAAACTTGACGATTTTTTCATTGTAAATATGAACTGAAGATTGAGATCCACACACCCTCTTAACTCACCATTTACAGTATTTCAGCTGGTTGTATATATAAAAGTAGAACCCAAATCTCTCCTAATTCCAGATCTATCATACACTTCTAAATTTCATTGTAGTTATGACAATTCATACAAGAAATAAAGTTGTAATCTTTATAATCCAATTTTCTGATATAAATGTCTTTCTAAGAAAATGCTATTGTCAACAATATATGGTTAAATACCTTTCCCAAGAAGCATTATTTACATTTGTGCATGTGCTTTCTATCTTCTCATAAAAAAAACAAACAACAAACAAATCTCGGGCAATTCCATGCCATTTAGTGCTGCATATCCACTTGAACACTTCACAAGTCTACTAGGCTACAAAGGGGGGTAACTCTGATAGACAGAAAATATGTCATCAGGTGGACATCTACCATTTCAGTGTAAAATTAGTTATGAAACAAATAATTTCATCCTGCACCTGAATTCCTGAGAGCATTATATAAAAAGAAAATTATAAAAAGCTCCTACACAGTGTATATGTAAGTCAGTGAGCTTGGTTATCTAGTTTATTTTATTTTTTTGACATTGATTTAAGCAATAAATATACATGTGTTTTAACCAGTGCATGTTAATAGAAATCATATGACTTTAGTATTTCATCCTGTTTTTTATTTACTTATTTTCATTGAAGTGATAGCATTTCATACTTTATAACCTAGTGGGGTGCATGATAGCACTAAGGACACATGTATTTGTTGCAGGGATGCATGGTGCTTATTTTGAAAAATAGTGTTAACAAACCAGGTAGAAAAATAGCGTAAACCAGGCATTTAGATTTAATATGATTCCTTCTGGCAAAATGTGTTTTACATTTGTATGTTATTTATTAATATATTTTTTTCTTTTTTAAATTTTCCTATATTGTATGGGTAAATTTACAAGATAAACACACTGTCATTGGAAAAAGATAAATGAATTTTCCTTTAATACTTCATGTTTTGTTTTCCTCTAAACTTGTGAATATTTTCAAGTTTTCATATTCCATCATATTTCACCCTCTCTTTCAAATAATTCATGTACTTGTTAAATTATCTCTCATGTTTGTTGTCATGCTTTTATTATATCAACTAATTTACTTTCAAGATACAGATGGATAATGTAAACAGAAGTTTTTACCAGCAACAAATGGGTTATATTATATAGATCTATTCTGTGTTTGCAGGAGAAGAGTAAAGAAAAGAAAACCATACCTGGCAGAAAAGAAGAAGAGAAAACCAGGAAGAAACTTGCCATCACAGAAACACAGGTATGATACAATTGTCTCCCTTTAATTATTGCTCTGTACATTTTTTATTAAGTTGAGCGAAGCAAAAGTCATATAGGGATCATGCAGATTCTGTCTCCACTGTTTTTGTCTGCAGCCTCAAAACAATGTAGTACACTAAAAATAAAGCTTTCATCCAGGTGTGTGTTCTTTCTATTTATGCATTTTTTATAATTTCTACCGTGATAGTAATCATATTAGCAGGAAAATTAAACTATAGTGAGAATTCTGATAAAAGAATCTACATGTTATGCTCTTTGTTCATTTACACACATTAGGATCTACTTCTAACACTCACATGAATACAGAGATTTGTCCTGTAGCCAAGACGAAGAGCTAGCATAGACGGTGTCACTGCTGTTTCAAAGTTTGCAGTGAAATAAGCGAGAGTTTTGTATTCATGAAGGGCCCGTCCATGTACGTGTCAAATAATATTAAACTCATTATCTCTTTCTTCATGTGTTTAATAACAGCTTTTATCATTTTATTACATATTTCAGAAGTGCAATTAGAGTATGAAACTTTATTTATATAAATTGAAATATAATTGATAATGATTTAAGTAGCTTAATGTTGTTGACATAACATCAGCACATGGTGAAGTTTTCCGACAATTTTGAATGAATATAAAAAATAATTACCATTTATGGATGTCCATTTGAGTATCAGAAGAGATAGTATGAATTGTAAGTATGGTTAATCAGTAGTAACATGTAAAAGTTGAGGTGTATAGCAGTTTTGAGTTTATACCCAATGGATATTATATCACAGAACAGCTGATGCTGTAAAACAAAGCTATGTGTTAGCACCCCTGTGCTCTTTAAAACTAGAAGTTTACCAGCTACAGATGTGAATCCACCTAAATTTACTAGATTGTTAAATTTTTTAGGTATACCCACATCAAACAGGCTGTGTTATTTTTCAAGTGCTCATTGTTACATTGTGGACATTCAGGGCTTTGATTATTTCTTTTTGTATTTTGCAATTACCGTATGTTAGGGAAGGAAATAAAAATGTTATTCATAAGAAACTGGCAAATATTCTATTTATTAAATATTTATTTCTCATGAAACAGGAAGATGTATTCTTGAAATTTGAACAATTGAAATTGATACATTTTGATATTTCAACTTAAACAATACCAGGAAGTAAGCTGTAATTAAAGATATGTATAAATCAAATCCCCTATAAGTTTATATTAACCTGTTGCTCCATGTTAGTGATGTACTTTTACTTTCACAGGGAGATGATATCTGCAAAATTGCTAGAGCCTGTAAAATTGTGGAGAGAATGGTCAACCAGAACACCTATGATGACATTGCACAGGACTTTAAGTATTATGAAGACCAGTCTGATGATTATCGTGATAATGAGGGAACTATGTTGCCACTTTGGAAATTTTCCCACGAAAAAGCTAAAAAACTGGCCGTCACATCTTTGTGTTGGAACCCAGAGTACAGAGATCTGTTTGCAGCCTCTTTTGGCTCATGTAAGTCATCTAGAAGCTATGATAGACACTACTTTTATCACACCTGTTATTTAATTTGTGTCATTTTTTCACACTTTCAACCAAAATATTATATAACTAGAAATTTTCGTTCCCGGTTTTTCTTTATGATGAGGGGGGGAGGGGGATTTTAAGTAATTCAAGCAATGGACACACATGAAAGCCATGTATCTGTATAATTACTGAAAAAGAAAGTTGAATGTACTTCAGGTCTCAAACTTAATTTAATTCTAAAAATAACAAAGAATCTTTTTCAGAGATTTTAAGCACATTTTCTTTGTAATAGATTTGTTTAGATAATAGTGCATGTCTGGAAATGCATGCTCCTTTTTATTTTTCGTCAGTTTTTATAAGAATAGAGGGTAAATTTTATATTGACACTTCCAAGCAAAATAACTGGATTATGGAGGTATATATGTATATGCCATTTATCAGACTATGGTGATTTAGGGAAATATGTTTAAGTTTTATGTCATAAAGTGGCAAAAATAACCGGGGTGAAAATTTCCCAGTGTACAGTATATGTACACAGTATATGTACACAGTATATGTACACAGTATATGTACACAGTATATGTACACAGTACACAGTATATGTACACAGTATATGTACACAGTATATGTACACAGTACATGTACACAGTATATTACACAGTACACAGTATATGTACACAGTACACAGTATATGTACACAGTACACAGTATATGTACACAGTAAATGTACACAGTATATGTACACAGTACACAGTATATGTACACAGTATGCAGTATATATACACAGTACACAGTATATGTACACAGTATATGTACACAGTATATATACACAGTACACAGTATATGTACACAGTATATGTACACAGTACACAGTATATGTACACAGTATATGTACACATTATATGTACACAGTATATGTACACAGTACACAGTATATGTACACAGTACACAGTATATGTACACAGTAAATGTACACAGTACACAGTATATGTACACAGTACACAGTATATATACACAGTACACAGTATATGTACACAGTATATGTACACAGTATATGTACACAGTACACAGTATATGTACACAGTATATGTACACAGTATATGTACACAGTACACAGTATATGTACACAGTACACAGTATATGTACACAGTAAATGTACACAGTACACAGTATATGTACACAGTACACAGTATATGTACACAGTATATATACACAGTACACAGTATATGAACACAGTGCACAGTATATGTACACAGTATATGTACACAGTATATGTACACAGTACACAATATATGTACACAGTATATGTACACAGTACACAGTATATGTACACAGTATATGTACACAGTACACAGTATATGTACACAATATATGTACACATTACATAGTATATGTACACAGTACACAGTATATGTACTCATTACACAGTATATGTACACAGTATATGTATACAGTGCACAGTATATGTACACAGTATATGTACACATTACACAGTATATGTACACAGTATATGTTCACAGTACACAGTATATGTACACAGTATATGTACACAGTATACATACATAGTACACAGTATATGTACACAGTATATGTACACAGTACACAGTATATGTACACAGTACATAGAATATGTACACAGTACACAGTATATGTACACAGTACACAGTATATGTACACAGTATCAGTACACAGTATATGTACACAGTATATGTACACAGTACACAGTATATGTACACAGTATATGTACACAGTATATGTACACAGTACACAGTATATGTACACAGTATATATACACAGTACACAGTATATGTACACAGTATATGTACACAGTATATATACACAGTACACAGTATATGTACACAGTATATGTACACAGTACACAGTATATGTACACATTATATGTACACAGTATATGTACACAGTATATGTACACAGTGTATATACACAGTACACAGTATATGTACACAGTATATCTACACAGTATATCTACACAGTACACAGTATATGTACAAAGTATATGTACACAGTACACAGTATATGTACAAAGTATATGTACACAGTACACAGTATATGTACATAGTATATCTACACAGTATATGTACACAGTATATGTACACAGTATATGTACACAGTACACAGTATATGTACACAGTACACAGTATATGTACAGAGTATATGCTGAAGAAATTAATTATAGTTGTAAACATTGCTATTAAGCCAGAATTCTTGTATTATTTCTTTTAAAATATTTTTTTTCTTTGTAGATGACTTCATGAAGCAAGGAAATGGCATGGTCCTCTTCTACACTCTAAAGAATCCTTCTTACCCAGAGTATATATATGAGGCAGACAGTGGAATCATGTGTCTAGATCTTCATCCAAAGCATTCTAACTTGGTGGCAATTGGTTTCTATGATGGCAGTGTTGGCTTGTTTGATGTACATAAGAAAGAACTAGTCCACAGATGTACAGCCAAGAATGGCAAACACACTGATCCAGTATGGCAGGTATGATCAGTGATGATAGCGATTTTTAACAACTGAAAACTGTAATCATATAAAAAGAACAAAATGAATTGTTCAAATTTTGCAACTTCAAAGAGGAAAATATATTGCAAAGATATTCTTTAGCACCTTTTTAGATGATTAATAAATTGATTTTCATTCAATTAAATGTTTTAAATGTTATTTTCAAATTTTTGAATAGGTACGATGGCAGAAAGACGACCTTGAAAATAATCGCAACTTCTTCTCTGTTTCCTCTGATGGCAGAATTGTCAAGTGGACTATAGTTAAGGTTAGTTTCTTTGGAATGTTTGTATTTAGTAATGTATACAATATGATATAGATAAATTTTTAGTGAACTATTTTTGCCTAAACATAGCTGAAATGTTTATGTTTGGTATTGCCACGGATTTTCCATCCTATTGTGGGGTGTCAAAATATTAGGCTCCTTTCCAAGTGAAAAAAATGCATTTTCCCCAATTTGCTGTCAGTATTTCCCAATTGAAATCAATTAACAATAGAGAATTTGAAGAGATTCTTGTATTTTTAAACAGTTTTGTGTATTTTAAGATTTCCCACTATCAATTAAAGTGTTACTAAATACCCAATTCTGTATTCCCAGGCCCCATTCCCTAAAAAAGTGTAGACTATCTCTGATTGCATGACTATAATTTCTCCTTTTTTCTGATCAATTGGTTAAACATACTGCTGAGATATTACTTAATCAGTTCTTTATCCGTTTGAAAAACAATGTTATGATATGATCAGCAAAATCTATTTATGCATGTTTAATTAGTTTTTGACTATTTTTGGCAGAATGAAATGACATTTGAAGAAATTATTACACTGACCCTTAATGATAGTCAGGGTGCAGGACCTGATGGCACTACAATCAACACGTATGGTAAGAGATTCTTGTATCAACTCAGTTGACTTTTCCTCCTCTTCGTCATTTGTTCTGGTAATATAACTTGTACTTGTACTATGATATTTGTAAAATTTTATTAACATTTTTCTCCAGTTTTCTTTCCTTCATTTTTAGTGATGGAGGATTTGTTTTTAATTGTTGTTGTGTCTGTATTTTTTGATATTTTTTTATAATCTATTTTCAACACAAGACACACAATTGAAGCACTATTCACTACTTTTGGTTTCATATCTTTTTTTTTTTTTTTTCAGGCTGTGGTACAGCTTTTGACTTTCACAGAAAGAAAGAATATTTGTTCCTGGTCGGTACAGAGGAAGGAAAGATTCACTCATGTTCAAAAGCATATAGTAGTCAGTTCCTAGATACGGTAGATTCCCACAATATGGCAGTGTATAATGTCCGCTGGAATCCCTTCCATCCCGATGTGTATATTACATGTAGTGCTGACTGGACAGTCAAGATTTGGGAGGTTGGTAGCCAGACAGGAGATAAAGCAGAAGGATCCAATGCAGATAGTCCAGCAAAGTATTTAAATTTTGTGGCACTTTCTATTAATGCTATTCATTATGTAATACATGTATACCTATAGAACATGTTATGTAATGTTTATTGGGGCATTAGCTGTGTTTTTTACCCCAAAAAATTATTTTGATTTTTTTCTACTTTTACTACTTGTATGTGATATACAATAACAAATTAGAGCTAAACAGAGGGATAAAATATCTTATATTCTTATAAATTTTGTGAAAAAAGGTCAGGTCCAGTGTATTATTCATATACAAATAGTATGGATTTTTTCAATATTTATTGCAAGTGAAAAAGTGCCAGACTTGGGTTTCTGAAGCAATTTTTGCAAAATATATAGGAAATGAAAATATTTTATACTTTTGTTTATCTCTTTGTTGTTATTGTATATCAATCTAAGTAGTGAAAAAGGGGAAACAAAATTTTGGAAGACAAACACAACTAATGCCCCTTTAATAATTCTATATCTTTATCTAATTTTTACTTTATATATATTTAGTTTTTGCTGTATCTTTATCTAATTTTTACTGTATATTTATCTAATTTTTATTGTATATTTATCTATTTTTGTTTACTTCTTTCTTACTAACACATCTTGTATTCACCTCAGCTCACCTAACCTCTTACTGCCTATGGGCACATGAGGTCGTCTTGTATATACTTAAAACAGACAAGTGGTCACAAATACTTACAATTGTAGATCAAAGTACCAAGACCTAATAACACAGTCTGTCTGGTCAACTTTCACTGTCATACTTTGAGTTTATCTTATATTCCATGGACCTGATCTCACTTGTATCATCTCTTTTCTCTCCTACTTTCTCTCACATTTTCTATGTTCAATCAAATCATAAAGAATATGGTAGTAATGCATGCCAAGACCTTAAGCTAAAGGCTGTAAGTATAAATTAGAGTAAGACCAAATACAAGGTTTCAACATTTTATTTAGTACTTCTTAAGTATAAAATTTGAACAATTAAGTCCCAGTTAAATTGTGTATATAAACATATTATCACTTAAAGGTTTTACTTATTTCTCAAGATTTACTCAGCAGTAATAACTAGGACATCTTGTCTTGGCTATAAGCTAAAACAGAGGGTCAAAATCTAATTTTACATCTATAAGCTAATACAGAGTCAAAATCTAATTTTACATCTATAAGCTAATACAGAGAGTCAAAATCTTATTTTACATGTAAAATTATTATATTTTACTGTTTTATTTGAACTTTAATTATGATAATTTGGTAATCAATTTTCTACATTTTAATCTGTGTATTTGTCATTTCAGGAAACCACTGTTTACTTTTGATCTTAATAATTCTGTTGGAGATGTGGCCTGGGCTCCCTACTCTTCTACTTCATTTGCTGCAGTTACAGCAGACGGCAAGGTAACCACTTTAATTGGAATGAATTGAAGGAATGCTTTCATGAGAGAATTTTGCTGAAATCTATTTTTTTTTAATGTTTTATGAATTATGTAAGAATGCAAGAAAAGAAAGGGGACCTTTTTCACACTGTCAACTTGTTCTTTAAAACCGCTGTAGGAATTTTGATAAATCTACAGGAAGGTGGTCCTCTGAATATTATGAAGCAGATATTTATACTAATGAAAGGGAGGGGTATGCTATGAAGGGGCACATTTCAGATGAGCAATGTGGCCCACGGTTCTCTTGTTTAGACACATAGCTCATACACATGTCAAACCTGGTCAATTTCACATAGTCAAAAACTACAAGTTCAAAAAATTGAAACAATCAAATTTGAAGTTTTAAGTGTCCTGTGTGACCACAAAAGACAATTTTAGGTCTTCAACCAAGACTACCTGTGATATATGATCATTATCATTGCATTTGACTCTTGGATTTTGATTGTATCAAAACTCACCTTAGAAACATGGTTATATTTATAAATATGGTTTTTTTTTCAGATATTTGTGTACGATTTAAATGTGAACAAGTATGAACCTCTCTGTGAACAAATGATAGCACAGAAAAAGAAAACGAAGTTGACCCACATTGAATTCAATCCTAAAGACCCAATAGTTATCGTTGGAGATGATCGGTAAGTACTTGAACAAGATACAGTCCAACTTGCATACATTGAACTCACTTATTTGAAAAAGAATTGTTAAAATAAAGTACACAATATTTACAGCTGCTTGGTTGTCAGATTTTTCATCGAAACTGAAAGTGTATGAAATCTTCCAGGGTCGGGCCAATGTTCCCAACAAGTTGTTCTCATTCCTAGAACATTTAGTTTCCTTCGTAACAAATGTCGAAAGAAAATTGTGTAAAATAACAGGGTTTTTTTCCTCATAAAAGTAATTTTTCAGTGTGTTGTGTTGTAAAATGTAGATAGTCTATATTTATGCTTTCTTTTATGTCCTAATCATGATTTTTCTTACTGTTTGAGTGCTATGATCTCCATAATACAAAATGGATACATTGAAAAATTTTAAATAATATTCAAGGTCCCCACAAGAGAAGGACATATACAAAAGTCATGGCTTCAGATTGAAACTTTAATATTATATCCATATCATATTTACTTTACTTTTCAATATTAGACACACCCAACCACCCTTCTCTTATCTTCAGTTTCTTTATTTTATTTTGCAAAATCACAAATTTTTTATTTCATTATTTTTTCAGAGGGAATGTGACCAGTTTGAAAATTTCCCCAAATCTTAGGAAAGTGCCAAAGGTGAGCAAATCTACTTTTCACATTTTCACCATTTTCTTTTCTCAGAATTTGTCTTGCAGATGTATAATGAGTCTGATTTCTTGGAGGTCAACAATTCTTTTTCAGTTAGATTTTGCCTATGGTTGTTTTCTCTGTTAAGCTTGACATAGATGAAGGCTGAGAGTTCTTTTAAGTATTACAAAGATGAATGCCTTTTTAAATACTTTTTTCAGTCTGGTGTAAAACAAAATATTGAGTGTTTTTTCAGTCTGTCATAGATTTCTGTTCACTCTAAAGTAGGTGAAAGCTGATAGTTCTATATTCTGTCTTATGTACTAGTAGATGAGGCATAAGAGGCACTTTCTTACCAAGATGAGGGCAAAATTTTTTTGTTCAGTGTGACCTAGATAAAGCCTGAATTTTCTTATTCAGTCTGATCTAAAGGAATGCTGAATTTTCATAATCAGTCTAACTTAGATGAAGGCTGAGATTTATTATCGAGTCTAACTAATATGGAGGTTGAATTTTCTTCTGCCTGGCCTAGATAAGGGCTGAGATTTTTTCTTCAGTCTGATCTAGTTGAAGTTTTTAATTTCTTTTTTGATTTGGAGTTTAACATAAAATGATGTAGATGTACTATAGCATTTCATATGACTTATTTATGTATCAGAACTAAATCTGTATATGGTTCAAAGATATAGTGAATAGCTACATACCTTACCTGAGCCTTTGATGTTATTTTGTTGTCAGTTTCATTGCAAATATACATTTCAATTTTAGAAGTAAATGATTTTGAAATAGGTATTTATCAGTTGCGTAAATCTCTCTGATTATTGAAATCAATTCATTGTCAATCAAAATCCAGTTGGTTGAGGTGTAGGTGATGTTTACAAAAGGAAAAGATGATACGACTTTAGGATGTTGGATTCTGTCAGAATCAATTTCCAATGCATTTTGTCGTAAGAGCCATTGGTGGTAGTTCTTTTCAACACATGACTGTAACTTATAATACACAATGTTTTTATGTTAAAAATGTTACAAAGTCTGTCAGGATTTAATGCTGAAAGCCCCTAGATATATAGATACAAGCTTTTATAATTTTGATGCACATGTATGTATAAGATTGACAAGCTGTTTAATGCTTTTTACATCCTAGAGAGTACTAGTCTGGTTTTACAGATGCACATGCCAGTAGATTTCACTACAGAAAACATTGTTTTGTGATCTTTACTTTTTAGTTATGTTGGATGTGTGCAATCTTAGTCACCTTATTGTAATCAAATCAAACTTTACAACATTTCTCAAAAACCAGTCAGTTCTCTTCAAAGTTTTCCTGAACATTTTTATTGTAATATCAGGTGACTGAGATATTGTAGGTAATCAGTTGAATGAGAAGTGGGTAATCAGCTGACTGTGATATTGTAGGTAAACATCTGACTGAAATATTGTGGGTAATCAGCTGACTGAGATATTGTAGGTAATCAACTGACTGATATATATTGTGGGTAATCATCTGACTGAGATATTGTGGGTAATCAGCTGACTGAGATATTGTGAGTAATCAGGAGACAGACATTGTAGGTAATCAGCTGACTGAGATATTGTGGGTAATCAACTGACTGAGATATTGTAGGTAATCAACTGACTGATATATTGTGGGTAATCAGCTGACCAAAATATGATGGATAACCATTTGACTGATATATGTTGGGTAACCAGCCCACTGAGAAATTCTGGGTACCAAAATATGTTGGGTAATCAGCTGACTATGATATGGTGGGTAAACATCTAACTGAGATAAGGTGGGTAATCATCTGAGTGAGATATCTGGGTTCTCAGCCTACTGAAACACTGGGTACTGAAATATGTTAGGTAATCAGGTGACTGAGATATGGTGGTGGGTCAGCTAACTGAGATAATGTAGGTAATCAGCTGACTGAGATATGGTGGTGAGTCAGCTGACTGAGATAATGTAGGTAATCAGGTGACTGAGATATGGTGGTGAGTCAGCTGACTGAGATAATGTAGGTAATCAGGTGACTGAGATATGGTGGTGGGTCAGCTGACTGAGATAATGTGGGTAATCAGGTGACTGAGATATGGTGGCGAGTCAGCTGACTGAGATAATGTAGGTAATCAGGTGACTGAGATATGGTGGTGAGTCAGCTGACTGAGATAATGTAGGTAATCAGGTGACTGAGATATGTTGGTTAGTCAGCTGACTGAGATAATGTAGGTAATCAGCTTGCCAAGATATGTTGGATAATTAGCTGACTGAGATAAGGTAGGGAGTCAGCTGACTGAGATAAGGTAGGGAGTCAGCTGACTGAGATAAGGTGGGGACTCAGCTGACTGAGATATGTTGAGTAATCATCCAACTGAGATATGATGGGTAAACAGTCGACTAATAAAAAATATGATCAGGCTTTTTGGGGTTTTCTTTTTTTTATTTTTTTTCATGGACCATCTGTTATCAGATTTCTGTGACAGGGATAAAATCTTGATTTAGAAAATTTTGCTTTTTATAAACTTGTATTAAACTTTAAGTGTAGATGAGGAAATGGCAAGGTTTGCACACAACTAAACACACAGTGGCAATGTTGGTCAAGTGACAATTAAGTGTTGTGACTTTGTTTTGTGACTAATTCAATGTCATCTCTATTTAATGGCTTTTCGCCAGGCAATCATGGAGGATACGGACAATTTGAATAGCCCATTAAAAAATTTGTACTGCAAAATGTTACAATCAACCCAGAAGGTTGGATATTTTGGAATGGTAAACCTCATGTGAACATATATAACCATCTTGTATTATTATATTACAATTATCTATCTATTTTATTTTGTAACACATTCGTCTGAGTTTGAAGTGCATCAGTTGTTTTTTACTTTGATTTTTGCTTTTGAACACATTCATTTTTGACACCAGTGATGATGCATGGGGACAGGATGTTTGATTATTATTATACTTAGATATGAACTGTCAACATATTTTATCATATCACATTTCACTTGTCACAAATTACTGAAACATGTCATTTTCACAGTCAAGATTTGTGTGTCTTTTACACAGCTCAGCAGATATGTTGCTGGTTAGATTTGATTGATTCTATTATAATCGGATGTTTCAAATGTCCTTTGTTATATCCTGAAAACAATCGAAACAGATAGATTGAAATCCAACGGATACTAACTAAATGAGTTAAATATTATAAAAATAAGTAAAATAACATAAATATTATGAAAAGAAGTAAAAAAATATAGATAACCCAAATATCTATATAGACTACAAAATTTGCATGCTTATATTTTATATAGTTTATAAATATACAGAATTCAAAGTACTTTAGAAGCTAAATTTTTTTTCATTCCATGTACCAGAACAGTCTCCAAGATACTGTTATAATGAATCAGTTATATGTTTTAGTATAAACATTCCATGAAAACAAAAATAAAAGATAAAACCACGGAAAAATGAGATAGTGTCTCATTCAGATATTATCATGTATTCTGTATCTGTTTAAGAATCGCAATAACACTTTATTTGACCTAGTCATCTGTTTTTATATATATATATATATACACACACACATATATATATATATATATATATATATATATATATATATATATATATATATTATTAACAGTACCAAAGTTATACTTATACAAAAGATGTCAAAATGCATTCTCAAGACGATCATTTCTGTCAGTAAGACTTCATCAGTTGAGCTTGAATTTGATATAAATGTATATTTCCAAGAGAGGAAGTGGAATAGTACAAAGCCAAATAATAGATCTAAATGTATTACCAAATCCATCTAAGAGTATCTCCAATTGGCTGGTACCAAAATATACTGTATATTTTTTCTATTTAACATGTTTCAGATATCTTTTAACAGTAATTCTGAAAAGATTATTTTTATTTGTTAAAGAGATATAGCAACAACGCTGTTTGGAATGCAGAATGTGCTTGCATGTGCCATTCAGTTTTGAAAAAACTTTTTCACACAAGCATTTTTTGACATTCACAGTGCCATACTTTTCCAAAGTTAATCATGTGGATAAATTTTGCATAGCTGTGCATATTATATCAATACAATGATACATTGGAATATGAACTACTCTGTAACATCCATGCCAAGCCATTACTTGTTTCAGTACATTCAACTGTGTTATGAGATTTGAAAGTCCTCTGGATTTTACAATTCAGATTTTCCATGTTAGATAACTGTCCTTTATCACTCTACTCAAATGTTAGATGATCATGCTGACAGTTACCTTTATTTTATCATATTGTGTCACTTTAGAAACAAATAGTTTAATAGAAAAAAGAATGGATAGCACATATCTTGAATGCCATCTTTAATTCTCTCCAATCTAAAACAAAATAACAATCACACCATGCACAATGTTATAATAATTTATATAAATATTTTTGTGTTACTGCAGGAAAAGAAGGGTGCACAAGCAGTCGACCCTGCAACGAAGGAACTCAATGAGAAGGCCAAGTTAGATAAAATTCTAGCAATGGTGCGAGAATCATCAGATGACAAAAAATGAGCATATTTTTATGAAGAAATGTACAATGTAATTTATTGACAACTTTTAAGGAAATTCTGAGTGAACAAACAATGGATTCTTGTCAAAATTCCACCAGTGATGTCCAGAGATTTAAGAGAATAAAATCAAATGTGAAGTGCTCAAAAGTGACAGTTTTACCAAAGGATAGGTATATACAAATATAACATTGGTTGGCATGCGTTTTTTTTTTATTGACACCACTTTAATTTAAAGGATATTACAAAACTGAAAAAATAAACTTTTTCTTGTTTCTTCATGTATCTATATGTACCACAATACACTATTGTGATATCTTTGACAAGAGACAGACAAGACAAGAGAATAATTTAATTTAATAATTTTTTTCAAGAACAAAGGAAAGACTTATTTTGTCTCCAGTAAATGGGACCAACCTATTTATTTATTTATATGACATGTTCTCTTTGTCAAGTTATAACTTTTAAATTTCTTGTTGAAGTATGAATTTTTTTCTTAAGGAAAATTGAGTCCATCCATTTAAATGAATTTTTATTTCTGTTTAATTGTGTTACAAATGATGTATATAAATATACACTTTATTATATTAATAAATTTTTTATCAAATATAATTTTATTGATTATTTTGTACGAGGAGTTATAGATAGATGATGATGTCTGGCAATTTCTTTATTTTATTAGCTCACCTGGCCCAAAGGGCCAATTGAGCTATTGCTGTAAGCCCAAGGTCCGGCATCCATCGTCTGTCTGTTAACTTTTGCATTCAAGCATCTTCTCAAGAACCAGTAGGCTAATTTTAACCAAACTTGGCATATAGCATCCCCATAAAGTTTGCGAATGAAAAAGTGATAGGACCAAAAAGGACCAAAACTTGGTATATCTTTAAATATCTTCTTCTTATGAACAGATGATCAAATGAAATCTGTCCATAAACAAGCCACTGGGGGCAGTAACAGAAGGTATATGTATTACAAATTGTTCAATAACTCAAAACTGATTGACTTTTTCTATTCAAAGATATATGAGAAAGTTGTTAGAAATTACCTGAGGATCATTTTGACAAAATTTCAAGGTCATGGAGTCAAAGATCACGGTCACAGGCACTTAAGTAAATGGAAAATATAAGTTTTTTTGTGAACTTTTCAACATATTTTTGAGTACTTCTCCAAAACCATCGGACCAATTTGAACCAAATTTTACAGGAAGTATAACAATGTAAAGCTGCCTAAAGTTTGCAGATGAAAAGGGGCTAGGACCAAACATGGCTGCCATTTCTAAATATAAAACGAATAAGTCAGCAGATATTTTTGATTTCATACATGTATCTCCAAAACTATTAAAGCTAGAGAAAAAACTATTACTTTAAAATGAGGGGCTTGCAAAAATCTACGAATATTTCATTTTGGTGGAGATTGTCGGGTCAACCCTTACGTTAGTTATTTCCCCTTTTTGTGAATTTTTCATGTTTTTGGATGTTTTTAACATTATCTTAGTATAATAGGCAGAGAAAAAATTAAAGAAGCAAAAATGTTCAGCATGCAAATATCTACAAATATGTCAAAAGGGTCAAAATTGTCAGGTTGTCCCTTATGGGAGTTTTTTCTCTTTTAAATGGCATTTTCATGTTTTTGACAGTTTTGTCCTATTATCTTGAAAAGTATAATAGCATGCAAAGATCTTAAAAAATGTCAACAGGGCCGAATTTGTCATGTTGCCCTTTTTGGGAGTTTTTTCCCTTTTAAATTGATATTTCATGTTTTTGACAGTTTTGTCCTATTATCTTGAAAAGTATAAAAGCTAGAGTAAAAATGAAAGAAGCAAAAATGTTCAGCACACAAAGATCTACTAAAACGTCAATTGGGCCAAAATTGTCAGGTTGCCCCTTATGGGAGTTATTTTCCCTTTAAAGTGGATTTTTCATGTTTTTGGATGTTTTTTGACATTATCTTGAAAAGTATGATAGTTAGAGTAAATATGAAAGAAGCAAAAATGTTCACCACACAAAGATTTACAAAAGTGTCAACAGGGCCGAAATTGTCAGGTTGCCCCTTATTGCAGTTTTTTTCCTTTTTAAGTGGCTTTTTCATGTTTTTGGCAGTTTTGTCTTAATATCTTGAAAAGTATAACAGATAGAAAGAAAGTGAAATAAGCAAAAATGCTCAGCATGCAAAGATCTACAAAAAAGTCAAGAGGACCGAAATTGTCATGTTTCCCCTCTTATGAGTTATTTCCTCTTTTAGTGGATTTCTCTTATCTTGAAGAGAATAATAGATAGAAAGAGAAAGAAGCAAAAATGTTGAGTAAAATCCAGTTTTCTATGTTTTCAGTACAGTTTATGTTGTCCAAAAGTACCAACTGTAGGTCTAGCAAGGTAAATTATTATATGTGGACAATCATGAGTCTAAGTTAAATCATGATAGGGGTGACAGGCTACCTGTTGCAAAAATATTGGAGCTTATTAATGCATGAAACCTGTGCAAGGCAACACGTGTATATTTTATCTGTACAACATGATGGATTTTGGGAAAATGGACTGTATTGTTTTAGTTTCTGAGAAAATCCAGATGTGGCACTGTACCTTAGTAGGCGTATACACGTTACCATCTGAAGGTTAGTGATGGAAAGAACAGTCTTTGAGGTACTGAAGCTGTTTGCACGTGTAAGTGCAAAACTAGACCCGAGGGTTTTTTTTTGCCAATGGAAAAAGGAGTCATCCAACCAGAGCTCAATCGAAGCTTTGTTTTCAGCTCGAGCACAGCTTTTGTTGTCTGAAAATTTGGAGGGAATCTCCACTGTATATATTTACGCATAACATAGGGTACTTGTATATGTTCTCTATTGAAAGTGGGGAAATCAGAATTATAAAGTCTGCATCATTTCTAATATAATGTACAAAACTATGTTACTGAAATAATTTCATCTTATTAGTAGTATTCATGGCACGCTGGATGTAAAACAACATAAAAACAAACAAAAAATGCTTGAAACTCATATTGACTGCATTTGCTAGATGATCTCCTATTGACCAGTCTGCATGAATTAAGTTTGTGACAAGTTAGACCTATTCATACATGTATTTTTTCTGTGAAAAAGATTGTAAATTGTATGTCCTTCTATGTTAAAATATTTGTTTATCAATTATTATGCACATACATTTAAATGCATTCTTTGGATATTATGGCAAAATGATATTGAATCAAGGGATATATATTTTCATACATGAGGGGTATTGCACATAAGTAGCAGACATATTGACTATTTTAGGTAACCATGTGGTTTGAAAACTGTTTATATTTACAGTATTATGGCTGTTCAATGTATTGTATTTACACCCACGTAATTTTTCTTTAAATTTGAAAGAAATCTTACATTGTTAGTAATGGGATACTTTCCACCTTGAATTGCTTGATGCAATTCAAATTCATTTTTAGTTATGTATAACCTTTAAAATAACAATGATGCACAATTAAAATATACAAAATATATAATTTTGCAAAATATGAGTAAACCCCACTTTCAATGAAGAGCAAATATAGACTATACAGTAACACATCTATGTGTTGATATAAGACCTGTACAATGCACTCTATCTATACATTTTAACAGTGCTAATTTCAAAAGCCCAGTTTGTATTCTTTATGAACAACGAAAATACATTTAATTTCCCCTTTGGTAATATTTGGTATTTGTACATGCAGGAAAAAATAAACGGTTCATCCCTCAATGAATATGTCAAGGAATGTCCGAGTAGCGCAGTGGTTAACATACTTATTTCTCACCAGTTCAACCCAGGTTCCATCACTGGAGGTGGCAGGGGAGTATGTGAGATGGTATGGTGGTTGTCAAGTCGGACACGTGGGTTTTCTCCTCAAACTCTGGTTTCTTCCCACAGCAAGGACCCCCCGCACACCAACATCTGGGTCAACGAGACACATTAATATAAGTTGACATAACTTGTTTGTCAATCGTTGTAAAAATTAATGAATATTGATCCAGTTTATTTTCAGTGAACCCAATTTCTCTGTGGACATGTCCACCGGAAAGGAGTTATTTTTGTGATTATGACGTGATATCGGCATGTCATCATCTTTGCTTCTTTTTTGTTGGGGTGGTACAGGTTTCAAAATCGGACATAGCACACTCAACTAGGAAAAGGGAGTCTTTGAGCCATTTCTACAGAGAAACTCCAACAGCAATTTCCACTAGTAGTCCAGGAGAATGGGACAAATACTGGCAAAAAGGGGGGAAATGTCATACGGCTGATTTATTCAAAATAATTCTGGAACGTCGATCCAAATATTACATATTACAAGCCTGAAAATCCACCCAGAGTTTAACTCAAAATTCAACTTAATTCAGTTGAGATAATAATTAAATAAGATGAAATTTGGCAAAAATGAAGTTCCTCGAAACATATGCTTTTAACACATCTGCTTAAATCTAGTGATGAGACAAATGCAATGCAGTGAGTCAATATAATGCATATTTAAATGGTCAAAGATTGTGTCCCGACAAATAGGCTGACTTTCAATAGTGATTTTATATAAGAATGTGGTACATGTACAAATGTATATACTTGCATAAAATGTTATATAATATTTCATTCTTCTTCACTGAGAAAATTTGTGATGTTTGTACATGTTTGCCATTCATATTGGCTCCACATACGTGTCCAACCACACGACACAAGTTGAAGAAGGCAGCCAGGAGCCACAATTTATCTATTTTAACTGTAACCATCATGTTTTGAATGCGCTTCCCCATTCTGTATCAAATACGTACTGCGGAGCCTCACAGCTAGGAAGATTACTATGACATTTAGATACTTTAACTCATCAACCGCTGTAGTCACATTTAAACTCGCACAAATCAATAAGTAATATGATTTAATGACATAACTCAGATCGAACAAGAAAGTATAGGCCCTCTCACAATAACTGTGGTCCTGTAATTTTGAGTGGCAAAATGATACATATTCCCGAAAAATGACGTAAAGAAACAATCGGTTACTATAACGACGTCTATGTTTTTTGTGGGTATCGGTATCATTTTGCCCCTCAGTCACATGACCGCAGTTAACGTGAAAAGGTCTATTGCATGTAGAATTAAAACAAAATTTAGGTTCTAAGTTAAGCACCCAACGCTTTCTCTGTCATTCACATCAATATTGTCCAGAGAAAAATTATGAATTAAAACATGTTAAGTAAGTTATAACAAAAAAGAAAATGATTGTGAAATAATTTATTTATCTGAAAAGAATTTGAGATTCGAATAACAAAACATTCAATGAATTTGGCATCACATTTGGATGATAACAAAAATGCTAATTCAAAGAGTGTGATAGTCTCTGACTAGTCATATGGTTAAAATATATAAAACGACAAAAAAGACTCAGCTACCTAAGATGTAGGCCTATGTCTGAATCAAGTATAGTGAGCCAAAGTAAAGAAGTGAAACATATCATACAGCCCAATGAGATAAACGAAAAGAATTGACTCTCAAACTAAGGATGGTAGTAGTGCATTTTTTGTAAACAAAATTGTATTTTAGCTTATGAAGTCTGTCAACAGTAGCTCGCAAAAGAGTGATTTTCTCGATTATATTGCAAAATTGGTGACTAAAAATGTGCCACAAATTTGGAACTATATAATGGAGCTGCTCAGTATAACTTCATATCTTAATTTTAAGTTTGTTGTGGATCACTTTTGGACTGATATTTTGGCAACAATTTCTTTATTAAAATCAAGTCTGGCTAAGCTGGGATTTGAAGCACTATCCTTTGCCTCGTCACTAAGTCTCCTCTGCAGTTTATCAACAAGTATCTTTTGAAGAGCCAGAAATATGTTCAAAAATAGATGTAAACCAACTACCACATCAACTACCAACTACCACATCAACTACCAACTACCACATCAACTACCAACTACTTAGAAGTGTATACAGATGATACGTTTACTGGTCTCCATAATAAACGTCAGACTAGAAAAAAAAACCAATGTTTTCCTAACACATCAGAACAGTGGTCAATTCTGGGAAAGTTTTTGTGTAATGTGGACTAATCAAGGTATATAGATGCTTTATATGAGCCAAATACAGGATGATAAAAACTACATCATAGGAAATTCTACAATTACATGTACAGTTTTCAAAATAAAATCAGAAACAGGGGAAATTGTATAATATATCTTAATTTATAAGTATAAAGCACACGTAAGTAAATCATTATTTAAGGGTTGAGTATCAAACAAATAAAATATTATTGACAAGCAGTCATACAAATCAATTTTAAATAATGCTATACTGTGTGTATAGTGTATTTGTATTATAACTTATTAAGAGAACAGTATTAAACATTTCACTGAACAGTTTTTGCGCATGAACTGCTTGGAAACAGGCACGTGGGTTGCACATATCTATAAAAGGAACATGACAGTACATGTTCACAGACAGACGCAGTTTACACCTATTACCTTGTTACAAATGTATTGTTAACAGGGCCTCCATGGCTGAGTTTCTCACTGAAACCTAAGCTGATTTCATAAAAATATTTGCCATATTAATTGCGGAAGGTCAATGGTCTTCCCAGGTACATTGTCACCGGGTTCTCTCCTTCACCATTGAAAAATACCGCCAATATATAGTAAAATCATATAACCTTGCAGGGTGAAGTCTTGTGAACACTTTCTGGATCTTTAGGTAGAAAGAGTAAAATTAAAACAGCATGGACTAGACAATATCCAGTGAGGAATAAAACGTTTTTTTCCCATGCAGCTTGCTATAACCGAAAAGTGAGTAGACTCATCTGTATGATAATCAAAAGGTTACTACGCCCCGCCATCTTATGTGAATCAGACAATATTAACTGAAAAATTACTGAAAGTGACCCAAAACAATATTTACACAAATGATAAAGAAACCAATGTTAGCAGATGATTATAAACATTGTTTGCTTATATTAACTGTTAAAGGGCCATTATCTTTTTTTTTTCAAAAAATTGTTCCCCCTCCAGTTGTTTTGGACGGAAACTGACTTTCAAAGGTCCAGAAAGGTAATAAAGCCCTCAATGCCATTTGTTTATGGATACCACACTGGACCTGACCTTATTTTCGCAAATAAAATTTTGGAATATAAAATTTATGTCGGTGTATAGCTCTTATTTGTTACTGCACCTCCAGTACAAGTAGAAAAAATGAAACAATTGTTTGGTAAACACAACTAATGCCATGTTAAATACAATAATATGTACCATGTATAATCAGCCAGTTTATTCTTATTTAATTAACTTTGAAATACTTTGTTCTCACAAAGACCAGATTCTATTTTGATACTTGAAAAAATCCCATCTATAGTTGAAGAACATAAAAAATAAACACAGTATGACATGATTGATCAGAAATAAATATTAACTGTCAATGGGTTTATAGTATACTTACTATCTAAGGATTTTTGTAATAGGCGGACAGACTCAAAAAGACTGCATTTGACAATCACAAATGGTGTGTCTACCGAATGGAATGTGGAGAGATGAAACAGACATAGGGTTACTTTCACATGTTTCACATTCACATAAAAAAAATCACTTTATTTAAAGATATACAAAATGTACAATCTAAGAATGTTTGTGTTGGATGGAGATACACAAAGTGACTGCATTATTTATGTTATATATATGTCACTGTGACATATGAACTATCATAAACAATGTGTTTAACAATGGAATGTGCAGAGATTTCATATATAGTGTTACTTTCACATCACTTGAAAAACAAAAACAAAATCATTTTTCATCTAGCGATATACAAAGCGTACAATCTAAGAATTTTTGTGATGGACGGACAGACACAAAGAGACAACATTATATTTTGACAGTTAAAAACAGTGCGTCTACTTATGGAATGTGGAGAGACAATTACAATATGTATAATAGAATGTTATGATTTGTAAATAATAATGATTTAAGTGCCACCTTAAGAATGATTAAAGCCTGCTGGATTCTGAACAGAAGACTTCAAGTAATAATCCAAAAATGTTACTGTAAAATGTATATAAACTTTGCAAATTTTATTGTCATGTTTTATGATTGTTAGGTACAAATGCACCTAAAACTTCACAAAGAAATTATTATGCTATAAGGCCATAGTAATGTTTTTGTTTTTTTTTGCGTCAGTTAATGATAAAAAAAAAACTACCAGCCAGCAAGGGAAAAAACAAACAAAATAACTAAATAAAGTCATACAGATCTTTTAAAAAGAGCATATTTAATGGATTTCACTCAGCAAATGTAACATTTAAACAGTATAAGAACCAAATTTTTTCTTTATCTCATGTTATAGATGTTTTATAACTAATGACCCTAGATTAAAGCGTTTTACAAATGCAAAAAAAACACATGACTTGTTTATGTCTGAAATACAACTTTTCTCGGTTGATAAAAGGTAAAATTGAAGGCGTACCAATCAATAATAAAAAACTCAAGTCCATTATAACACGACAAATTAGATGTGCAAAATGATGAAAAAACCTACCAGCAAGCTGACGCAAAAAATAAAAATGACTTTCCCTAAATGTAAATAACATTCATTGCAATTAAACCGAATATTGTGCACCTCTTTTTATCGTTTTATCACATATTTGGTATCCATGGATAATAATTTGGCAAAACTAAGAGCACTGAATTGCATAAGAGTTTATAAATCATAACCAATTTTTCGCTAGAATCTTGAAGCAATCTGAATGTACACAAAACATGATTAAAACATTTCAGTGCAGGTCATACCGATCGATGACCACAGAAATATGCATAAACAGACCTGATGACTGTTGTGAAAAATATATCTATTAACCATCATGAATACAATCAATAATCAAAACAAAATATAAAATGAAATATAGCATGAAATTTTAAAATGAGAAATTTAATCACAAATTTCAGTACAACACTTGTATATAAATTTTTGTTTAACTATATGTATCAGTAATGCCCAATACACCTCATGATCAATATCTGCAACTAATAGAGTTGGTAACTGTTAGGTTCTGTCGCCGAGTAAAAACTTAGATGTTACTCTTTGACTGTTTCACAAGAACTGAAAAGTTATCAGGGATTTTCCTGTTAGAAATGAAATTCTAAATGAAAGTGAAATGACAGGCGAATTATTGATATCTTGTCAGTTTTTTAAAAAATATAGTCACCAGGTAACTGTAGCCAGACAACATTGCATAACATACGTTTATAATTAGATAACGGGAATTACAATTATTAGTTTTCAAACAAGATTTTTTTTAGCTATTTTTATAGATAAATAAGCAATTAGATGTGCAATTAAAAAGATGCAAATAAATACAATGCATTATTTCGTTGATGAATTATAATCTAGCTCAGAAATTGCAGCTTGCAGAAATCAAATTATGAATAGTGACATGAGTGACATGATTTTGTTGGCGAGCTTAACAAGCAAAAAGCTATTGGAATCCATTATACATTTAACCCATTCACCCCTAAAACACATTTGGATTGGTCCAAGTCATTGATTTACAGAAAAGTCAATTTTTTTCTAGGGTTGATGGGTTAAATCTTAGAAAAAATTAATCTTATCTGATACTGAAGGACAAATATGTAATAACACACATAGGATTGTCTTGCTGTGTAAATGTGTCATTTCCATTAAAATGTGCACCAAAATTAAACTTTGATAAAAAAGATAATAATTGGGAGATAAGGCAAAATATTAATAACAAAACACAAAGAATCAATACACAAATGAACTAACAAAGAACATGCTTTGATCAAGATGTAACAAATCCAATACAAGCAATGCTAATCATAAGACTATGGTGATTTAGTGTAAATTATAATGTTATAATATGTTCCCTGACGTAAAAGGGCAAAAATAACCGGGCGAAAATAACTGGAGAAGGGGGGGGGGGCGAAAATAACCAAGTATACAGTACCTATAGAATGTGGAGATGTAATAGACTGTTACATAAAAAACAAATTAAAATCACTTTTTGTTTAAAGGTATAAAACATGTACAATCTGAGAGTTATTCTGATGGACGGACAGACACTGTGAGACTTCAGAGTTCTAATAAGCAGAGTATTAAAATGTGGAATTAATCCACATTACCTTAAAATGATCATACATTTCTGTTTATTTTTCTTTCATAAAAACCATTGATTAACTGATACAAAAAATATATAGCCTTTTGTGAAACATTATTTATCAGAACAATATTCCTCACAGATAAACTGAAACTGATTGATAAAATTTTGCTTTATGATCTCTTCCACTTAAATATTAATCTTGGAATGTAAATTCCTTACTTCATACAATTGAGTTATAATCCAGAAATATAAGTTTAAATCACCAAACAACACAGTTATAGTCCAGAAATCTAAATTTACAACTCTAAGATAGAGTAAAGAAATGTAAAACATCAACAGATTTATTATCCAGAAATGTAAATGCAAAACTCCCACAAGAGTTATATCCATACATGTAAATGTAAAGCCTCCACAATAAAGTTATAATCCAGAAATGTGTAAATGTAAAACTCTCACAACAGAGTTATAATCCAGAAATGTGGAAATGTAAAACTCTCACAACAGAGTTATAATCCAGAAATGTGAATGTAAAGCCTCCACAATAAAGTTATAATCTCCAGAAATGTGGAAATGTAAAACTCTCACAACAGAGTTATAATCCATACATGTAAATGTAAAGCCTCCACAATAAAGTTATAATCTCCAGAAATGTGGAAATGTAAAACTCTCACAACAGAGTTATAATCCAGACATGTAAATGTAAAGTCTCCACAATAAAGTTATAATCTCCAGAAATGTGGAAATGTAAAACTCTCACAACAGAGTTATAATCCAGAAATGTGAATGAAAATGTTGGTCATCTAATCAAATATTCAGTAGCCATGGCTACAAACAAAGAGACAACTAAGGCCAAATAAAAAGAAGTTCATGGAACCACCCTTATTTCTTCTAGATAATCGAAATTTCATTAACGTTTACTTATCTATCAATCAAAACAGGGACCAGTTGTTTAACTTCAATATATAACTAGAATTTCCAGTCATCCTGTTTCAACATAGCTAGATTTCACTGTATATATCTGGTCCTCAGAAAATCCCCTGCCTCTAAAGTTGTGGTCTATGAATTATTTTTGCTGCATGATAAAAAACTCAACCATCCATAATTAAAAAAAATAAATGTTCATCATTTGCTGAGTTTAACATATATTAGAGAATCTTAGAGGGCCTGTAAAACGTATAAGCATTATATAAAATTGTTCACATGAAACTTTGTATGTAAACTTTTTTCAACCTTATGACTAAATAATTACCATTATTCATATTACTTATTATGCAGTTATTTTGAAATAATCAATTACATACATGTATATTCAATATTTGTTCCAGTTTCTATATCAAATTACTTACAACTTCTGAGTAAAATGTATCACACGGTAAACACTTATCATGTACACTAATATCATTGACCACTGCAGTCACGACTGACTCAAAGAATGGTAGAGTCCACTGTCAGAATTCAGGAGTGTATTACTGAAGAATTCAGAATCCAGATTTTACAATGACTTAACATGCAATATCAATTTGTAGTCCTGAATCATCACAGTAGACCATACTATTTTTTGTTGTAGGCTAGTCTAAATGTAACCACAGGGGATGAGTTAAAAATGCAAAAAATATACAAATATTTGATTATCATTTAAATATGTTATATCAATCTCATTCAGACAAAGCTTTGCAAAATGATTGTACAAACATCTCCATAATCTATAGCAATAATAAATTAAAAATAAACAAACAAAAATAGTCCAACCTTTATCAATGGTTACTTCTATTATGTCTATATATTGCTTACAGCTGTATAAAAGGCATTTTTCACTAAAACAATATTCAATACAAAAATACTGATTTTTTATCTAAAAGAAAACAATTTCGTATTGCTTTTTGATTGTTATTCATTAAATTTTTAATTTTTTACACTGGAAATGAAATGTTTGTCTGGTAGACAAAGATTTATTGTTCAACACGCTCTATTCACATGACCAATGTTAACCCTACATCTGCAGTTGCTAACAAATGAGAAAATGGCTGATAGAGGAAAGTCAGCACATGGTCAAAAACATACATGGGTTGAATGTTAAAGCCACATTCCAGAAAGTAATGTTCATAAATAAAATTTTCTGTACTCACTTAATGTGTATCCGCATGAACTTTCATCATATTTTTAAAGGCCTATTCCAACTATTTAGTTAATTAATCATGGGAAACATTTGACACATCGATTTATTTTTAAATGCTTAAAATAATATGATAATGATGCGAAATCGAAAATGAGGCTGTGTGAAAATCAAAACAAACTCTTCACATGGCAAGACCAGACAGCAACATATCAGCAAGTAAAAAGTATCTGTACTCACTGAATTGTGCACTCCTTACATATCAGAAAGCTCAAAATGCTATATACAGGATATCAGAATCAAGTGTTTCGATGCAATTAAGTGAGTGTTGTAGCAAAAATTGTATTATTTATCAAAATGTGGATGACCATGTGAAAATATCAACAACATCGAAGGAACTTACCAGTGATCACGGGTCATGTATTGGTGATCACGTGGTTGCACTCTTTGATAACTATGGCAAAATTTGCATGTTTCGTACAATAAAATAAATTGAAAAATTTCTGCAGAATTCCCCCTAATAACTCCATTAATACATCAAACTTTTGGAAAAAAATTTTCATTTCAGTCAGTTAGGAGTGGTTTTCTAAAGTAAATGTCAAAAATTATAATAATATCCAGAAAATGTCAATAATGTCCCATAATGTGACTTTAAATTTTGAGCCTTGTATTGAAGGAGTTAAGCAGGGTTGCCCATTTTCAGCCCTACTGATCTCAGACTCACACAGATTTCTTGATTTTAAAGAGGAATAGAAAACATTGTTATGCAAATTAAACATCTTACACCTGCAAAGTCACGCCAATAACTATGCATTAATGTCGGTTTGAAATTTCTATTTTTCATCTTTTTATATTTCTAAAAATTTTGTCAAAATCACAACTACTATCACTTTAAGGCTTCTGTAACTTAAATCTTCAAACCTGTATAGAACAACCTTCTTTCAGTTGATTTAAAAAACCACTTTCCTACTGCTTCTGTAATGGCCATAATATTACATTTTTAAACATGGAAATTATTTTTCCTCGCCTCTGTAATATACAACATTTTTATCAGTTTCGTTAATTTTGACCTCGTATAGTAAATCCTTTGGAAGTTGTTTCTTCAGTCCATCCCAGATAAAAATGGCAACATTTTCAGTAGTGCTACAAAAACAAGTCATCCATGAAGTAACAACTTTATAGGTTTTCATTAGGGCTGTCATTGATGAGAAATTCTATATTGATATATCCATAAGTAAAAAGTATCGATATATCGATAAATCGAATAATCTGGTACTTCTATGAATGCATTCAAAATAAATAGATTCATGGTAATATTTAGTTGTTTTAAAGTATATATGACCATCTAAAGATGACAAAAAGCAATTATTGCAAGGAAAACATTATTTGAACAAACTGAACAATTAGAAAAAAACATAACATAGTTCAATAACATGAAGTAAAACAAATGGAAAATTTTGAAAATTGTAAAAGAAAATACATCCTGTGAAATGCATAATGAAATGTATTGATACTTTAAAAGTGTATAGATTATTGTATCGAATCAATTTGTGTATTGATATATCGATATCGAGTCTATTAATGACAGCCCTAGTTTTCATTTAAACATTTTCACAAATTTTGATTGAATTGTTTTGCTTTTTAAAATTATCTCTATTAACTGAAAAATTTTAATTATTGCATTGCTTTGAAAAAGAAGTGTATGTATAATATCTGGGATTTTAAGATAGTCATAGTTTAACATATAAACTCATGCAGAAATATAGAGTAATCAAGAAGAGCTCACCTCACAGCCAAATTTTTACACCCCACCCCTCCCAATTAAAGTGATCTCAACTAATCATCTTAGCCACAGCGTTGAAGTCAATTTTGCAAAACAATATGATGATTACCCAGAATCTGAAGATTTGGGTGTGCTAAAATCATCGATATATACAGTGAACCCTCTTTACAACAACCATGTCTGTTCCCATGTAGGAATGACGTTATATCAAAATTGTCACTGTAACGGACATTAACTATGTGCATTTTTTTAATTATTATTTATTTGTTTATCTTTTTATTTTCAATTTGTACACAGCTTGTATTTCTCTTCCTGTCAGTTCAGTTCTAATGAAACCTGCTGATGGTTTATAAACATTAGGTCTACTGTAGTACAGGTAAAGATGATTTAAGTGCTAATTGTTGACACCTAGGCATAACCTACCAGTGCAGAATTGATGGTGTAATTGTTTTTTTTAATATGATTATTTTTACCTGTGATCTCAGCTGTGAAGAAAATCAAGACTGATAAGAACAGCCAGATCAGCAGGTGGTTCTCTGTTATGTCACTGTAAAGAGTTGATTTACATTTGAGTTTTGTACATTTGTTTCCGGAATCTAGTGTCAGAGTGGGATACCGAACATTCTGTTGTAATTAGTACTTTTTATGTACATGTACATTTGTTCCTTAGCTATTCTTGTCGGATACTGAATATTCTGTTTTAATGAATGGCGTTGTATAGCAGGTTCACTGTATACCAGTTCTCTACAATACCTGACAACATCTTTGAAATATGGTACATCTTTGTCGATGTGTTTGTGGTCAAGGACATCCATTATTGCTGTCTGAAAAAAAAAAAGAATTGTGTAAAGCTACATTTTCTAAATCTATACACAACACATTAAGACCAGAAGGATTTAATGTCCCATCTCCCAATGAATTGTATTTATTTACAACAAAAATCAATTTATCATTCAATCTATCAATAAACAGCATTCTGAGAGTAATGGTGAGTCAATACATGTCCTCTGCCTGTAAAACTTACTATCTAGTGAATAATAAAAGCCTTAACCAAAACCTGAACTCATTAACCCCTCAGAAACAATGAACTCTTCCATAAATCCATGACTTGGGCAGGTCCAAATGTGTCTTTAGGGGTGAATGAGTTAACGTGACAGATAGATGTACTGAGAGATGCAGACAATACCTTTAGCCCCCCAGCATTTCCTCCCCTACTGTAGGGCACTGATAAATGAACAGGAGGTGCAAAGTGCCTTAAGAAGCTCACTTTGCAAAATTTGGTCAGTTTAATGCGACGGAAATTTTCCCTTCATTTAGGTGACCTTGACATTTAGGTGACCTTGACATTTTACCCTATGACCTTGAATGTTTATGATAATGATCCTTTTCTGACACTTTCTTACACATCTCTGTATACAAAATTTGAAAAAGTTGATCAGTTTTGAGTTCATAGGTCATGTGTATAAGCCTCTACCCCACTAGTTTATATGTATATAACTAACTGAGTTCTCTCCTAAACAAGTAAAAACTGGCTGCCACCATATAACTGAAAAATTGTTGAGTGTGGGGTAAAAAACTATTCAAAACTCAAATTAAAAATTCCAATTTCACTCTGTGATACTAGAATTCAAATAGGCAAATTCATAAAAAGTAACTTTGGGAGAGGCAGGTACATCAAACATATTTATATAGTTGACATCAATACTTTTTCAAAGATAAGGGGCTATTTGGAGAAAAAGTATCTTATGACAAAAACTCAGGATTAAGATGTACATGATAAAAAAAAACTTAAATATGATTATCCAAACCGACATATTTGCTCTTACTTGCATGTACTTCTTCAAATCCACCAAGTTGATGACCATGCCAGTGATTGGATCCACCTACAAATCACGAAAGTGATCATCATTCAAGTTCATTTAATCATAAATGTCACTCTCATTAATTTCCATAGTACTAAACACTGCTAACAGCCTGCAGATGGGTTTTAATGAAAACAAGCAGAAAAACCTAAGTACTAAACACTGCTAACAGCCTGCAGAAGGGTTATAATGAAAACAAGCAGAAAAACCTATCAATTCTCTATTTAAGAGGATGTTTAAATGCTTGATTCTAAATAAAAAATATTATATTATTCCAATCAAAACAATTATACATTGTTACAGTTCAGAATAAAAAAACTAGGAAAAATTGTGGCAAATTCTTTGAAAAACATCAATAAAAAAATGACACACATAAAGAACAGTATATCAGTCAAGTTCAAAATGAGAAAATTCTGGTATTGATTTCATTCTAAACAAAAACTACTTACTGGTCCCCTCAATGTGACCTCAACTGCAAGGAAACAAAGCAAAATACTTCAAACTTTTAATATAATGTATAATGTATAATATGTACACATATAATTATACAGTGCAGGGCTGAACTTTCACACTTTGCTTTCAGACAAGTGTACAGTACGATACTTAGCAGTAGTATGATAATGGGATAGGTTATGGTAACTTCTTTACCCCATAGACAGATTTGGACTGACCTAAATCATTGATTTACAAAAGAGTCCATTGTTTTTCAGGGGTTATGGTAACTCATTTACCCCATAGACAGATTTGGACTGACCTAAATCAGTGATTTACAGAAGAATCCATTGTTTTTCACGGGTTATGATAACTCAATTACCCCATAGACAGATTTGGACTGACCTAAACCATTGATTTACAGAAGAGTCCATTGTTTTTCAGGGGTTGATGAGTTAATGTTGCTAGACAAAAACAAAAACAAAAAATTCAAAATTCTGTTCATGAGAACACTACTGAAAATTCCTAAATTGTCAACTTTTTCTGTCAATTTTTCTCAGTGTCAACTTAAATCAATTTTTTCAGAACTTTTGAATACTATTGAAAAAACAATTAGTGTATACCTGGAAATTTTTCCTATGGCTAACTTTGGCCATTTTTGCCCTTAGATGAGATGGCAAATTTAAAGTGAAAGCAAAATTTTCAAGCTAAGAAATTGAAACTAGGACATCTATTAGACTTTATATGGTGATTCTTGGTGAATTTAAGATACATTCTCTGTTGTACAAGGGCAAAAATATCTAAGGGCAAAAATTTCCAGTACATTCCAGTACAGTGGAACCTAGCCAAAAGGCAACCCACTTAGGAGACCACCTCACATTTAAGACCTTGACTTATTAGTCTCTTGTCAAATTTCTTATAACTTATTGAACAATGTTGAATAATTCCTGACTCTCAATCATGAGATCACCTCACTAATCACACCACTGTCAGTCCGTCAACTACATGTAGGTGCAATCATGGAATCACCTCGCTAATCACACTACTGTCAGTCAGTCAACTTCATGTAGGTGCAATCATGAGATCACCTCACTAATCACACCACTGTCAGTCAGTCAACTACATGTAGGTGCAATCATGGAATCACCTCACTAATCACACTACTGTCAGTCAGTCAACTACATGTAGGTGCAATCATGAGATCACCTCACTAATCACACTACTGTCAGTCAGTCAACTACATGTAGGTGCAATCATGAGATCACCTCACTAATCACACCACTGTCAGTCAGTCAACTTCATGTAGGTGCAATCATGAGATCACCTCACTAATCACACAACTGTCAGTCAGTCAACAACATGTAGGTGCAATCAAGAGATCACCTCGCTAATAAGACCACTTGTCAGTCAGTCAACTACATGTAGGTGCAATCATGAGATCACCTCGCTAATCAGACCACTTGTCAGTCAGTCAACTACATGTAGGTGCAATCACCTGGCTAATCAGACCACTGTCAGTCAGTCAACTACATGTAGGTGCAATCATGAGATCACCTCGCTAATCAGACCACTGTCAGTCCGTCAACAACATGTAGGTGCAATCATGAGATCACCTGGCTAATCAGACCATTGTCAGTTAGTCAACTACATGTAGGTGCAGTCTTGATAATGAGGTTCCTATGTATATACCATCATATTACATGTATTATATTTTGTGTTCAGACATGTGTATTTACATATCGACACAGTATGCCCCATAGAACAAGAGACGATATAATGTGGTTATCGACTTGTGCAGTGAACATAAAGGCTACCTGTAGATTACTTACCTTTATAATTGTGACCATGTCCATTGGGATTGTTGCATTTACCATATGTCTGTAAATTAATCTCATCATTTAATTTTGTACTGAAAAATTTAAATGAAAAAAATTGATTACTTACTGTTTTGTACATATATTAATGAATAATGTGCAATGCTAAATGCTAGAGGCATGATGGACAATTAGTAAATAAACTGTTATACATGATGGCAGACATTTTGAAATACAAAAAAAATTACTGGTCAACCGGACCAGTGAATAAAGGAATTTCCCTGGTCAAAGAAAATTTTTTACTGGTCTGTATATATACACAACTGAAATGAAATGGAAAATTACTGGTCATTTGGACCTGTTATCAGATAGATTTCACCGGACTTTTGTAAAATTTACCGGTTTTTCTGGTAAGACCGGTGAATTTCAAAAACTCTGTAATGAGGAAATATCATTCCTTCTAAATTTCATGTACATGTATATTACAGTCAACTCATTTATAAAGAAAATGAAGGGAGATAGATTTAAATCTTGTTATACAGGGTAACCAGATTTTGCTATTCAGATTGATATCAAATGATATAAGAAATGCACTGGGAATAGATATATTCTCGTTACATACAGTCTTGTTATAAGTGGAGTTGGCTGTATATTAAGTGCAGCATCTAAAAAAACATTCGACAACTTCAAATTCCAAGAATTTTGTAACAGCAAACTCCACACACACAAAAAAAACTATCAGAAATATTGTATTTGATGTAGCTATGTAGGTTGTATGACAGGAGAGATCGATTAGAACTTTAAAAAAAATATGAAAAAACTTTGTTATAAAAAGGATATTTTGCATCCTATTTCAAGTCAAAGAGGAACAGGAATTACTTCTTAAAAGCATAAATTTGTTATAAGTGTGTTCACTATAGATGCAGAAATTTTGTATAAATTATTAAGGAATCCATAGGGGAAATCAATTTCACTTTGCTATAGCTGTAAATTCGCTAAATCTGTGTTCGCTATATTCGAGTAAACTTGAATCCAGCAAACACACATATATATATATTATATATTTATAGATCACCCAGTTACAGATGCAACGAAGACGTTTTTTACTGTTTTTGTTTTTCTGTCTCCAGTACTAGCTTCTTCGTTGCAGCTGTAACTATAGGTTACCTTTAGGCAGAACTTTCTGCCCCGACTTAAAGTAATTTTTTAGCAGTAAAATCCTGATTTTACCAACAAAAAAAAGTATGATACATACACACAAACACACACACACACAAACACACACATACATATATATATATATATATATATATATATATATATATATATATATATATATATATATATATATATTATAAAGTCTGAAAACATTGGAGAGAATGGTTTTCTGTGCATGTTCCCACATGTCTGACTGCCAGTCTAACGGCCACCAATATCTTTACTATATTTACTTTGCTTAGAGTGGGATATTAAGCGATCTCTCAGACTAGCGATAACATGAAAATGACTGATAAAATTCCATATTAAAAAAAGAGTGGAATTTTCTGTTCCATTCCGTTTTCCATTCCGTATTTTGGTACAATCCCACTATTTCCGGCCATAAATCAACTTGAAAGTTTATATTCAACGATTCCCCTTAATGAATTTCCTGAGCCAGTGTAATTTGCAATATAATAGAATATTAATATTTACCTGTGCAATCTATGACACGCACTAAATGATTCAATCCTCTTGATATAAACGATGGGAGTAGTCATCTTTAACGTTGTAAATAAATCAAATTATATCGATGGTAGTAGCATGCCGTGCCCGTATGATATACCTGATCATGATAATTTACATTTAATTAATCAAAATTGGTTTTTTTTATTACCACAACATAATTTTTATCCATCGTAGTTTAATAGGAGAAATATCCTTTATTATTTAACTTTTTCGAACTTCGGCAGATGTATAGGCCATACGTCAGTATTTTGTTGAGACCGGTAACCAGGTAATTGATATGAGGGTTGTACTAAGAACTTCAAGTAATTGTAATGTGTATGCCACAAGCACGCTGTGTGGACTAGGAGTACCGTTGTGACATAAAATATCAGAGTTTCGGGGAATCATTATAAATCACAGCTTAATTACAGACATTGAATCATTTGCGATGGGTTTCGGAACTCGTATATGTACTTAGGCTACACTGCCAGCTAGTGTGTGTTTTCAGCACTACAGTCTATAGACCTATAGGGCTCCAACACCACTCTATGGCTGTTCCATCCTTATATGTAAAACTAGTAGGCAACAGTCACTGTGTATCTGTGATACACAGATTACCATTGTCCTCGTTCAAGTATCTGCTTTTGCTGATGTTGTTGTTTCAACTCACAAATTACAATCTGGCCCCAAGCGAGTCAAGTCTGAAATGACATAACGGTGCAACGATCTAACCTCATAGATATTGGTCGGCACTGGCCATTGACCAACTACATCTATCTTTATAGGATCCGTGCATACACCTTCTCCTGACACTATGTGACCAAGGAACTCGACTTCTTTGGCAAACAGTTGATATTTTCGTGGGTTCAGTTTCAGTCCCGATGACTTCAATCTCTCAAACACCTGACTTAGACTGTTTACCATGTCCCTAAACGTTCTTCAAAACACTATAACATCATCCAAGTAAACTAAACAGACATGCCATTGCAAACCGACCAAAACTGTCTCCATCAGTCTCTCAAATGTCGCCGGGGCATTACAGAGCCCAAATGGCATCACCTTGACTTCAAACAATCCACTTCTTGTAACAAATGCGGTTTGTGTTTGTCATTTTGGGTCTGTTTCTACCTACCAGTATCTGGAGTTCATATCCAGGGTCGAAGTCGAAAACCACTGTGAACCATTCAACTGGCCCAACGAATCATCGATTCGTGGTAAAGGATAAGCATCTTTGACTGTTATCTCATTCAAACACCCGTTGTCCACTCAAAATCAAAGGGTTCCTTCCTTTTTCTTCACAAGTACTAAACCACTTGCCCATGGACTAGTCGAAGGTTGAATGATTTCTTCGGCTAGCATATCTTTGACCTGCTTGTCCACTTCTTTTTGCACATGTATCGGTACTCACTTAAGGGGCTGTTTTATTGGCCTCGCATTATTAGTAGGTATTTTGTGATAGATAATACCGATCCTACCTATATCTCCATCTGACGAAGTAAACACTGAAACATACCTCAGGAACAGTTTCTGTACCTCGGTCCTCTCCTCGGTACCTAAATTATCTGTGCTCTATCTACATAAATGTATCAGGTAATCAGGAAGTACACCTTGGCATTCAGAGTTGTCCTGTATCCACCACTGACGAAATCGGACTCAACTTTGCTACAACTGTTCCTGCTTTAATATACCGTGGTTCATACGACAGATTTATGAATCTGTGGGTAGAATATTGTTGCAGTTTACCAATGACCTCAAAATGAAATCAATGGGGTTTCTGGACTGGGAGATATTTCCTCAGACTCAACAATCCCAACGCCATACAACACGTGCTCCTTACCAGCATCTCCACAGACCTTTCCTTTAATCATCATATCTGTCCTAGCTGGTACCATTATCTGATCTGAGATTGAAACCCCAAAACAACCGACTTTTCCAGCAATAAACAAGTCTAGCGATTCTTCACGCATTTGCATTTTATTTTCTGACAAGTTTAAAATACAATGGTTTGCTTTCATGAAGTCTAGACCAAGGATAGCGTCTACACCTATGTTAGCAATAATAACTTGGCTTTTGAATGTGCTGCTACCTATTTTAATATTGACTTCAGCCTTGCCATCGACCTGACACGCCCCAGCCGACATAATTTAATACTAGTTCTCAACGAAGTTTAGAGGCCACATCCTGCATGACAATAATGCAATGTTCAGTGGCCCCGGTATCTATCAAACAATTACTATGGATTCCATTGAACACCGCCTCTACGTAGAGGCACACCCTACTTTCTTGCAAGTGTCTTTCTCTTGAACTTCCGCTGTCGCCAATAAATCGCATTCTTGTTCTTGTACTACGTACCATTGACAGGACGCTTGTTTTCAAGTTCTGGACAGTATTTAATGAAATGACCCTCGCTTTTACATTTATAACATGGGATTTCTGGCCTGTCTCGTTTTCTTTTCCTGGATTTTGTAAATCTGTCTTATTCTGCTATGTCCCATCTCGACCCTTTTGTTGAAATTTTATTCGTTTCAATCTCCACTGCATGTCCAACATTGTATTCCACATTGAGTTTATAGCAGACGAAATTTGCTATAGTTTCAAAACACATTTAGGCCCTTTATTCTCTAGTTCTGGAGCAGGTTTGGAAGACGTATTTACTGCTGAGCGCAAGTAACCTCTTTGTATTTAAATTCAGTTCTCTAAAATAAGTTGTACAGCGTGCCTTATTGCGTCATTCAAATTGTTAGGAAGTGCCTGTTTGACTCGTAATCAAATAGAGAATCTATTAATTGTTCCTGAACCAGTATTCCCCGTAGCTCATACGTTGCTGTCGGGAAAGCAAGGTTGGTCAATCGTCTGATATCCTGACCTAGCTCAGGTAGCCTTTCAGTGGGTTTTTGTCGTCTCTCTCTAAATTGGGCTCTGTATAATTCTGTTTCATTGGATGCGGAAAAGCGTTCTTCCAAGCTTTTGATAAGCTTATCATATTCCTTTGAATAACTTGAATGGCCAGGCAGGTTTCCGCACATACCCTGTGCTTTACCCCGTAAAGACACAGCTAAATACAATCCTTTCTCAGCATAGGACCAATTGTTGATGTTTCAAATGTTTCAAAATGTGATTTGTAGTCGAGTCATGATCAGACTCCGTCATATGTCGCTTGATATAATTTTAGTAATGTGTAGATGTAAACTGAGGGACATAATGAACGACACGTTTATTTTCCATATCATACGGCCGAGGTCTGGGTCCTCTTTCCGGCATATCGGGTTTTGCATGTGTTTTTGTTGTTGAATCGCTCCCGAAAACGGGTAGACCTGAGCTCGAGGTTTCTGTCCATCGAACGCGACACGGAGGTACCGCTGGCTGAAAAAGATGTTCTTTTAATCGAACGCGTCCTGGACTTTCACGTCCAGTGACTGTAACAAAGCTAGTTGGAATGTTTGACAATTTTTTTTACTTTCAGCCAAATTTCCGAAACTCTAGTAAACGTTTGTGTCATAGGATATAGGAGTTCGGAACCCTTAAGTTAGCCTCATGTATGGCCTTCGTTATCTGTGACCTTGTGATTTCGCGTTCCACATCATTTCTCCATCTCCTATTGGGGATCATCATATCGCCTTGATATATGAACCAACATTGAAACTTGTCATATTTACACTGATATTATGAGGCATATAAACCAATATTTTACCAAAACTAACTCAAATACCAGGATACCACCTCTGCCATCAAATTTTGTAACGTTTCAGTGCGAGGATTTTAGACTATAATGGTTCTGATTTAATGTTTAAAGCACTACAGTCTAAGACCTAGGGCTCCAACACCACACTTATATACAAAACATATTCTTAAACTAGACGACAATAGTCACTATTTAATTAGCTGCTTTTGCTAATGTTTTTTTTTTTTTCAACTCGCCACTTACAGATTGTACTAATGTTGGAATTACCTCTATTTATATAAACGGGGTCAACGCTGATTGGTCAATAATTCTTAAATTTCATTGGCTGCTGCTTTGAAGATTTCAATCCTACTTTTGCACAAAATTGAACACAATAAGATTACATGCTAACTGGCCTATGTGCATTTTTGTGAAGACATGAAATAAAACGTAAATATAAACTAAAATAAATATACTTTAATTAATTTCAGAGTCTTGGAAGTTTTCCTTATAAAATTTAACACAAAAGTAAATACATCATTTATGAAACCGTCACGTAAATACCACAAAGACATATGATACAAAATAAAAAATAAATAAAGGTTCAAATTGTGTACTTTATACCTTATGATTTTGAAAAGTAGTAAACTATTGGCAATATATTTTGTATAACTATTGAAAGTAAAGCTACCGCAATGACATATTTTATGAAACTGATGAACTCAAACAAATGAGTACCGCAGGGACATAACAGATAGGAAATAAACTGATGAAATCAAACAACAGCATAAACTTAAATGATTACTGCAAGGACATGACATAAAGCAAATTAACGGCAAAAGTGCATCATTGAGATAATCTGGGTCAAGAATTTTGGTACAAGACTTTTGTGTGAGTTTATGGGGCGTTAACGCAACAGATATTCAATTCTAAGTGGAAATTAATCAACAAAAATAAACAAATTCCTTTTGCAGATTGAATCCGTTTTTCAAAAATAACTTATCCATGCGATCTCTGTCACGATGACAATCTGGTGCATTACAACCAAAAGGAAGTACAACATTTCTTCGACAGAATGCACCTAATGCTACCAAAGAGCTGAATTAAGAACTGTTTTGAATGATAATTTTGGCTTTTAAAAGGCCACACAAATATCAAGAAAGTTAACCTGAACTAGCCATTATCTCTGCATTTGGCCAACATGAACATGCGGTACACATTCAAATCAATATTGAGGTATCCTCACAGTAGCTTTAATTTCCTTATTATCAACAAAGACATTGCTTATATTTCACTTTTTACCAACTGAACATTATTTACCCGTTTTCCATTTTTTAATTATATTTTATATCCGTGCGGTCCTTCTTTGATTCCTTTATTTTGGGGGTTTTGTACTCGTCTTAATTCTGTCAGTTTGACGTAAAATATTGCACATATTTCACTATTTTTTCGATCTTTGAGATATTCAATCCTTATAAACTAAAGTCGTTTTCATCTTGCCTGCTATAGGCGTCTTACTAAATGGTTTTAAAACGCTTATTCTACTTTTTTGTGGCTTTTTATGTGTTTAAGTTGTAAAATGTAAATTGTTTAAATCATATCGTGTAATGAGATCTTATCTCGTAATTACGAGATAACTAACTCGTAATAACAAGATAACTAACTTGTAATAACAAGATAACTAACTCGTAATAACAGATTACTTACTCGTTATAACAAGATTACTAACTCGTTATAAGAATATCTTTTCTCGTGATTACGAGGTAATTATCTCATATTTACGAGATCAAGATCTTTTCCAGACTTGTAATTACAAGATATCTTACTCGTTATAACGAATTAATTATTTATAATAAAGTAATTAACACTTAGGAGGGGGTGTCAACTTGATTAGCACCTTTACCTAAGTTCCGATTTTGATTCGATGTCAATTTAATACAGATTTAATGTGAAATATGTTTTGTTAAGGAAGATAAAATCACAATTATGCAAAGTAAAAATGACCATACATCTTCATGCTAGTTTGCATTCTTAATGTTGAAATATACCTAACATGAAGAAACCGTCAACATTGTATCGAATTTAACGCTTCATGGAGTCTTTGTCTTACGTAATTGCTTTTCAAGCCCTGACGTCAAAAGTTGTACACTACTTTTCTTTGTTATTTTCACGAATACTGACCTGAGGAAATCACGATGAATACATATTTCTCCGCTCTTCAAAGTCATATAAAAATCACAAAATGCGAAAAATTGCCATAATGGTCCTTTCTATTATTTGGTACTCATTTGAGTCCTTATGGCACTTATTTGAATCCTTGTGGTATTTTTTAGTTCTGTGTGGTATTTAGTAAGAACGTTTTAGACTGGTAGTCGCTTGAGTTGAGTATCGTTTTTTCATTGGATGCTTTAAACCAATGAATGTTGGTTTTACAATAGACGATCGCTAATGTGATATTATTATCGTTTCCGGTGGAAAAGTGACAATGAAGTTGCGATGGAATACAACTCAAGCTGGTTGATTAGATTGATATTCTTTATTTTACCGTTACTTTTCAACCTCAGAGAGATATTTTCTGCTGTAGACAGTAAGTTTCTAGGCTTCAAATCGTTTCGTTGTATAAAGTTACGAAAGAATCACGCGATTTAGAAATGGATTCATAAATGTATATAGCTATTGACACAACAATTCAGTATTTTTTGTCAATATTTTGAAGAAATTGGATATATGACTCAGATTGGTTAAATACAGTTCGGGACTGCCCATAATACAAAATAAGGATTCCAAGTACGATTACATTGTATTTACGGTAGCCAAAATGCTGAGTCAGTTTAATTTTTAGTCACCATTTACGATTTTTGGTCGCATATGTATGATATGAGATTAAATTACTCATCACTTTGAGCCCTGAATAATATGAAGTACTAAGGCAATGCCTAATCCCTTTGAAGCTTCTGTCATGTTGTCTCACCAGAATCCCTTGTCAAAACTTTTATTCAGGAGAATCTGGGCTTTGGTGACCGTCTTGCTTGAAGAGAGATTTAATAATAAATACCTGGTTGGCAGTAAATCAGTTGGTCATCTATCATTTCTACTGTCCTCGTCACATCATCGTGATTCAGAAAAATCATTTTTTTATTTCCACATTTCTCTCTAAGAAAGGGACACCAAAAAGTCATTTACAATTTGTCATAAATAAGATAAGATATGCAAACCTTTTACAATGCTTTAATATATTGATAATCAAGATTAAAATTAAGATTTGGTAGCCTTGCCCCCGTTGTTTACATCTGTACAAAATCATGACATTCTTAAAGATGTGCACACTGACCTCATATAAAGGATGAATCCAAGCTCAAGCTAGGGGCTTTCCAAATGAAGTAAAGAATGTAACAAAACATTGGCTGCATTGTTTTTAAAGAGAAAAGGAGAGAAATCCTAGGTATCTACATGTTAAGATTAGTCACCAAATAGCTGCTGTCTGTTGAGAATATCGAGGACCACAATACATAAATTGTTAGATGAACAAACAAGGGCGAAAAATCACAGATAATATCAGTAAAACGACTAGATATTATTTCCCTAAGCTGAAAAAAAAAATTGATAAAATGCTGAATAGAACCGAAAACATGACAGCACATATAAATTTATTTATTACTGTTAGATAGAAAAAGAAAACCAAATGAAGGTAACACTTACAGACACATTCAAAAATACGAAATCGAAATTTAAAAATATTTAGATACCAAAAGATATAAACGATATACTGATATATAGATATATGTATCACAAGCACGCATACATGCACACACACACACACACCGAATCAAATATCCTTTTCTAAATTTACATTTTCTCTCTTCAATATATTTATCAAAGTTCCATTGAACAGTATTTTTACTGCGCAGCAATTAGATTTCTTGTCATAAAATTGAAGATGTTTTGGATGCACCCGACGATTTAGGGGAGACAAAAGATCACGAAAAGAGAAAAACTATAATTTTATAAGCAAAAAATGATAAATAAAAGTAATTACCGTCCTGCCAAATACTCCTCAAGTGGCACATAGTGGCAAATACTTGTTGATATTTAAAATAATACTAATTTACCTATAAATGTTAAATTGAATATTAATATCAGTTTATCACCATATAATATAAGATGTATCATGAAACGTCCAAACAGTAAATCAATGGCTATTTACCTTTTTGAAAAAAATAATAATCAAATGTATGGAAATTCTTTTAATTTTTGATAATTTGTCTTAGATTGACATTTAATTCATTAGCATAAAAATACTGGTAACAAAATACATGTACATGTACAGGTAAAAGTTTACTTGTCCAGACATCTGGTCATTGTCACTTAATTATGGTCCTACAACCTACATTGAGACAACAAATTTAAAGAGAATGTTTCCATTGGAGGGGACATTCTGGACACTGTAGACAGGGATAGGAACAATGAAATCTTGTAAATGATTTCCTGTTTTATTGAAAAGTTATAAAGTAATAAACTGTCTGGGTGAAAATTACAAGGGGAGTTCTATAGCTAACCATGATTTGAAATATATAGTAGCTACAATGTATAAGCCACCTGATGAGTACTTTGGCTGGTATGAAACAGATTATTAAATCCTAATAGTGTCTAAATTTTATTTTTTTATATATACTTATATATACTACAGTATATGTTATAAATTATGTAACATGAAAATAAGTCAATTGACCTGTATAATGGAAATTTTCCTCAAAACCATGTTGGAAGGTTATGGTACATGTATAAATTAAGGGCGGTCAATTCATCTGACCAATAAATGACAGTGTTTACCACTATTTGCCAGTATTTACTGGTAAATACCACTGGCATGGAAAAATACTCATAAATGCCGAACACACAGGCTCTGTTACCTAGAAAAAGAACGACTGTCGAAAACATTGCCATTGAATTTTCATAACCCCCAGGATGAAAAAATAAATAGAAAAATAGGAATAACTGCTGTGACAGTATGGATAGATGCCTTATACAATACTTTATATAATGCAATAGTTTATATAATTAAATTCAGTAGTACTTCTTCATTTCATGGGCACGGAAACATGGTGTTTCTGTGAGCATTTTTATATTAGCTCCCATTACATGTAAACTGTGGTCATTAATATTATTATTCCAAGTTATCATTATCATTCAAGGTCATAGGGTTAAAGGTCAAGGTCACAGACACCAAAGTAAATGGAAAATATAAGGGTTTTTTGGTAAAATTTTCAACATTTTTAAGTCACCTGAGCCACAAGCTCAGGATGACCTATTGCGATCTTCTTTTGTCTGTTGTCGGCCATCATTCATCTTCTGTCGTTAACATTTACACATTTTCGACTTCTTCTCAAGAACCAGTGGACCAATTTTAACCAAACTTGGCATGTATCATCCCCATGTGAAGCTGCATTAAGTTTGCGAATGAAAAGGGGCTAGGATCCATAGGGGCCCGAAAAGGAGCAAAACTTAGTACACGTGTACATCTTTAAAAATATTCTTCTCATGAACCAATAATTAGATGACTTTCAAATTTTGTATGCATGATTGTTAAGTCAATATCTACAAAGTTTGCAAATGAAAATAAAATCTGTTCATAAACGAGCCACTAGGGGCACTTCAGTAATGCAGGGTACAATTGTATAACAAATTGTTTAATAACTCAAAACTGATCAACTTTTTGTATACAAAGATATATGAGAAAGTTGTTAGGAATTATCTACATGTAAGGATCATTTTGACAAAATTTCAAGGTCATGGGGTTAAAGGTCAAAGTTACAGACACCTACATGTAATTAAATGAAAAATATGTTTTTTTTAATGTAAAATTTTCAACATTTTTTACTATTTCCTCAGAATCATTAGGTCAATTTGAACCAAATTTGACAGAAATTATAACTACATGTATGTACAGCTGCATGAAGTTTGTGGACGAAAAGTGGCTAGGACCAAAGATGGATTACATGGCTAAAAATAGAATGAATGAGTCTGCAGTTTTTTTTTATTTGATTAAAGCTAGAAAAAAAACTGTTACCTTAAAATGAGCAGCTTGCAAAAATCTATCAATAGTTTATATTGTTGGAAATTGTTGGGTGTGAGTTATTTCTCCTTTTTTGTGGATTTTTCATGTTTTTAAATGTTTTTTGACATTACATGTATCTTGAAAAGTATAATAGCTAGAGTAAAAGTGAAAGAAGCAATAATGTTCAGCATGTAAAGATCTACAAAAAGCTCAATAGGTCCTAAATTGTTAGATCACTCCTTATGGGAGTTATTTTCCCTTTTAAGTGGATTTTTCATGTTTTTGGTTGGTTTTTGACATTATTTTGAAAAGTATAATAGCTAGAGTAAAAGTGAAAGAATTCAGCATGAAAAAAAATCAGTAGGGCTGAAATTCTCAGGTCGACCCTTATGGGAGTTATTTCCCCTTTTAGTGGATTTTTCATGTTTTTGACAGTTTTGTCCTATTATCTTGAAATGTATAATAGATAGTGAGGAAGAGAAGGAAACAAAAAAAAATGTTCAGCACACAAACATCTACGAAAAAGTCAACAGGAATGAAATTGTCAGGTTGACACTTATTGGAGCTATTTCCCCTTTTAAATAGATATTTTGGGCTGTTTTTCTGTATTATCCAGTGATCACCACAAAGATGTACAAAAAAAAATTGTGCAGAAATTGTGAGGGTAATCCTTGTAAAAGTTAGTTCCCACTTTAAATGGATTTCGCATGTTTTCAAGAGCCGGCCTGGCTCAGTCAGTAGTGTGCTTGTCTCTTGATCTTAAGATCGTGAGATCAAAGCCAGCCGGTGACAGGTTGGTTTCCTGTCCTTTGGATGAGACAGTAAAATCCGAGGTCTAGTGTCACAGTAGGTGTTGGCACGTTAAAGAACCCTCACTACTCAATGGCAGGGGCTGAAAATTCCTTAAAACCGAGGTCCGGGACCTACATATTTTACTTTCGGACTCTGTCGTTTTATTGCCGTGTAGGTCCAAGGACCTAACAGGACTGAATCAATTAATGACTATTCTGTCAATTTCTTTATTTCTAAACTTTATTTGTTTCCTTTGTAAAGTTAAATTGTCATTTTCTCATATGATTTAGTGGCAGTTTTTGGTTTATATAATTTTGTTATTTGTATTGATTGATTATATTAAAACTCTGACTCAGATTTATTGTTATATGACCCATATGTTAGTGGACCAGACCCAGTCAAAATTTAAAAAAAAAGTCCTGGACCGAAGCATCTGAAAGAAAATTTTCAGCCCCGTCAACGGCCGTAAGAGCATAGGCCAAAATTTAAAGCCCTTCACCTGCATTTGGTGACGTCTCCATATGAGTGAAAAATTCTTAAGTGGGATGTTAAACGACGAAGAAATAAACAAAAATCGCATGTTTTTTTACTTTTTTTGCACATTATCTCGAAAACTCTGTAAAAAAAATCGGCAAGTTATGCAAGTTGATTCTCCATTTCAATGAATTTTTCCAGCTTTTGGTTGCTTTTCAGTATATTATCAGTAAAATACATTTCACTCAGGTGATTATTAAGGCCCCAATGAACCTACTGTTTTTCATGTTTATTAGCCATTTTATCTTTTACACAATTTTTATGTTTTCTGCAATGTCGACCAATTTTGCCAGGTGAGCGACTTAAGGCCCCTTGGGCCTCTTGTTTTTTATTATTATTATTTTTTTGCTTTGGTACGTGAATTAAGGTTTTTACCATGTGAATATCTAGATTCCGTCCGATATCGTTAATCACAATCATCATTCAATTTTATTAAGTTTATCAATTACATATTAGAGCCGTGTGTACAAAAACTGAAGTGCATTTGCGACCACATAAGTATTATCATTTACAACAATAGTACAATTATTTTTATTTATTTCCCAGACATCAAACATCAAAGAGATTTCACACTCCGATGATATGTTTATGAAAAACAACTCAGCTAGACCTACTTATGCAGATCTATAATCGCACATACACATGTAGCTACTGTATTTTTTTTTATAATTTTTAAACATAAGAAAATATTACAAGTAGATTTTAATAACTGTACATGTATACTTCAGTTCCTTAATTTTAAGTAATTGATATTAAAAATAAAATTGATACCATTCATTATCACCATACGATTTCTAAAATCATGAACATAAACATCTAACGTCATGAATTTACATCTCCCTACATTGTATATTGTTCTTGAACACCCCCACATGATAAATTCATCCAAACTCGATCTACATGTAGCTACAAACAAGATGGCGGACAAGCTGTATGTATAGAAACTATGTATCTCAAAATTATTTTGTCAAGCTGCATAGACATTTGTAGGGAAGACAAATGCTGTTTTAAGTTATGAGAAACTATTAGATTCTTTGATATCAATTTCTTGCCTGAGTTTGAATGGTGGACTGGTTTACATCAGAGACTATAGTCTGTTCTGTGATTGCTAACACTGTAACAGGCTTATGAAAACCAATCATAGAACAGACTATAGCCTCATTGCCAGTTGAGACCATCATGTGATGTAAACAAGTCCGCCATTCAGACCCACGTGTCTATCAAAATTAACATGTGATACATGTATTTCAATTTCTGTTTGGGATTTTAAATAAACAATGTTTGGATTCAAAGAAAAATATGTCTAGAAAAGATAGATGTATATGATCCACTAACCCACTAATTGACTGCCACCAAGGTATTTGTGTTATTTAAAGTTCTCTTGAAGTGAGTCGGTCATTGAAGCCAAGATTTTCCCAAATAAATCTATGAAGGCTTTACAAGGGATTCTGGCGGGGCATTAGACAGAATCCCCAAAGGGATTAAGGCAATGCCCTGAAAGAGAGCACAGCTCCTTGTTTTAAAAATGCGGGAAATAACATTCATGGGGAATCTATCCAGCCACTCAAGCGCAACACCAACAAAATGATGTCCCACTCACAGTTTAATTGTTATGTTAAATACTTAAAACATACCGGTAGGCACCAAAAAAAATTGACCTGGAAAAAGTCTCTTAAACGTTTGATTTGAATACATGTATGTTTTTGTGAAGTGACAAATGAAGCATCAGGTTGATGATTTAAAAACTGATGTTTAGAATTGTACAAGGTTTTTGGATAGTACGTAACATTGTGTGCCTAGGCCTGTTTCGGTTACCATAAGCATGAAAATGTGTTTCAAAAAATAAACAACAAACTAAACAATAAACTAAACTGAACATACAGTAAAACTTGTATATAAAGACCTCCTTTTAATCAGGGACACAAGAAAACCAGTCTTTATAGGGAGGTGGTATTTATATAGAAGTTGATTTGTACACAAATGGTACTATTGGTGATATAAAAAAATGGTCTTTGTGACCAGGTGGTCCTTATACACAAGTGGTCACTTAAGCAGGTATTCCTGTACTTTCTCATTATGTATTTCACCAACCATTTTTTGCATAAATCAATTAAAATCCATTGAGAATATCTTTGAAAAATTGTGTTTGAACATAATACTTAACAGCCATTTTGTATATACTGTGTAATTGTCGGTGACCAGATGGTTTTTAATACTAATTGGAATATATGTTCAGTATTTTATATATTCTGACCACATGAGAGAGATATGACTTAGAAAAGCAGAAATACAGCTGTTGTTTTGGTAAGAAATACCTTTGGTTATGGTAAATTTTCATTTTCAGGCCTTTTTATGTCAGTTTTGGGAAAATGCCATTGGCATCACAAATGGAAATTTTAACATGAATTTGTGTCATATTGGGAAAAATTGATTGCACACATGGAAATCTAATGCATTACTACCGTCATGAGCTCAACATAATGTATAATGTAAAAGCTATGTTTTCATCCATGGAAACTATTTGTATTGAATTAACCTTTTTAAAATTAATTTCCCCAAATCTGTCAAACCGAGTCAACATACATGTATGTTAACACTAGCGGCAGACACAGGATTTTGACGTAGTGGCCTCTGTTTCAGAGACTGCCCTAAATCAGTGATCTAGCTTTTCCCATTGTGCCAGCGTGAGGGAAAAGCTAGGTAGCTGATTCAGGGCAGTCTCTGTAACAGGGCCTCATATGATACAGCTCCTTACAATAAAGTGCTCATTTATAAGGCCGAATTCTGCCCCAATATCAAGATACTCTTTGTTGAGTTTAACAAAATGAAAGTCTCTTAAAATTGAGGCAAAATTTCGGCCTTATAGACAAAGCTTGTCGTTTGCGAGGAAGACATGTACATGTACTGAACAGATTATTTCTCATTGGAATTTTGATTTTTGAATGATGATCTTTCTCTCTTTCTTATTTTAGGTTCTTTTTCACCTACCCTCTCTACAGCATCAGTAAGGCGATCGACAGTTGAGAGTGATCTAAATACAGCAAATGATACCTCAACATTTTCTTCAATATCTACAACTGTCAAACCAACAGAGAACCCAAATTATATAAAGAAATGTCCGGATAATGTTGTTTGCTCTAAGCTGGGCGGAGACTGCATAGATTGCAAATTCAATAAATATTGTAATTATGGCAGCCAACCAAAAGTTTCATGTCAGGTGAAGCCTGATATAAGATGCATTGTAAGTTATCTTTGTTTTTTTTTTTTGGGGGGGGGGGGGTCAAAAACACAAAATGAATTGCAACATAAATTTTATCATTATACATCATACTTTATTCATGCTAAAACCTTCATTTTATGTTTTATTACGTTGGTCACACAGAATGCCTTTTATGACAGACACTACCTTTTACTATTCTATGCTTTGATTTTTAATCTCAAGTCTCTCTTAGTTATGTCTTTTTGCTTTGTGACAACAATACATGTATATCAGTTGTGTAATTTTATGGAAGTTTTGTCTGACTTACATTTCAATCAGCCTTCAAATTCTTCTATTAGGTGTTCTCTATAGTCTATAATATAGAGGTTCCACCTAATGTCCACATATCACCCTGCTGAAAATCACCCTTGTCCACATATTAGAAAAAACAAACCATATGTGAACGATCAGCCATCTGAACATCTGATTATTTTAATATCACCCTGCTGAAAATTACCCTTGAATAATTGAGTCAGTTGAAAATACTTAACGTTCATTGTCTAATGAAATCACAAGATTTTATGAAGAGTCATAAAATTGACCAATTTAAAGTTGATAAGGATAGTCAGATAGTTAATTTCTTCACATTTGACAGTTTATACATGTATATTAATACTGAGTTCATAATTTTGTTGCAGGGATCCAGAACATTTACTGTGCAATATGAGTGTCGTTACTGTTACCAGTTAGAGGAGTCCCAGTATAGTTGTAATAATACAAACGCTACATGTACCGTCCGTGTAGCACCACGGAAGTACTACACCGCTCAATGCTCTGTCAAAGATTCTGTCATTTGTATGGGTAAGTGATAGGACTGCAACAACACAACAAGACTGTAACATGATATATTGCAATACATTGAGTTTGTACTTAAATGTCAAACTTGCATTAAAGGCCACCTCTGTATAAAGGGCACCTGCCTATAAAGGTCATTCAGACATAACTTTGGTATCTTTTTTATAATGTATAAACCTCCTTATAATGTCTAAAATGACTACTTTTGCCTGTTCCCTTGAGTGACCTCTATTCACAAGTTTGACTGTATGTGAATATCTATTGCAGTTGTTTTATTAAATAATTTGGTACATGGCAAAACTTTTAGACTTGTAATGTCCAGCCTGCCTGGCTCAGTCGGTAGCACACTTGACTATTTATCGTGTGATTGTGAGTTTGAGTCCAGCTGGTGGCAGGTTGGTTTCCTGTCCTTCGGATGAGACATTAAAAACTGAGGTCACATGTCACAGTAGGTGTTGGCAGGTTAAAGAATCTCCACTGCTCAATGGCAGTAAGTGCCGAGCATAGGACAAAATTTGAAGCCCTTCACTGGCATTTGGTGACGTCTCCATGTGAGTTCTTAAATAACAATAAACAAAACAAATCCTTATTATGTCTATGACTCCTTTTGCCTGTTCCCTTGAGTGACCTCTATACACAAGTTTGACTGTATTTGGATATATTTGGATACCTATTGCAGTTCTTTTATTGAATAACTTGGTACATGGCAAAACTTGTGGACTGCCATTTTAAAGATTTGTCATATCATCAAAGTGCTTGAAAAAACAAACAACATCAGAACATTCAGAGTGTGTATTTGATTTAACAGTTTTGTGTGTTAAACTCTCAACATGTTGAGATTTAGGTAGAATTATATATAAAAAAAAATTCAAATGGTGAAACAAAAAGATATAACGAATGTTGGCTTTCTTTTCCTCCAGGGAATAGAATATTCTACAAGAAATTATTATGTAACTGGACAAGTGGTTATAAATGGTCAACAGCTCTGTTACTAAGGTAAGAATTTTATAGCACTTATTCTATAAAACAGACTTCTTGCAGTCAATATATTATTTATTCTATAAAACAGACTTCTTGCAGTCACTATATTATTTATTCTATAAACCTCTGTTTAATGTCTCATCTCAGGAATTTTTCTATCATAGGGGACCGAAATAAGGCCCCATTCCCAATGCCAAAAAAAAAAAAATTGAAATCAAATGATAATGATTATAAAGAGATTCTTGTGTTTATTGTATTTTTAGATTTTCAAATTTCAATATCATGTTGCTAAAATTTCCAATTCAAAAGGCCATTCCCCAAACATTCTGAAAAATACCTCATTTTACATTTGTGACTTTCAGTTCCATATGCTGGGTCTTTTGCCAAGGAATGGTCATTACCATTCTTTAAAGTCTTTTGTATGAAGCGGGACCAGGGGTAAATTTTGTTGCACTTCTTCTAGGTTACGTTCCTCATCCAGGTAACACCTAAGACTTTAAAACAGCTTGTGACTGTTTTCTCCATCATATGCTTACAATAAGAAGTGGAAGTTTTTGGTCAGGGAAATGAGACTTTAATCTTAGTTCCCAAACAACTGAGGTATGGCTAGTTAAAAAACCATTACTCTAATGATACAGTGGAACCTATCGTGAAAGACCACTCTCATCAGAGACCACTTGTCTTTTCAGACCACATTCTGAAAACAACTTGGCTAATGAATCCTTTAGATTAAACCTCTTGAGAGACCACCTGTACTGAAAGACAATCATATACTGTAAAAAACTATGCTTAGACTTTCTAGGCTGCAATCATAAGTATAGACCCACCATGAACTGATACATAATGATACATTAATGTTTCTTTCCTTAATGCGGGGGTTGCACTGGTTGAACAATTTGTGTCGCCAAAAAAATCCCCAGTTGTCAAAATCTATCGCCAGTTTCCAATTTTTGGAGCCAGATTCAAAGTCTAAAAAAGATTATTGAGGTTAAATAAATGTGTTAACTGCCATAACTGTAAATTTATTTAATTCAATTCAATGAGTTACATTAAGACATTATTATCTGTGTTTAAAATATTGTTTTATTGAAATAAAACATCGTTTTTGTATTGAATTCATAACTATATTTAATATGCATCCATAACACTGTATAGGTTAATGGTGTGAAGTGCGTACATTGTAGAAGACACCAAGATCTCGCTTCAATGTTTCTTAGTTAATTATTTTAATTATAATCATTCAGGATTGATATACAAGCTGCATGAATTTAACATAGCATTAATGATGTTGATATTTTAAGTCTGCTTAGGGGACAGAACATATAGATAGTGATTATAGGTGTGGAAGTTTAAATATACAGGTTAGATCTAATCACTTTATCTTTACAATTATGTACCTGACCACTGTAGGTCGTTCTGTAATTACCCCCCCAGCACTCGTCTGATAATTACACACCTTTGTGTGGTTTATTGACATTACTCAATAAATAAACAGGGATATTAGTCCCTGTTCCTGATGACCAATTGGACGATATAAATGACTTGTGTAACCTAGATGTCTTCAAACGTCTATAAAATGGAGGCGCCAGAAAAATTACTAGAAGCAATATTTTGTCACCAGTTGAAGTAAAAAATAGTCATTATTGACATTGGCAAAGACTAACTCGACCTCTGTTGAACGAAATAAACACACGCCTTACTTTCATAGAAATGGAAGAAAAATAACATTTCATGAAATTAGCCAATAGGCTTTGTAATTTTTCGAATTTTTTGCTCAAAATTCTTGTGGCCATTTTAACTTTTGATCGTTGAGAGATGTTTAAATATTATCATTTTACTTGTATATAAACTTCTGATATCATAAACTTACACACCACAAACAACAACTGTTGGATTATTTCATTATTTTAAAGAAAAAAAAACTTGTTGTTTACAGCATAACACTTGGTGGATTTGGTGTTGACAGGTTCTATCTTGGACTTTGGAGGGAAGGCATTGGTAAACTGTTTAGTTTTGGTGGACTTGGTGTATGGACTTTAGTGGATGTTATTTTAATTGCTGTTGGATATGTTGGTCCTGCTGATGGATCTTTGTATATATAAAACTGTATACTTGTGTATACTTGTCATATGGAAGTCTACTCATAATTAGAATGAATGCTTAAGAAATGTGATTTTATATTCTATTGTTTCAATAATAAAATGTAACAAAATTATTCTACCAAGTTTTTGACAATTCTGATTAACAATCAAAGGTGCATTGAAGGCAAGTTCCTATCTTAAATCCCTATATATTTTGTGAAAATTGTTGGAGAAACCCAGTTTTGCAACTATTCACTCGTAACTGATTAATTTAACCTGTATTAAGTTACTATTTGTATATGCAAACCAAACTGGATCTGACTTTCTTTTACAAAATATATAGGAATATAAGATTTTGTATACCTGTATAGCATTAATCAGAAAATTCTTTTTTAGATAAACACATATTCAAGTTGTCTTGGTTTTTAAGTATACACACACCTCTGTGCATTAATGTCTTTTTTTTGGATAAACATCTAATCAAACCAACAAACCATAAACAAAGATGATACAACTTTATTATGTAATTTTAAATATGATATCCTTATATGTCCACGTGATTAATCATTCTATGAAACCGATTTCGCAGACTAAGGATGTAATGGAGGTAGGACAAATTTCCATTTTAACCTTGCACCTAGTCTGTTGATACCACTTCCCCTTCAGAAAATCTATTTTAAATTGGAGCTCAGCTGATGAAGTCTAATTGACAGAAATGATCGACATGGGTACTATAACTTTGGCAATACATGTATGTTTATAATATTCAATCATTCTAATACCGTAAAACCGGTTATTTCTGCAGTACAAAATTGTTGGCGATTTCGGTTATCAAAAGTAATATTTTTTGCGATTTACTGATGCCTAGTTATTTTAACATACTGAATGCTAATGCCCCCGTAAATACATCCATTGGTCACCTTGTGATGTCTAGTGGCAATTTCATTCAACTGGTTCACATAGAATCAACCTAACTTTTAAATTAAAAATGAATATCTCTGATGTACTGTGATTATGGACGGAAGTTAGCAAATTTACATATATGTTGTGTTTGACCAGGTCTTCCAGCAGACTGGAACCATTCCGATGTGTCCCTTAATTGGCCAACCTGTTCCTCTCTGCATATGAAGCTAGTTTCGTACAGACACTTCTGAATCAAAAGAAGAACAGGGTAGATGTGTCCTTCAATTGGACATTTAAATTACTATATAGATGACGTTTGTTAATTAATAATGACAATTATCATGTAATGCCCTCGTGGAGGCGATATATCTCAAGGAACTATAAATAGGGTATTTTAGTTATTATAGACTAGACAGGAAATTAGCAGACAAGCTTTACAACAAACGTGATAATTTTGGCCTTCCTATTGTTAACTTACCGAAGGTATTACGGTGTCTGAAAGGTCAAACAGCCTTAATTTGAACTTGATGGGACAAAAACAATGTTTGGATTGTTAAACCAGTTGCAAAGTGATCCTGAAACTACATTTGTATTCTGTTGCTAAATAACAATGAAAATCTGGATGAAAAAAATTATCTAAATTGAGTCTACAAATTTATTTGAGTATACAAGATAATGTAATTTGCACGATAATTTGCTGGTTGGGGGTCGAATGGTTGATATTTCATTATTTATGAAAAATTGTTAAAAGCTGAAGCGTTTTGTAGAATATGGACTAGCGTCATCTGCAGAGTATTCACATTTGCCGATTTGTCTCATGATATTCGATATGATAAAACGAAAACAGCAACATAGCCATTTTTGAAGATTTTTTTAATTAAAAAATTCCTTGATATCATTTATAGAGTAATCCTAAGCAATCAATGTATCGTGTCAGATACGCTATCAAATCCACTAAGGTCTAACCAACAGATAACAGTGGATAAAAACTATTTTATCAAACATCTACATAAAAAAGACTTACAAAATGCAGGACCTTTGCGATGATCATAGTAAATTTCACAATTTTGTTTTACAATTTATAACATGTATTTCCCTTTTACAAACTGTAGATAGGACTTAAAAGTACAATACTCAAAACCAGGTTCGATATTGAGATCATACATTAAAGTTACAAAACAATATGCTTACATTTACAATGCAACCCCAAAAATTTTAACATCTGCAATGATAAGAATAGAGTTATTATAAAAATGTGCATTTTAAAATATACTGTGTACTATAAAAAAGAAATAAAATGAAATAGTATACTGTGATGAAATAAATATGAGATGAAATGAAAAAATATAGTATGTACTATAAATAGATAAGAAATTAAGTGAAAAAATATACAGTAGTTACGTACTTTAAAATAGATAAGAGAAATGAAAAAAAAAATACTAGGTACTATGAATAGATAGGAGAGATAATGAAAATGAATATACTATGTACTATAAATAGATAAGAGATTAAATGAAAAATATATACTTGTGTTACGTAATACTTTAGGAAGTAAAATGTTTATGGCCTGGCACCAAAATACTTAACCGATTGGACTATAATAGTAGCAACATAAACGCCTATTGAAATTATAAAATAAAGACCAATACAAATTAGTAGCAGAATCAACTGAACATCTATTCTTTAACATTTTGAATACAATATATATCGCCGAAGATCCTTAATTTTCAGGGTCCTAATTTCGACAGAGTTCTTCTTTTGTCTATATTTCGTTTAATCCTGTTAATCATGTACGTAAACACAAGCATTATCGTCAATAGACGTCATATGTTTTGTTTGATCTATGATTATTGTACAATCATTAAATGACGTAATTTTTTAAACTGGGGCCCAGTAATGTCGGCGCCCAACTATCGCCAAGATCTGTCGTCATTGCCTAACTACATCACCATAAAGAAATATGTGTAGTAATGAAGTTAGGGTAAATGTATGTTTAACATTAATACTGTAAATCCTGGTAAGGGTCGAAGGATTATTTTGACTGTGAAGTTTGATAAATATAAGTAAAACCTGTTGATAACATTACAGTATTAAATTTGGTCGTATGCGGTGTGCAAATTGTAAGTATGTGATTGTACCGAGCTTATATAAACAATAGAATTGTCATCAGATATCGGCCACCGTTGATATTTGTCAAGGTTTTATTTACCGATAGAAGGAAAACGTATGTAGTGTCAAAGTCTTCGACATACTGGTACAGCAGGTGATAAATACTTATTGGACATGATAAACAATAATTGACAGTAATCCAGGAAGTATAAAGGATCAATTGATAATATAGATTTTCCAATATTGCCTTTGGAGATTTTTTTGTATCGTCTTGTTTCTTTTTTGTTGTTCCTTATTTTTTAACTAACTGAATTGAAGAAAACCAGAATGCATCACATTTGCACCTTTTTTGAGAAGGTACATTTTTTTTTAAAAATATTTCTTTAACATTTACCTTCCATCTAAAATCAAAGTACTGAGAGTACTAGAACGAATTGATGGTAAGTATAATACAATAAGTACACATCAAATATGCATTGTATATATATAAGGAACGCTGATTCCAATTACGACTACACTGAAGACCATTTCATTAGGATGCTGTAGTTTCTATTGGACAACTCTTCGTAGTATTTGTGGGAAATGTTTTCCACAGATAGACAGATAGTCGGTTCAAATGAGTCCAATCGTGCCCTTTTCGTAGCTGACATCATTTTGTATTCAAATGAAGCAGAATTTATACAGTCCCTGCTTTCCCTGTGATCGACGGCGTACTGTCTATAAATAATCCATAATTTCAGATTGACCTCTGCCAGATGTTTCATGTTGAGCTTGAAATCAATGAAACGACAGAGAACATCATGTTTCTTACCTAGACTTACTCCTGTCGGTTGGGAAGGACGATCTATTTCACACCTCCCGTCATGACAAACGAGACAATTCCAATTTTCATATCAAGGACTTACCGTTAACTTACTAGAAATATCCCGTCTTCTCCTTAACTCTCTTAATATAAAAATTTCAGATACCAAAGTATAAATCAATAGAATGTCCAGGACATAGATACAAATCGGGTAAAAATGGACAAGCACGGACCTCTGGAAACCAAGAGGTGGGATCAGGTGCCATGGAGGAGTAAGCATCCCCTGTCGACCGGTCACACCGGTCTTATACGTTATACGTATACGTTATGCCTGGGCATAAATGTGTTTTATACTGAAAGCCAAACTAATTGTCAATAAATATTATAAACATAATACCAAAGTTATAATGCTCAAGTCGTTTGTTTCTGTCAATTAGACTTCGTCAGTTGAGCTCCAATTTAAAATGTGTATGTATTTTCTAAAGAGAAAGTGGTATCAAACAAGGCCAAATAATAAATTTAAAAGTATAGCCGTAATCCGTCTAAGAGTAACCACTGTAAAAACTTGACTATCTTAATTTTAGAGAATAAACAACAATTAATCAAAACGTAACATTTTAAGATTAGTAGGGATATTACAATACTTATACAAGGACAATGCACTTACTTTGTATAGCATTATTTTTGGGCAAGTTCTCTAGACATGTGTTTTTAAGCAATTGAAATTGTAAACTCAAATAATTACATATTTTTAAAAGTATGATTTGAAAACTTCAGTATTAATGTTGAATTATTTTTATAATGTTCACATATATTTCCTGTATTGTAACGTGCAATTAACCCCCTACTGAAAATGTGCTTTGACATTAGGCTGTGCGATAACGGTCCGCACTGCTCACATCGGAAATGTGTTCAATCCTTCTCAATTAAGAGAGTTGAATAATAACTTATATAAAGCACCCAATCCTCGATTATTAATAAATGATTATTATTCATTTGAAAAGATAATGAATGAGACAACATATATTGATTATTAGACATTTTATTTCATTATATTTATTGTTTATTGTAGAAAGAAAACCAAAGGCCGTACAGCCTGTAGGTACAAAATCATACATATAAGATATATATGGAGGAAAGATACAACATAGTATAGATATGAATTATAAACATACAATTCTCATCAAATATGCCAAAATATGCAAAATGATATGCACCTACTTTTTTCGTAATGACATTGCTTGCTTAAGGTATCTACATAAATTAATCAACTGTTTGTAATTTTGTGTTGAAAAAAGTTGTACAAATTTAAACATGGAAGGATTCCTGTAATAATATGGCTTAATGTATTTTGATCTGATATTTGTGTAAACAGGACATAACAAAACAAAGTGAAATTCATCTTCAATAACATTCAAATGACATTGACTACAAATACGTTCGTTTCTAGCAATGTTTGCATGACGGCCTGTTTCAATGTAGAGAGAATGACATGAAAGCCTAAATTTTGTATAAATTTTACATAAACCACTCGGAAGTGACTTTGTTAGATAATATTGCAAATCAAACACAGTAACCAGATATTTGTATACTGCACATTTACTTAAATTTTCGAAAGAAGAATACGCTTCTTGAATAAATATATCCTGTAATCTTTTTCTGAAACAAGTTAAAAATAAATTTTTATTCGGAACTCCTTGGTTACACCATACATTACCAAAGCCCGAGTTACAAAGTTCACGTTTAATATAACTTAACCAATTAATTAATTTGTTTGGTTTTGCATTACAGTCATTTAATTGTTGATTATAAATTGCATTCAATATACAGTTGTCTGTTTCTAATAGTTTTAACCAGTACTTTACAGATTGAACACGTCTATGTAAATATAAAGGAGACCTACCCAGCTCGAAATAAATCATAACGTTTGAAACTCTATTCGGTACATTTAGTATTCTTTTACAAAATTCAACGTGTAATTTTTCCACGTCTTTGGCAGTATGAAACCCCAAACCTCACAAGCATAGTTAAGAACACTAGATATATATGTATCAAAAATAGCTAATTTTGTTCTGGTATTGAACTGGTATTGACAAAAATATTTCATTAAACCCATGTAAGCTTTTCTACCTTGAGAAGCTATAGATTTTTGCGTAGATGCGAAATTACAGTTAAATTTGAAAACAATACCTAAGTAAGAGAATGTATCTACTACTTCTAGTTTATTATTTTTGTACTTCCAATTTTCATTTGTTTTAACAACACCTTTATTTCTGAAAATCACAATCTTGGTCTTACTAGTATTCACAGCCAATTTCCATTTATCACAATAATTACTCAACTCATTTAAGATGGACTGAAGACCTTCTGGCGATTCCGAGAACAAAACCGTATCATCAGCATACATTATCAAAAATAAAGAGAGATCACGAAATTCAACCGCAGTACAGTTATTTAGTAAGTCTGACTCTAAGTCATTTACAAACATAGAAAACAGAATTGGCGAGAGTGTCTCACCCTGAAACAAACCGACCTTATTTTCAAAGAAATTAGAAATTTCAAAACCCTTTTTTACACAAGTCTTAACATTACTGTATAAAGATTGTATAATCCTAAGCATTTTACCAGTCACATGTTGTTTAACCAGTTTGAGCCATAAATATGACCTGTTTATAGAATCGAAGGCTTTACTGTAATCAACAAAGCAACAGTAAAGACGTTTACCTCTACGTAGATAGTTAGTAATTATACTATAAAGTGCAAAAATAGCATCAGTTTGTTCCAAAAACCCTCCGAAAACCAAACTGTGCATCAGATACAATATTAAACTTATCGCTCCAGGCAAGGAGTCTTGTATTTAAAACTGAGGTAAATATTTTACTCAGATTACTAATAAGTGTTATACCCCTGTAATTATTTACATCATTTGTATCTCCCTTTTTATGTAAGGGTATGATAACACCTTCAGCCCAACAGGAGGGATAAATACCAGATTCGAAGATAGTGTTAAATAATTTATGTAAAAATGGAAGAAAAAAATCCTTCAAAACAATGAAACATTCATTTAAAATACAATCTAGCCCAGGAGATTTCTCCTTTTTAAGTGACTTTAACACGTGTAAAATCTCATCAGTGGATATTGGCTTATCCAACTCATCATAGATACATTCTATAAACTCTTCATTCATACTTAAATCAATATCATTGTTGTCACCAGATAAATCTTTAAAGTATTGCAAAAATGCATTGGTATCAATAGAATTAGTAATAGAACTTCTGTTCTTTTTAAACAACTTAAAATACTGTTTTGGGTTTGACCTTCGTAATAATTCTATGCCGTTTCCTTCAATTCTCTTGAAATTATTGCGTCTACGGCGTTCCATACGCTTATACTTACGTTTTGCCGAGGTTAACCGCAATCTATTATAATTAGACCTACTTTTGTTAAACTGGTCCAACGACTTCATATACGAACGATGAAGACGTATTAACTCGTCATTAAACCAGGGTTTATATGTATTTTTTTCACTATGATAACGAGATTGATTAATTAACACTTCGTTTTTACAGAAAGGATTACATATTTCTTGTATAAGTTGTGAAAAATTACAAACCGCAGTATCTATTCCACATTGAGAATATTCTATATCTGAAACAATTTTTGAAAAATGTTCCGCATTCTTACTTAGTTGCTCTTGTAATATTTGAGCATTATCCTTATTCCAACGATAGAATGATGCCCTTTCAGTTTTATCTGATTTTACTTGTGGAAAATTTAATTTAATTGAAACACAGATTGGTGCATGGTCAGAAAAACAGTTAAAATCGCACACACGAAAACTCGTAACAATGCCAAGGCTGTTTTCATGACAGAGTACGTAATCAATTACAGAAGAACCAATATGATTGAAAAATGTTATTTTCCCATCCAAGTCCCCTTTACACCGGCCATTTAAGAACCTCAGTTTGGTAGACTTACAGAGAGTTAACAGCCTACGTCCAAAAATTATTAGACATATTATCCTCACTATGTCTAGGAGGAAGTTTTACATCTGGACTATAATTCAAAACTTCTGACAATAATTTACTTACATTTACATGTAATATATCAGATTCAATGCAATCTTGAAGATTAGCAACTCTTGAATTAAGGTCACCGAGTAAAAAGACATGACCGAGATCGCTATAGCAACCTATGTCATCTTCTAACAATTGGAAAAGATCAACTTCATAATTTGAATAGTAATTGTTCCCTTCAGGCGGAATGTATGCAAAACATAAATAAATATCTCGATTGTCCGATGAATACGCCTTGTCAAGTTTGACCCAAACAAGTGTATCCTCACAGACTTTAATGATTTTTAAAATGCTATTCAATTTAGAGTGGTAGATAAGCGACATACCACCGCCTTTACCTTTACTCCGATCAAAACATTTATATTCAAAATCACCTAAATTTATATTTTCTGGCAATTGCCAACATTCAGACAAAAAAACTATGTCATAACTCAAAAGAAGTTTTTTGACATCTGACTCAAAAATTTTCTTTCCAAACGACCGATTAATATTCCAGGCACACACTCTCAATTCAGATCCAACCTCCTCGCATCCCTATTTATGGTCTTGCCTATACAACCTACCGTCAATGTAAAGTTTATTGAAGGAAATATAAGCTTGCTTTCCTTCTTCACGTGCTTTTTTCATTGTTGGCACAAGAGCCTTTCTCTGATTCACTATTTCTGGAGGATATTGTTCATACAAATAGTAGTTTGTGCCCTTTAGATTTTTTGATAACAACCTCACCTCCTCACGTTGTTTGAACTCCGAGAACTTTGCAACAATTTTTCTTGCTCTAGCTCCATCACCTATAGGCCCCGCTCTATGGACTCTTTCAAACCTTATATTTTTTGCTTGTTCAGCCGGCATTTTCAATGAGTTTTCGATGAAGTTTCTTAAAACCTCTTCAGTATTTTCATTTCTCTGTTCCGGAATGTTTAAAATAACGAGGTTGTCTCGCATAGATCTTGCCTTCATGTCAACTAATTCCTCTTTCAGTAGCTGGTTACCCTTAACTAAACTATCCACGGTTTTCTGCATATCGCCAACATCAAATTCAACCGAGTCTACTCTGTCGTGCAGGACTTTATTTGACTCTGCCAGGCCATTTAAGACTGATCTGAAGGAACCAACATCTTTTTCGAGATGAAACATTTTATTTTCCAAAACATCAAGCTTTTTAAGTTTGGTATCCATGCTTGCTAGCTGTGATTCAATAGACTGTAGTCTATTGAATAGTTCACCCACCCATGGCGGTGGCAATGTTGGGGGTATCATTCCAAACTGGGTGTTGGGAGTTACCTGGGTTTGGTGGTGTACAGGTTGAGGCGGTGGTAAAACTATAGTTCTGAGTATAGGCATATTGCATTTGCTGACCTGATGGAGAGTTACTGGCCTCCATATTTGGACTACCGTCACAAAACAATGTTCTATTAGCTTCAGAGATCAATGCACTGGTAGATACGGGTGATGTAACGTTACTTTTGTCATTCGGTTGCACTTGTGACTTTACCCTTTTGCGTTTTTTACTTTTTGTCATTATATATCAAAATCGACAAACAGTTTCCTTGTTTACATAACGAACATAAAATATCAATGGTGACATATAAAACTATACAATCAAAACTCTGGCTGACCAAATTCACTCAGGTAGAACGCACGAAGAAATGGCTATCGTAGTGTTTACAAGTGAATACAGGTGAATACTCAGTTCAAATTTCCAGTCACTTTTCAACTGCCTAAATTGGCCTTTGAGTTTGATTAAGTACAACATACATATCAAGTATCACAAGAAGGTCCCACATACCAAAACAGTAAGAATTCTTTTACTCCTGGATACCTAATATTTGCACCTTTCTAATCCAGCATTTTCCTAGTGTGTTTACCTTCCTCATATAGAATTATTTCGTTGCAATCGAAATATCGAATATTTTACGATGTGAGTCGCGCGGACAGTAGAGTTGATACCATAAATTCGTGATTTTTTTTTAATTTAATACCGTATGATCATTGTTCAAGTCGTCTAGGTTTTTAAGTATACAGATGCATCTGTGCTTTAATGTCTTTTTCGATAAACATCAAATCAAACCAACAAACCATAAGCAAAGATGATACAACTGTATTGTGTAATTTTAAACGTGATATCCTTATATGTCCACGTAACTGATCATTCTATGAAACAGATTTCGCAGACTAAGGACGTAATGGAGGTAGGATAAAATTTCCATTTTAACCTTACAGCTAGTCTGTATAATACCATTTCTGCAGTACAAAATTGTTGGCGATTTCGGCAATCAAAAGTAATAATTTTGCGATTTACTGATGCCTGTTTATTTTAACATACTAAATTTTATTATTCTCAAAGAATAACCCTAACTCTGAAAGTGCATCACAACGAGTCAGTTAGGACTGACAAACATTTGACGTTCAGAATTCATTCGTCGAGTATATACCAAGAACAAAAGTAGGAAGGTACCAAGTTTACATACATACATGAACGCCATAAGATGTGTCGGTAATTTTGATATTTTGCGTTTTCAGATTTTGCTATTTCAATACTATCGGAAAATATCGCGAGCATTGGAGAAGCGCAGACAATTATAACCGGTACGGTTCGTCGGTTACATGTAGGGAATTAATTCACAACTCGCTTGGTATCCATTTTCAATGTTTTCTTAAATTATGTACACAACATCACACTCTGAAGTCTGAATCTGAACTGTTCACCAATTATATATATCCTATACAAAACTTATGTCCAACTTCAGGTATGTAAACAATGCTCAAATTTTCCGAATAATAGTTCAATTAAGATAATCCCCATTGTACAGAATTGTCATGTAATTTATTTGATGTTCCGAAAGTAAATTCGTTTCATTTCCGTCTTTACACTTAGTATCCCCCAAAATAAATACCCTGTGTCTTAACCGTTACCTGAAGTTGACATATAAGATTTACTTTTTATCACCTAACGATTTTAGGCATTTATGTCTAAAGTCGGAGTTAATTATAAAGTAAACAACAATAAGAATTACATTTCGCCCGACTTGTCAACCTGTTGTATATCTTCTTACTGTATTATATTTGTTTACAGAATCGTATTTTTCTATTAGATGTGACAAATCTCATTTTCATGAATTTGTATGAATTTAAAATAATAAAATACATATACACAGATGTAGTATATATTTTAGCGGTCTTATTACCCTCTCGCCCCCAAAAAGGATTCTCCGAATCCGTAAGAACAAAATTAAATGTAGTGAATTGACAAATAAACGTTCTATATACAAGGTAGATGAAGCTAAATATGACGTAATAATTGATATCTACGGTTTGTTTGATACGTAACTTCTATACAAAAATTATCAATGGATATACATGCTTTGTGCCTTTGCATTATAAGGTAAATAATAAAATACATATACACAGATGTAATATATATTTTAGCGGTCAAGTTCAAATATAAGAATACACTTTATAAACATGTTCAAGTAACATCATGATTTATGTCTCTATGGTTTGAAATTCACAAACTTGGTAATGCCATCATCTGTAAATTGTACACATGTTTGTTTGATGTTATTATCGTTTCAAATGAGTATATTTATTTGTATCTCCGTTTCTCCTGGTTAGACTAACACGATACGCGACTTCGCACGTTGAACATCATCGCAGTAAAACACATTTCAACACAATAAATCTCAGAATGTCTACTATATATAAACAAGTGTGACCATGGAACATCAATGTCGTTGTTTATTATACTGGCCAACAAATAATCATTTGGTTAGCAATTCTAAATAAAATACTAGTATTAGAGAGGGATTCTGCATCATACGTTTGGTGATCACTGAGTTACACGTCTTTTTGCGATTCGGTACAATGTAAATATAAAAATAAAGTGACTTGATTAGTACACATATTCACTAGACTTTAATTCTATCTTTTATTTATTTATTTGATTTTAAAAGGTTCATTCCTAACAATGTAATTAAAGTGTATGGAATTTATACTGCATTTTGGATAAATTCTCTTTTCAATTGTTTTCTTATTTATTTACACTATATTTTCTTACTTCTCCCATGATATCATGAATGAATGACGGAAGTTGATATCAGATTTTGAGTTCATGGTAGGGCTCGTCACTTCCCCGACCTATAGACTCAGCATGGTTAAAATGTGGGTGACGAGTCCACACTCTAATCATGCTCGCCTTACACTTTTCCTGTCGTTTCACTTCATGTATTTTGAGATCCTAACTATTTGTAAATAGGCCTAATATAGATCTAATTGTTTTTTTAAATGTAAGCATATTTGGTTTCTTTTGTCATTAAATAGTTTATTTGTTCTTTATGTTTTTCTATTTGCAAAATATTCTTCTATCATGTCTTTTGGTAAGTGATGTTCAGGTTCCCATGTATTGTCACGATTGGAGTACCCTTGCCACTTGATACGGAAGTGCCTGATACCATCTATTCGTTTGTGACGCAAAATTTTCTCTATTTATCTTATACAATGGCGGTACAGCTCGTTTGTCGTGTTGCTTTTTGTACTTTACTTGCGCGTTTTCTATGTTGCTTCTAGCAACCTCACGCGCAATTCGTAGTTGTTTATGGACGTTACGAACGTATTCTTGTGCATTTTTTCCCAGGTGATCTATTTGTAACAACGCAGTGTCTACTGGCTGTCTACATTCTCTACCAAAGAGAAGGAAGTAGGGACTGAACTGTGTAGATTCGGTCGATATTGACGTATTCATTGCGAATGTGATCGGTGCTAGTAATTTCGGCCAGTTTAATTGTTCGGCGTCAATATATGCGCGAAGTTTAGTTACAATTGAGCTATTCATGCGTTCAACCGTTGCGTTGGTTTGTGGATGATAACTTGACGTTTTCAGTTTTGTAATCTCGAAAAGTTTGCAAATCTCTGAAAGCACTTGTGACATGAATTGTTGTCCGCGGTCTGTCAAAATAGAGTCCGGACTCCCGAATCTACATATAAAGTTACTGAAAAATGCTTCGGCTACGTCTATCGCGGTTATCGTTTTTAATGGATATGCTTCCGTCCATTTACTAAACGCGCATGAAATTACAAGGACATGTGCATATCCTTCTGGACTAGCTTTCAGTGGGCCTAGCAAGTCTAAGTGTACCCGACTGAATACCGTGTTAACCGGTAGAGGTCTCAGTGGCGCAGGGTGCTTGTGTTTGTCATGTTTTGACTTTTGACATTCTAAACACGTTTTCACATAAGTACAGATATCTGAGTACATATTTGGCCAGAAATACTTATATCGAATTGTTTGATATGTCCTATCTTTTCCTTGGTGACCACCTAATAACGAATCGTGATATGACTTTAAAATGTCTTCACGTTGTTGATGCGGAACTGCTAATTGCTTGACTAGCCGATCAACGCGATGACCCTTACCTTTCGGATAATATAAGTGAAATAACACCCCATCGTCTAGAATATAATCTTGTGATTCGGTTACGACTTTCCGGACGTTTCGATTTGAGTCTGGCAACTCTCGATTGTCGATGTATCTAATTATGTCTTGGAAATCGGGGTCACTCTGTTGTTGCGCTATGACGTTTCGATACTTCGGTGATCTCTGCTCTAGCAAAAGCATAATCTCTTTCGATTGAACGCTGGCATTTCGCACGTACATCTCTATGTATTTGGTTATGTCCTTTTGATCAGATATCGCGTCGTCTAAGAGCGTCCGTTGAATGTGCCCTATGAGCGATATCAAATTGATAGCCCTGTAGGAAAATACCCATCGTGCTAAGCGTCCTGATTTCCACCTCGCTAAACCTTAGCAAAAGAGCATTGTGATCGGTAAAAACCTGGAATTTCTTGTAAATATATGCGGAAATATTTAACTCCCTCTACTGAAACGCGTTCTGGCCATTTTTGTTCGGCTGGTCGCAATGCACGTTCACCATATGCTCTATGTATGTCTACCATGGTTATTTCCTTGACCTAGATCAGTATCGAGAATACAGACGCGTCAGACTATAAAATAAATTGCGTCAAAGTCCTAGCGTTTGATGTTCTTTTAGATATTGTTTTTCACATTTCTTTCCATGCAAAGTTTTTTACTTAAAAGTTTGTTGAGCGCAATATCCTTTAACAAATCTCCGATAGCGAGACCTAAAAATGCCCTAACATCAGTTACGTTCTTAGGGCGAGGGAACGTTCTTACGGCTTCCGTTTTCGATGTGTCAACCGCGATACCATCTTTTGAAACAATGTGACCTAAATATTTCACTTCTTTTGCCGCAAATTTACATTTTGACGGCTTCAAACGTAAATTTGCTTCGCGGAATTTTTGAAATATTTTCCCTAAATGCTCAATGTGCTCGTCAAAATTCTTAGAAAATATCAAAATATCGTCCATGTATACTAAGGAAAATTTCCAGTTGAGATCACGTAAAACTTCAGACATGACCGACATAAACGCGCTGGGACTACCTTGGAGACCGAAGGGAATACGTTTGTATTGATAGAGTCCCTCGTGACAGATGAACGCAGTTTTCTCTTTAGTTTTAGGGTCTAGTTTGAGTTGCCAATACCCCGAGAACATGTCTAATGAACTGAAAATTTTGGCTTTACTCTGACCGAGTGTGTCAAGTATGTCCTCCATTCGCGGTAAAGGGTAGTTTTGAGGTTTAGATACAGCGTTTAGTTTTCTGTAATCGACGGCGAAACGATATTCTCCGGTTTTCTTTTTAACGAGAACTACCGGACTCGCCCACTCACTAACGGATGGTTCTATGATATCATTCTCAAGTTGTTCTTTTATTTGCCGAGAAATTTCCGTTTTTGCCCGCGGAGATGCACGATACATTCTTTGTTTCACGGGTGTCGCGTCCCCGGTGTCAATTGTATGTGGTGATAAATCACTACAACCTAATTCTGATAGGTCTTTCGCAAATACATCACGATTTCGGCCTAAAAATTTCAATAATCTGAGTTTTTCCTCTACTGACAATTCAGATTCTGTTAAGTCGATTCCTAATTCATTTGCAGTTTCTAACTCTTTTATTTCGGTTGACGAAATTGATTTCAAATTTGCGACTGTTTTAGTCTGTTCATCTATTTGTGAGGTTATGTTTTGAACCTCAAAAAATTTTCCTACCGTTAAATTTTTCTGCAATTTTACGTGTGTATTTGTGGGATTTAGGACCCTGACAACAGCTACATTATTTTTCATGTGAACTAAACAAGTAGCACCTACAACTGAATGTGATCCCATTAAAGCGGGGTTCATCTCAATTATTCCTGATTTTGACAAGATTTTTATGTTTTGTTTTGGCTGTACATTTAAAATGACTTCTGATCTAGCAGGTATTGTAACATCTTGTACTAAGGAAACTAAGCATATGTATTTTTCGCCTTTCGCACAGAACGGTACTTCAGTCATCCCCTTTTGTAGGTTTAATAGACCAGTGTCAAAATCTATATTTGCGTTTTGATTTCTGAGAAAATCTAACCCCAAAATGATGTCTTGACCGACGTTTTCTGCTACGAAAAATGAGTGGTAAAGTTCTAATCTGCCAATTTGAATTTTGAGCGTCACTTTGCCATCTACTTTAAGATGGGTGCCTGTTACACCTTTTATTAGCATTGTTGCATGTTCTAATTTGAAGTCATTGTGCAATTTAGCTTTATTGAAAATTTTAGAAGATATTATAGAAATATCCGCCCCCGTGTCAACTAAAGCCGAAAGTGACTGATTGGCGATTCTCACCTTTATTCTATTATGTATTTTTCCCTCACGTGATGCAGATTTGATTGATTTAGACTTAGTGTTTATTGTATGACTGGGGAAAGATGCAGGTGATTTACACATTTTGACAATATGACCTATTTTCTTGCATTTTCTACATTTATATCTCATACAACGACATTGAGATGGTAGATGGTCACAATTACCACATCTGTAGCACGGGTTTCTGTAATTTCGGGGTAGTCTCTGTCGTCTCTTAGAGGCATGTGAACTATCTCTTTGTGTTTCTCTGTCGCTCTCTGTCTTTACGGCTTCGGGTCCAGTTACTGCTTGTATTTCTGTTGTACATGTATTTCGTTTGTTCATGCTCCTGGTTTCTGAGTGAAGTTTCGCTAGAGCTTCGGATGAACGTAAGCATCTCTCCATCTCCACGGAAGTTGCAGGTTCGTTTCCTAGAGCTACGACTCTGGTGTACTCTGGGTACGCATTGAGCCACATTTTATCTTTGACTATTTCCTCTGGGACAGGAAATATCTTGCTCAGTTTCTGCATGTCGTTTATATAGTCGCATATAGACTCTCCTGGAAGTTGTTTACGGTCGCTGAATTGTTGACATGCTAGTAATCTGTCTCCCATTGTCGTCCCGTATTTTCTTAAAAATGCGTTTTTAATGTCGACAGACCTTTGTTTAGCATTATCAGGCAGGTATCTAAACCACAATAATGCGTGTTCTTCTAACATCAATGGGAAAAGTTTGCACGTGTCTTCGTCGTTCAGCTTACACGCTATTGTAAAGTTTTCGAAGTGATAATACCACATTTCAGCATCTTCTCTGAAATTTCCGGTAAATTTCGCCGGTGCAAATTTTGTAAAATCCATTTTTGTAGCTCTTTGTTGATATATCCGAAAGTGGTATTACAAACAGTATCGCACTAAGTAAGTGTGTGATGCAAGTATAACGTTTCCCCTTGCAGTTAGTGTTGTATGTACATATCACGGCATATTTACAAACGTTTGTTTGGCGCAAGTGTACGTTTTCCTTGCTAGCATGATTATGCTAGGTCCATTTTTTTCTTTTCATATCCAGTCTATTTACGTTGCACTGTTAATCACTTTTTGAGAAATTTTATATTCAAATCCATTGTTCTGTGTAAATAAGAGGTTACACTCTTTTGGGAAGTCCAAATTTCTCCACCAAATATAACCGGTACGGTCCGTCAGTTACATGTAGGGAATTAATTCACAACTCGCTTGGTATCCATTTTCAATGTTTTCTTAAATTATGTACACAACATCACACTCTGAAGTCTGAATCTGAACTGTTCACCAATTATATATATCCTATACAAAACTTATGTCCAACTTCAGGTATGTAAACAATGCTCAAATTTTCCGAATAATAGTTCAATTAAGATAATCCCCATTGTACAGAATTGTCATGTAATTTATTTGATGTCGTTTCATTTCCGTCTTTACACTTAGTATCCCCCAAAATAAATACCCTGTGCCTTAACCGTTACCTGAAGTTGACATATAAGATTTTACTTTTTATCACCTAACGATTTTAGGCATTTATGTCTAAAGTCGGAGTTAATTATAAAGTAAACAACAATAAGAATTACATTTCGCCCGACTTGTCAACCTGTTGTATATCTTCTTACTGTATTATATTTGTTTACAGAATCGTATTTTTCTATTAGATGTGACAAATCTCATTTTCATGAATTTGTATGAATTTAAAATAATAAAATACATATACACAGATGTAATATATATTTTAGCGGTCTTACAATACTTGTTATACGGTGTTTATTTTGTAGGAAGTTGGGTAGCCATTGAACACGACAATCTGAAAAAGTAGTCTCAGCTTCAGTAGTGTATTTAATGGTCACTTAAGTGACTTTTAAACAGTTACCATTTTGACATCTTCAAAAGTGATTTTCCAATCATCTTCAATTTAGTTAGAAGATATATTAGGGTATAGGGAACGTAAAGTTAGTTGATCTCGTACCCCCTGGGTAGTTTGGCGGGGCCAAAATTGTTTGAATAGTCCAAACTTTAAAAATATTCTTCTTTTACCCTAATAACTGAATACATGGCTACCACAATTTTGAAATTCATTTCCCTGTGAGCACGGGTTCAGGGTCCGTGTGTGGAAATTTATTACCCTGGATTCATGATCTTTGATTGGGTCAATATGGCCCTATAGTGATGATTTAATTTTCATCAGAAAATCTTTTTCTCCTATGGATTGTAAAGCAAAATAGAATAAAACGTTTCACGCCACACTCAAGCATTTTTCAGTTATATGGCGGCGGCCATTTTTTAATGGTGGCGGTGTACCCAGGTAGATACCACCGGCCCTCCACAGGTTAACTGACAAACTTTCTTACAAATATATGTTTAAGTGAAAGCGGGGCTCGAACCTGCGCTGACCATAAGTGGCAGACTTAACGGCTTAAAGCGTGATGCTCTAACAACTCTGCCACAGAGGCCCCTATTACATACAGATACTTCTATCAAAATGTTATTGACTTATTTCTTTTATATACGTACCGATGTCAATGGTTGACTCTTTTGTGCTTCAGTATCATTTACCATGAAAACAAAAAATTCGGCTTTTATCAATTTTATCTATTAACCATTGTTGGACAGATGAAGTTTTATCTGCATATCATTTTTAGCCCACCATCAACAGATTGTGGGGAATTCAAATCGCCCGGTGTTCATGGTCAGTCCGTCGTCCGTCCTTCCTTGTTATGCATATTGCATTTTCAGAGAGATCAGAATCCAATGTGGAACAAAGGACCATCTTTGATTTTTAGCAAAGGAAGATTGTTACCTGTCGGCCATTTTGAGCTCCATTCTCTCTGAAATGTAATATGTTCTGTTCAAGGTCAGTTTCGCGATAATCTTGTGAAATAAGTGTTTCACGGAAATATGGATTTAAATTCAAATTCAATGTTATGACACAAAATAGGAGAAAAGAAGAGGAAAGAACAGTCCATCATCAGACATAAAACATTCCACTGTGGGCGTCAAGATCCCCCTGGGATCTCTTGTTATTTCTCAAATTGTTCGTCAAATGCTCCCAAGTATTGAATGTTTAATAAAAATAATAATAGAAATATATGAAAATCAATATTAATAAAGTTATAGTAATACAAAAATCATGTCAGTGTGAGGTGTCAACGGTATGTTACTTAGCCAGACACCAGATATATATTTGTTTCCGATACTAAAATACTAATACGACTATGTTCGTTGGAAATTGTAATATCTACTCTTCTATTCATTGTCATTATAATTAAGTTGGAAGTGCGTATCTGTGTACGAGGTCAACACGTAATGTAAATATATACATACAATGCATTGCATCTAACCATGTATATATATCCCATATAATACGACTTTTGCAATTTAACTGATGTTTTTGATTAAACTTACTTTAAATTAAATGAACATATAAAACACCTCACTGCATAACATTTCTCATAACATCCGTACAAATGTTTTTTTTTTTCATTTCATATAGTTTACCGATCGTATCTGCAATGTTTTGTTTTTATCTGACTACGAATGTAGTCAAATTAAATGTATGTCTTCAGATAGTCATCATATCAACAAGCCATAAATAACGTCAATACAATGTTATGAGGTAATTTTTATACGTGTTATATTTCAAATTTCAAAAGTTTCACTTCTATTGTCGACTGTATACAGGCGTATAGGTGTAATTTGTAAGTCAATTGTCGAGTTCAGTTACTTAATAGATTTCTGATATGAAAGAAAGTGAGTGATGTTGGTGTCGAAGTAATTTTACATCAACTGATGAAGTATTATGTAAAGAAACGATTGCCTTGAATATTTTTATTATGGTTTCCTTTACTTCAGAACTCATGTATATCGTTGTATAAAGTTGCGCCCTCTAACGATACACATGTACGATATCTTGTCATATTCGGTACTGTTTATTTATACGACATATGAATCGATCAGTGACAGTTTACTAAATACAAGTAATTAGATTTAAAAGAAGGGCTAACTATAGTTACCAAATTATTTTATAAATATTCCGAGGCCAAAACAAATGCCCAACACAATCGTTTCTGTCAATAATACTTCATCAGTTGAGCTCTGATTTAATATAAATGTAGATTACCGATAAAAATGTATATCTTCAGTGACGGTCCACCAGCAGTGGCAAAACTCAGTGATTATACATATTATTAACAATACCAAAGTTATAGTGTTACCTCAAAGGCCAAAAACAAACGCCAAAGCCGATCGTTTCTGTCACTAAGACTTGATCATTTCAGCTAGAATTTAATGTCATTTCTCATGATATGTCATTTATATACTTTTGCTTCAATTTGAATGTTATCTAGAAAACATAAGTCTTTTATTTTCTTTATTTTATCAGGCAATCAACATAAACAGTGCAGATGAAGTCAAACGATTGTTTGATGAATTGCCCCCACTGGTTTTAATGGCTAGAAATCGACTGAAAGGTCGTGTACTTAATACACCTCTAACGTACTCAGCATATCTTTCCAGCATGTCACAGGGCGCCAAGGTGTACATTAAGATGGGTAAGAATAATAATTTATAACATAATGACGCTATAAATAACCTCCAAGTGTGACATTTATTCATGAAGTATATACAAAGTAAACGATGACCATTTTACGAGGAAGCCATGATGCCACGTGTATTGTTCGTTCGACCTGCCTCTTATGACATAATTACTCATACGTCGTCATCCATGACGTTATGTGTTCTTTTAACTTGTTCCAACTAAATTTATAATAAGAGTCATATAAGCCCTTGCTCCATTTATAAAACCCTTGATCCAAGGTTAATGACTTTGGCAATCATACAATGTAGTTACATTTACTCGTGAAACGCATTATGTTAAACGATATATCCCAGCGAACTGGAAACAGGATCAAGCGCACACGCTTCATACTTAGAATTTTTTTTTACTATAGACACAGACTAAGCTATACGACAAACGCGACGATTACGGCTTCCCCATCGTAAATTTTCCACATTTAAATAGTAATGTCCCAAAATCACCCGCATATGGAAATTATATTTTACAAATGATCCGATATACCAGCGCGTGATCAACATGTGAACATTTCATATACAGAGGTAAACTACACACTAACAATATAAAAACCTCAGATACCAAAGTGTAAATCAATAGAATGTCCAGGACATAGATACAAATCCGATAAAAAAATGGACAAACACGGACCTCTGGAAACCAAGAGGTGGGATCAGGTGCCATGGAGGAGTAAGCATCCCCTGTCGACCGGTCACACCCGCCGTGAGTCCACAGTCAAGTCCAGTGAAACACATGAGGAGTGTATCCTCGTCACAATTGGTACAGACGTCTCAACAACCGCCAACGAAAAGGCAACTCAACATTTCACTTAGTGAAACAGAGTAGTCGCAAACGAGACTATTATACCGACCGTAAAACTTGCGGAACGTTGACATTAAACGCGGTTTTCGATATCCCTGTGTCAATAATTTGTCAGTGAGTAGTTTACCTCTGTATATGAAATCTTCATATGTTGTGCACGCCCTGGCATATCGGATCATTTGTGAAATATAAACTCCATATGCAGGTGACTGAGGTATATTACTACTTAAATGTGGAAAATTTACGATGGGAAAGCCGAAATCGTCGCGTTTTATCGTATAGCTTCGTTGTTAATTTCCCGTCTGTGTTTATATTAAGTAAAATGTCTAAGTATGAATCGTGTGTGCTTGATTCTGTTGTATCTTTAATTTCTAGTTCGCTGGGATATATCGCATTGACATATGTATGAAAATTGTCAAATGACACAAGGAAATCGCAAACCGCATATGATATCAACGTTCCGCAAATTTTACGGTCGGTTAAATAGTCTTGTTTGCGATTACCCTGTTTCATTAAGTGAATTGTTGAGTTACCTTTTTGATGGCTGTTGTTGAGTCGACTGTTCCAATATTGACAAGGATTCATCAATATTGACAAGGATTCATTCCTGACGTATTTCACTTGAATTTTACTGTAGACACACGGCAGGTGTGACCGGTTGACAGGGGATGCTTACTCCTCCATGGCGCCTGATCCCACCTCTTGGTTTCCAGATGTCCATGTTTGTCCATTTTTACCAGATTTGTATCTATATCCCGGAATCCGTTAGATTTAGTATCTGATATTTTTTGTATTAAAATCAAGAATAAATATCAAGAATTAATCGTCAGGTGGTTGAAAAACAATACACAAATTTGGTGAACACTGGACTAACACAGATACAAATTATTAATCGTCACGTGGTCCACAGAGACAGTACACAAATCTGGTGAACATTGGACAAACACAGATACCGAAGTATTAACTGTCAGATGACTATACAAATCTGGTGAACATTGGGTTTGGAACAATAACTGCAAATGAAAATATAATACCGATCATACCATTTCCGTCAATTTGACACTAAACGATTCCTGGTATCCTGGGACATCAACAAATCAGGAAGTCTCTGAATATGTTCATATATTAAACAAGGTATAACATGTAGGATCATCTGTAAAACATACAGGTTAACACTGCTTAATGTAAAATGTTGGTGGGGTATAGAAAAGAAAGTCATTGCAGTTGACATTCAAATTAATGAAACGGTTCGAATTACCTTTATCAAATTATTCTGTTTGCTTCTAAGCTTTGATTTTACAAAGGTTTAAAATCCTTGGCAATTTTAATTTAATTTTTATATTACAGAGAATGAACAGTCAACTGGATCTTGTAAAGCCCGGGGAGCATTTAACAAGATATATAATCTCTCAGAGATGGATAAGGAGTTGTCCAAAAAGGGTTTGGTAGTGGTTTCCAGTGGAAACCATGGCTTGGCATGTGTACGAAACTGTTTTGACAATCACCATCATCATCACCATCACCACCATCATCATCATCATTATTCTAATGTAAATCGTGTTTTATATACTTCAATAATCTTTTGTGTGTGTTTGGTGTCCTTGTCTATACTAATTGTAGTATTTGGTGCCTTTACCAGAAGGGTACTTATAATAAAATGTAATGACTGCGTAAACTTACGTTTTTGGTTCAAAATAAGTTACTAGATTAATCATCATCATCATCATCATCATCATCATTATCATCAACATCATCATCATCGTTGGCGACGTAATTTATCTGATGTAGGTTTTTCATGTATTTCAGTATGTTTGTGTTTTCCCTTGCCTATAGTTATTCTAACAAGATACATCTATTATTTGAATTCCTTCTACCTTCCATATACCTACACCATTGCATGTGGGGTCCGCTTAGAATTATGTTTGGTCATTACATAATACATGAACATGATAATATTTATGTAGAGTAATATAAATAACTTATAAAGTCATTAGCTGTCCTTTTTCACTACTTAGATACATGTACAATAACAAATCAAAGGTATACACAAACTTAAACATTCTTAAATTCCTATATATATATATATTGTGAAAATCTCATTTTGGTAAATATTGACTTGCAATTCATTTACTTAATCTTACTATTTATATATGCATAATATACTGGACCTGGCCTTATTTTCACAATATATATATATATATATATATATATATATATATATATATATATATATATATATATATATATATATATATATATATATATATATATATATATATATATATATTATGCCTGTGTATATTTGCTACTGTCCACCAGGTTCAAGTAGTAATACATTGGTAAAGACAGCTAATATCCCTATATAAATATAATCCAATATTTTTCTGTGTATTTCTACCCTCTACGGCAAATTTGTGGATACATTTCAAAGACAAAGAAACGAATGGGTGGTTTTCTGTACAGAGAAAAGGTTTATGATAGAGGATATAATAAAGGGAATTTTGCAAAATTCGATGAAAAGGGATATTTGATACCAAAACAAATTATATTTGTTTGTTGTTTTTAATGGTGATCTACGTCACATTCATTTCGTTTTTGGTCATTTGGTGGCGGTCAATTGGTATTGGTGGAGGAGAGAACCCGAGTTCAGTGTACCCGGCACTGGCCTTCTGGGCCAGTACACTGCAAAGCATTTTCACAAAATCAGCTAACCTGCAATTTATAAATGCAATAGGATCAACGCTTATAGTCTACGCACCTTATTAGAAAATTAAAATAGTTTCAAATTCTGACTGGTGGAAGAGCGTAACTGACCCCCAAACACATTCTTGTAATATTGAACATACCAGTGCTATAGTATGTGTATTCAAGGCTATAATACATACACTTACATAAGTGACTATCATAATTTTCAGTTGGAATTAAGCAAAAAACGAAACATTCCACTTACGATCGTCTGCTTTGAAACTATAACTGTGAACAAGCAAAAGGCATTAATAGAAAACGGAGCTAATGTGATCTTGTATGGAAAAGGTGTTGCTGAATCGGAGACAAAAGCGATGGAAATAGCAAATGTAGGTTCTGTGTTATTTTGTCCAAACCATTGGTTTAGTCTGTTTACATGTAGAAGATTTAAAGCTAATGATACATCCTTTGAGAGTTAAGTCAAGCGAATCTCAAATTTCCATTGTTGATATCAATTAATGTAAAATATATTTGGGTTCGACTGTATATTTTTTCCAAATTGATAGTTGGACTGGTATTTTGTTGATAATTCGGTCAATATTGGTCATAATGACACTAAAATTTAAAAACTCACAGTACAAAAACATAAAACCAAAGTGAACTCAGATGTGAAGCAACTTCTTGTCTTGTCATTTGAAAGACATTAATACCACATATACAGAACTTATAAAGGGTATCACTATCTAAAATGTCGAATATTTGCTGTCCAGAAGCTTAGTTAGCATATCTGTGATCCTTAGAGATATAAAACCACAGGTATCAAAATATAAATCTTTAGGATGCCTAGGATACAATACAGAAATCTGGTGAATATTTGACAAACACGGACAATACATCGTTTCCGAGATCCGGAACGGTTAAGAAATTACAATGCACTGATCATGTGACTTTGAGAAAATTTAGGGCACTTTGGTCGCGGTAATACAAATTAACCATGGGAGGTAGCGGAAATCGATATTAATAATAAGCAAGCTCTGATATGTGGTGCCATGTTGTGAATCGGATTCCAGAGAGAAAAATAAATCTGATAAATACCGTGGATGGACGACAATTCATTTAAACGAATGTCCTAATAAAAATATGAACCTACAAAGGCTATGTATAGCCTTTAGGTCTATGATACGCTGTCTCATAAATATTTATAGTGTTCGAAAACGAGGCTTAGCTAGGCCGAGTATGTAAACCAGGATATATAAGGTACATGTACTCTATCTTGTCTAAAAATTAGCAATACCAATATATTTTCAATGTTCACAGTCAACTGAAAGTATTATAAAAGTCAGTGTAATAAGTATACTTATTGCTGTGTATACAGATCTAGCTGAAATAAATTCAAAAGTCCAAAGCAAAATGATGGAGCATTGTTGAAGGGGCATTTGCTGTGTTTACCAAAATATTTCCATTTTTCTTCTACTTTTACTGCTTATACAAATACCAAAAGTTGAAAACCCAATCTCGGTTTGTGTTGATGTTACAAGACACAAATAAGAGTAGATCAAATACTTAGTATTTTCAAATGCAGACTCAGTGCATTGGTAGCTTTTAGCTGGTTGATACTTGATGCGACTCGGGAAACACCCCCACTCACAGACACCATACCTTATAACCTATAGAAATAAATCAGCGATACTGCAATTTTTGTTAGACAACTGAAGTCGCTTAAACTATAACGGTGATACACATTTAACGAAAATCGCGTTGGAATAACTTTATTTTTAGTCCAAATAACCGGGTCCTCTTAGCTTAATCGATCGATCTATCTTTAAAAATTCAAGAATACACCATAACAATGTCAACAACCCCGGCACCGTCGATTATGTTTACCCCAGATACCTTGAACAAAAGGTCCTCGTCACGCCGTATGACTATAATCCACTTTTTTCTTAGGTCTTTCTTCTTCTCCTCTGAATCTGATGGAATATGGAGGAAGCTTAATTCGTAATTTAGTCTTCCATTGTCGTTGCATCGAGGCAAACAACAATAGACTACTCATCTCTTTTCGATTTTCGCTTCGTTCTTGAAATATTGCCTACCTTAACCTCGTTTTCGTATAAATGACCTGGGGTCGTATGCATACATGAATAACTTTTAAGAACCGTCTATTTCGGCCTTAAATGTGAGGGCTAACTAAAATGAAAGCGAAAGTTTCAATTTAATATTTGACAAACATGCCATTCATGAGACCATGGCGAGTAAAGTAGACTTTAAGATTTTATGAATATGATTTCTGTCGCGACAGGTCGAGAATAACCAGGGGCAAAATTTCCGGGAACATAGTAATCATTATCCACTGCTGTAACAAGTTGTTTCTGTATTCCTACCTTACTACGATGTTGTTGCCCACTGAAATTTTCAAGACAATAATTATAACTTAATTGAGGATATTTTCTCGGTCTTTTCTTTCATAAAAATGCTAGAGTGATGTTGCACACTGATATTCTCAATACAGTAATTATAACTTAACCAATGATAGGTGCTTGGTCTTGTCTTACAAGAAAATGCTAAAATAAATTACGAAATGAATTAGAAAAGACTAGATGAAATTGCCTTTATTCATCGGCTAATGGGTATGTGCATTGAGATAAATAAGATATAATGCTAAATATAACTGTATAACTCTGTTGTCATTTTGTATATCTCCGTAAACTGTTTAAATTTCATAACTGGCACACATTATAACGCTGTTGATAATATATATTTGCATTCACACCTGTAAATGACAAATATTTTGACATATGTTCTGTAGTTGATCTATCGATGTGAATGTTTGTTTCTGAATATAAAATATTATCTTTTGATCCATATACACAGGAAACTGGTGCATACTTTATTTCTCCGAGTGAAGATGTGGATATAATCGCTGGACAGGGTACGATCGGGTATGTTATATAAACACATCTGCGGTAGAAGTTTTTATGATTTGAAAACACCGAACACTTAACCGGGCATGTTCTGGTAGTATAATATATGTGATACGCACCAGAGATAAAAATTTCCAATAAGATCTTAAACTAACTGATGACCATTTCATCGACCTTAACCTATTCATCAGTGTTGACCTTTTCAGGGGATTCTAACTCCTTTCGGACACCTGGTCAAATCCCGCTTGGGTTGAGTTCGTTATATCTATTTTGTCCTATTCTAATGATTTGAGTTGCGAATATCTATTATTGGTACTTCTTCATAACATTTGCAAACCGTGAACTCTTATCTGGAGACGCTCTGTTAATATGATATATGGTGATATGCAACAAAGGCAATATAACGTGTCTTTTTTCATCAATATTATCGGTGGTGTATTTTTTCCCGTTTACATGTAGGTGTCTTAGCCATTTAATTGTCGTCATATCAAATAATGTCAATGTTAGCACATTAACCATTTTACTGTTGCATTACTGTTAACAAGAATGAAAAAGAAATACATGGCTAAATTAGCTTTTCCTTGATAGAGGTAATACAGTTTCAAATTACGTCATAGCATGACGCAAATTATTGTTATGTGGGTGTACTCTTCACCATCGTACATTTTCATTCAGGCTTGAAATTTTAGAAGATTTACCGGAAGTAGATTATGTATTGGTCGCTGTCGGCGGAGGTGCAATGATTTCAGGAATCACGGGTTACATTAAGAAGTCGAAGCCCTCGACAAAGGTAGAAACAAAATTGCAATTTTTGCAATTTCATATTCGTGCATATTTGTCGTGATCTGGTTTCATTTAGACACATGTTTCTATGTTATACTTCTTAAATAATTAGATTTACAAATATTCGTTTACACAACTTCTGATGTTTTTATGTTTTCAAATATTTCCTTTCAAAGTGACTTAATTTTATATCATGGTTTCATGGCACAAAAGGGCTGTGAAGCAGTGGAAGTTTGATTGTTTGCTATAGACAAAGAACTCGAAAACCTTACGAATTTATGGTCAAATTAAAATTGCAAAATAATTTCATTTAGGAGTGATTTTCATTTTTATCGTAAAATGTAAAGTATACGTTAAAAAATTATGCTAAACAGTGACAATGAAGCTTCAATACTGCACACTCTTTAAACTAGATACCTCTAATTACCTCCTAGATTGTTGGTTGTCAGCCACAAAATTCAAAAGCAATGTACCAGTCTGTGAAAGCCGGAAAGATAATACAAACTGAGTCATTAGAGACTGTATCCGATGGCACAAGTGGTGGTATTGTAGAAAACACGGTAATATTATTTCATAATTCGTTCACGTATCAACCTTAAATTTGCTGGTAGTACATTTATTTATCTATATAGACGAGGTCAGGTAATGGCTCAGGTGACGGCTCAGGTGACATTTTGTGATTCGAATTCGCCCTTCGTCCATTGATCTGTATAACTGGAACCGAAATTAGAAAACTGCTGACGGTATTTGCATGAAACCTCACACAAATGTAGTATACCTTTTCCTGACCAAATACTGATATCTTTCAGATTTGTACGAGATCCAAGTTGGCCGTTATGGCAGTTAAACTTAACTAAAATGGCATGGTACCCACCTTGCAAAATGTTTGCAGAGATTTAAATTCTATTTCTACTGTGTGTTGGTTTAGGCTTGTATCTTGAAAACGTATGGTCCATGATTTAAAATCAGTGGATTGAAGGATAAATGTCATGATGCAAGCGACTGAGTTAAGAATGTTTTTTTTATATTGATCAAGTATTATTATTGGGGAGGGGGGAATTTTTAAATCCAAAATGGCAACCTTGACAGCTGCTTTGAAATGTGTTTCTATATAAATTTAAACTCCAATTTTATTGCAAAGAATACTTTACAACAAAACAGAAATATTCAAAAGACAGTGGGGACATTGTGTTTTATTTCATCAGGCGATTTTCAGCGTTTGGTGCTGGCAGCAATTCTGAAAAGTTTATTAAGGCTTGTATTAAAATATATTTATCCAAACAAATTCCTATATACTTGAATATACAACACAGCTTAACATTTGAACCAATGCGTCTTCTTTCTTCCCCAAACACTGTAAACAATGCGAAATTTGTATAGTTCTACCAAAATCAAACTGCACTTGTTTTAAAACACAACGAGTCTGAATTATAGTACAACGGGGATGACTGGCTAGATATAAGAACTACAGTAATGCAGTTGTCATATGTCACTTACACATGTATACCACTCTTTGAGTGTCGTTTACCACTCTCTGAGTGTCGTTTACCACTCTTTGAGTGTCGTTTTTTTAAAGAACCCAATGAACCTCTTTGTAATGTTGTAATTTTTCTTTGTAAAACAACACAATTGCGTTTTCCTTTAGTAATCACTATTGCAAAATATAGCGGGATTTGTATATGTATCCTGGACATCCTGTAGATTTATACTTTGGTATCTGTGATTTGTATATATATATATCCTGGACATCCATTAGATTTATACTTTGGTATCTGTGATTTGTATATATATCCTGGACATCCTGTAGATTTATATTTTGGTATCTGTGATTTGTATATATATCCTGGACATCCTGTAGAGATATATTTTGGTATCTGTGATTTGTATATGTATCCTGGACATCCTGTAGATTTATACTTTGGTATCTGTGCTTTGTATATATATCCTGGACATCCTGTAGATTTATATTTTGGTATCTGTGATTTGTATATATATCCTGGACATCCTGTAGATTTGTGATTTGTATACATATCCTGGACATCCTGTAGATTTATACTTTGGTATCTGTGATTTGTATATATATCCTGGACATCCTGTAGATTTATACTTTGGTATCTGTGATTTGTATATATATCCTGGACATCCTGTAGATTTATACTTTGGTATTTGTGATTTGTATATATATCCTGGACATCCTATAGATTTATACTTTGGTATCTGTGATTTGTATATATATCCTGGACATCCTGTAGATTTATACTTTGGTATCTGTGATTTGTATATATATCCTGGACATCATGTAGATTTATACTTTGGTATCTGTTTAACCAATCATCTAAGATGCTATATATCAATGAAATGTATATTTCTGTCCAATAATTGTCAGTGTCAAATTTAGGAGATGTTATGTGATTACACTATTTCATATCCATTAAATAACCGAGAGATTAAGTTAAGATCTTTAAAATCTTGACCAATCACGTTGCATCTATATACTACAACATAATTTCGCGACAAGTTTGTTCTATTATGTTTATTATATGGACGTTTGCAATAGCCAAATAGTTTGGGAATATGATGAAATGCTACAGCAGATCTGTTTTTATCTTTCAATAATGAATTAAAATTATGTCAATTGCATGCGTTTAGCTCGTCGATCCCTAAGGTTGCATTTGGTCTCAACTATTTCACAATAATTTTATGCATAAATTTACTTTGCTCACTCCTGAAATGGACATTAGATCATTCTATTTATTGACTTGAACGAGTCTAAATATGGCCACAGTGTTTATGAGTTAATGTTGATGTTTTGCATATATAGATATAATAAAAATGATAAAAAAAACATCGGCTCTCACTGCCTCTTGAAATAATAAATAGCAAATGAAATAGACAAAATATATATTGACAATAATGAACTAATTGAGTTTCATCATTGTACAGATCACATTTCCTTTCTGCCGGGACTACGTTGACGAATGGATTCTTGTGGAGGAGGAACAAATCGAGAGAGCTATTTTATTTATGTTACAGAAGCACCACAAGGTAAATGCTTGTCAGATGTTTTTTATAATTAGGAGTTTGTAAAGCAAAACGATACCGTAGTTCATTTAGTTCATAATGCGAAATCAATGGCATCTGATCGATGCTTTACGTGTCACTAAAATATTTATAGTACATTTAACAAACAAACTTTTCTTAATTCGCGCGAACGTGAAATGGGATATCGTGATTCAAAGTGCAATGTTCAAGTCACTAAGCCATATCATCCCTTTCATTAGATGAAATCACAAAAAGTTACAAATCAAAGCTACAACATAAAACAAACAAAAAGACAAAACAAAGCAAAAACGAAACAGCCAAGAAAAAAATAAAGAAATATGGAAATAAATATTTTCTTTAATTTCATTTATATAGTATACAAACTTATATATAAACATATAGAGACAGGTCAATCCATAAACTCACTCACAGTTCATAATACAATGTATATCGTAACTATATACATCATCTATAGATTTCCAATATATATATTTCTTGTTTTAATTTGCGTTTATTGTGTGTCCTTTAGCATTTGTATTTTCAATATTTTTTTTTGTGTGCATTCATTTCATATTGGTTTGCTTGTAGATGGTCGAGGGAGCTGCTGGTACAGCTGTTGGCGCCTACATGAGCAACACTTCAAAATTTATTGGCAAAAATGTCGTCATAGTGTCTTGTGGATCCAACATGTCTGTGACCACTTTGCAGAATATTATGAAGAAATATATGGACTGAAATATTATGTAAGAATTTATCTTTCATCAAAGCAGAATTGAACATATTTGACTATCAAATATGAATATCAATAGTTGGACAACAACTTTCCGATTAAAAAGATGTGAATGGACACTTGTCTTATCTGTCATTTATATATGTTAATAACTTTCAATTTCAATGTATTGCATTCTTTTAGTTCTGTTTTGAGAACCAAACAATCAGAAGTCAGTAACAGACGGGGAGTCATGTGGCGAAGATTCATTCTTCATTTATTTCACGGCGGGTTTGGACTGTGAACAACTATCCCACCTCAGGATTACCAGAAGTCCATGTTTGTCCAATGTCACCAGATTTATATTTGTATGCTGGACATAGTGACATTTATACTTTGGTGTTTGAAATTTTACATTTTTACGACACGACAATTATTCAGTTATATGGTGGAATCCTGTTGCATTGGTGGAATGACAAAATCATACATGGGTGTAAGACATCTCCACACGGATAGTAAGAATTTGGTTGTCCAATCCGAGGGTCTTCCGAGGACAAGACATTCAAATTCTTACCATGAGGATGAAAACTTCAATTTCTACTCAACATACCGATATTTGTTTTGCTCCCACATGTTTTAAACACACGTATAATATGTAGATCTATGCACAGATTGACATAACTATGCTTGTATTCATATTCTAGAAGACACAGAAACTCTTCATCACAAATTGTACTGTGACGTAATAGCGATTGTGAGTTGTCTTCTCCGTTGGAAAGTCATATTTTCACAGGTAATCATTGTCTTTTATGGGCAAGTTTGGGAGAAGAAGAAAGTTACAATGCACTAGACAAAAGAGCACCGGCCATCATTTAATTTATCACTCATTTTTCTCACAAAATCAGGCATTCACTTCTTATGACGACCTATTAGCGAAGAAACAGTCACTAACCGTTTTGTCTTGATTATGACCAGCAGCGAACTCATTATAGCGACTGTTCCTTCGCCAAACGCTCGGCATATGAAAATCGAGGGTCATTTGGATGAGACCTAAAAGATAGATTCACGGTCATGGCAAGCGCGGCACGTGAAAGAACCTTCACTGGATTGGCGTCAGTCCACAGCACAGGTCAAAATTTGTGGCAATTCACCTAAAAATAGTGACATCTCAATTTAAATGAAAATTCTTGACAAGATGTAAAACATCCACAAAAAACCAAAAAAAAAACCAAAAAAAACAAAACGCAAACAAACAAAAAAAAAAAGAAAAAAAAAGCGAACTCACCAGATCAGATTCAGGATATCTTTTCACTTGTCGAAGGATATATGCGCTTACTGCAACTATAAGATTGTGAACCTCCTATCGGTTGCTGTTTATATTTGACAAAATTTGATTTTTCAATGTAAAGAAAATTTATTTATAATAAAATGTATTCGACATACCGTTATAGAGGTACTCAAAGTTTTTTCTATACATATACAAAGACTTATTGGCATTAAACTTTGAAGTATTATTGTTTAGCTAAACTGGTTTAATATTTTTCAATAGTATCGCATAAGAGTACATTTAGTCAATCAGATTTTGTAGAATAAGGACCTAATAGACAGTGTAGGGTAATTTCCTACGGAGCGTTTGAAATGTCACATATCGGTTAACGCCATTATGCGATTATCACCACGATTTATGGACGTGTCACAAGGGTTTTAAGAAGTCACTCTGGTCGTTAAAAGAAGTGAAAATAAGCAGCCACATCATGGTGCACAATGTGACCAACATGAAACACTTAAAGTACAGGTATGAGAGGAAGTGTTCGAATGAAAGTAAGGTACAAAAATAGAAGTGAAAGTGATCACATGACCACAGGTAAAAGAAAAGTGAAACTGGGGTGACAATATAGGTCAATCTATGTAAATAAAACAATGCATCAAAACCAAAATAGACACAAAATGACCTTTTATCAAACAAAATGAAATAATTTAAAATAGCAGACAGCAATTGGCTTCATTAGAAAGCTTTATGGAATGGCCAATGTCTCCGCTGATGAAAAGTTTACTACATACAAAATAGTTGTATCTAAATATTATAAACATACTACCAAAGTTATAATGCTCAAGACGATATCGTTTCTGTCAATTAGACGTCATCAGTTGAGCTCCAATTTAAAAGTTATATGTATTTATTTTCTAAAGAGAAATTGGTATTATACAAGGCCAAATAGTATCTCTAAAAGTATAGCCGAAATCCGTCTAAGAGTAACCACTGTAAAAAATGACTATCTTAGCTTTAGAAAAATTTTGAATTTAAATGATGTTAACAGTGCCAAATATTACTTTAGTATAAGATGAACAGCTGGTACCGAAATACCAGGTACTAGGTTTATGTATACCCTCGGGGACTCAAACGGTCCACCAGCAGTGGCAACGACCAAGTGGTTATAAAATATTATAAACATACTACCAAAGTTATAATGCTCAAGACGATATCGTTTCTGTCAATTAGACGTCATCAGTTGAGCTCCAATTTTAAAGTTATATGTATTTTCTAAAGAGCAATTGGTATTATATACAAGGCCAAATAGTATCTCTAAAAGTATAGCCGAATCCGTCTAAGAGTAACCACTGTAAAAAATGACTAATTTAGCTTTAGAAAAATTTTGAATTTGAATGATGTTAACAGTGCCAAATATTACTTTAGTATAAGATGAACAGCTGGTACCGAAATACCAGGTACTAGGTTTGTGTATACCCTCGGGGACTCAAACGGTCCACCAGCAGTGGCAACGACCTAGTGGTTATAAATATTATAAACATACTACCAAAGTTATAATGCTCAAGACGATAACGTTTCTGTCAATTAGACGTCATCAGTTGAGCTCCAATTTAAAAGTTATATGTATTTTCTAAAGAGAAATTGGTATCATACAAGGCCAAAAAGTATCTCTAAATGTATAGCCGAAATCCGTCTAAGAGTAACCACTGTAAAAAATGACTATCTTACCTTTAGAAAATTTTTGAATTTAAATGATGTTAACAGTGCCAAATATTACTTTAGTATAAGATGAACAGCTGGTACCGAAATATGTACCAAATATTTCGCTTACATTACGTTTGATTTGATACAATGACACGAACTCGATGAATGAAAATGCGTCGGTGATGTAGAAAACATGTACAGTAGTGGTAATATCGTGTTCCTACTAGCTTGGATAGTGGGGTTATCCCTTCATATCAGTTGGTGAAACATCAGATTTTTAAACCAGGGCTCATAGGTTTGATTCCAAGCAGAGACAGTTATTTGCTCTGTGACACATGTTAACTGTCCTTTCTTTGAACTCTGATTCTCCTTTGCTCGTACAGAAAATCATGGCATCTCTTTTGCCATCCTCCCCATTCTCTAACAACACTGACTGATGCAGACTGATGAAGCGAAAAAACAAACTCGTTTTTTAAAACCGCATATTTTTAACTTGTACCTATTTGTCGATAATGTTTTTAAAACCATTCGCCATAAAAAAAATTCAGAAGCTGTTACATTGATGGGACAGATGTTTTACAGATTTACAATTTATCAGTGCAAACTTAATCTGGCTTGGCTGGTGGAGAAAAACAGACCTATTAGCACTTAATAAGTTAATATCATATGCCTCCTCTGTTCATGAATCCCTTGTGTAGTGTCTAATGCTGACAAATACCACAAAAACCTTGTACCGACCTACAGCAACTTCAAATGATAGTGTATTAATTATCATGACGAGCTTGAAAAATGTTCTTATGTATTAAAGGGACATTAGCTGTGTTTGTTCATAAAACTTTTCTTTCTTTTTTTTACTACTGAGATTGATATACAATAACAAAAACAAAAAAAGATAAACACAGGCATAGAAATTCTTAGATTCCTATATATTTTGTGAAAATTGCTTAAGACGTCAAGTTTGGCACTTTTTCATTTGCAATTGATTAACTCAACCTTACTATATATATATATATATATATATATATATATATATATATATATATATATATATATATATATATATATATATATATATATATATCACACTGGACCTGACTTTATTTTCACAAAATATATAGGAATATAAGATTTTTATGCCTATGTATAGTTTACAAGTAGTAAAAGTAGGGTGAAAATCGAAATAATTGTTGGGGGCAAACGCAGCTGATGCTCCTTTAAGGATATTATTCGCTTCTCATGTTTTTTAATCTGTATTTGACTAAAACAGCTTTAAATACATGTATCTCTCACTTGTGCAAAAAATATTGACCCCACGAATCAATGAAAAGCCACTAGTTTGGTCAATTAATAACTGCACAACTTGTATATCAATTTCCAAGGGAAATATAGTGGGAGAATACGGTCAGAGGAATGCGTCTTTAATAATTTGAAAGCTACTTATTGTATGTATGAAACGTGATGAACAAAATAACTTTTTAATTATTTCGCTAGACAGAAGTTTTCAGTTTATCTGCCCGCCCCATGTTATCTATCGAAGTTTTCTATATGTCGTTCAATATCTTATAAAATTACAATATTAATTTTGTTTGGTAAATATGAAAATGTTTATCTATTTTTCATGGTTGAATACAATCACATTTAAAAGTTTACCAAGTATACTTTTATAAAGTTATTATTTGTTTAAAGTTTTAGTCAAATACATCACACCCATTTAAAGATGTTTTAGTCAAATACATCACACCCATTTAAAGATGTTTTAGTCAAATACATCACACCCATTTAAAGCTGTTTTAGTCAAATACATCACACCCATTTAAAGCTGTTTTAGTCAAATACATCACATCCATTTAAAGCTGTTTTAGTCAAATACATCACTCCCATTTAAAGCTGTTTTAGTCAAATACATCACACCCATTTAAAGCTGTTTTAGTCAAATACATCACACCCATTTAAAGATGTTTTAGTCAAATACATCACACCCATTTAAAGCTGTTTTAGTCAAATACATCACACCCTTTTAAAGCTGTTTTAGTCAAATACATCACACCCATTTAAAGCTGTTTTAGTCAAATACATCACACTCATTTAAAGCTGTTTTAGTCAAATACATCACACCCATTTAAAGCTGTTTTAGTCAAATACATCACACCCATTTACTGTTTTGTTTAGCAAAAAAGGTCCGATGTACCCCCCCCCCCCCTTACATATGAAGAGCCGTAGAAAAATATCTAAGTAATGTACCTCTGCCGTGACTGGTCTTAAATCAATGAAATATAATTTATCTTTCATATAAAATAAATAAATGCACTTTTAAAATGCTTTTAATCTTACCGTTTCTATTAGGGACATGGTACTTGTGTACATTTGTATATACTTTTTGGGCTCGATATCTTAGATATTAATGCATGATTTTAAAATTTGTGTTCCATGCATGGTATCATGTAGGTAAGAACCGTATAGTGAGTCGTGTTTTGTTTGGCTGGTTTTGTTCTATTTTGTTAAAAAAATCATATTTCAAGCTTTCATAGAAAGTACATTCGTTTATAAATTTGTTATATTTCGTATATCTTCCGTTTTACAAGATGAAATGATGTCCGTTTTATACGGTTTAATACTTATCACTTCATTTTTTTTCTCTTGGCATTTACGCTTGTGTGCTTTAATGTTGTACTTAAGATAAACATCATAGGGAATCAATAAACCTTATAAAACCTTATATAAGTGATTTATCAAAATTTAAATGTTCTAAGGAAAGGTACATCACTTCTATCATATTTTTGTAAGAATAAGGACGAAATGGAGAAGGTAGGTCATATTTACTAATTTACATTCGCAACTATGCAACGTTCGCTATCAATCGAAAAACATGCGTTTGTCACACAAAACTTACCAATTTCCAACTTTTTAAAATACTATATTGCTGTTGTCGGCATTATTCTTTCAAAGCGACAGCCATAATGATTTAAATGTATAGGTCCACAAAGGTTAAGTGGCACACCCGGGATCTGTCAAAACCTACACAAAACAGTTTATTTTGCAAAAATAGTAATGTACAAGTAAAGTACGACTCCATATATTACTGCAGCTCTAGTTTTGATTAATTGCCGGAAAGAATTCTGACACAAGTATGATTCAATTTTGATTTACCTTGGTGGACCTATAAGTCTTTTTTGTCTGTCAATAATCGGGTTTAATGCCTTTATAGAAAGATACCATTAATAGCTAACATTGTCTAAATCGGGACGTCTTTATCGATGAAAATAAATATATTGACACGCCAAATTCACATCAGTGGGTTGTCTGTAGCACGTTATTTCTCCCAATTAAATGTTGTTTTTTCTCATTAAAACGCGTTATATTGAAAAAAGGTTTATATGCGAAAACTTGGTTTAACTGAGCCAAGATTATAAAAAATACCTTGGAAACCCTAATTAAATTTAAGACAGAAAAAGGTAAACTGTGCTAAAATGAGAAAAATAGTGTTATTGTGAATTTGGAGCTTTAAACCTAGGTTTTTCTCAGTTAGTCTGTTTCATCAATATTGCCATGTCAAAATCATATTTCAGTTAAAGATATTTCTTTAGTTAAAACAATTGTTTGTTACATTTGGAAATTTTATTAAAAGGCTTATTTTATTGACAGGTGGAAGTTTAACTTCATACAAGTAGTTGCATTTCAATCGAGGGAAACTATTTTTTAATTAGTTCATAAAATTATTATATATTTTATGTATCACATTGTCGTTGTTTCTAAGCACATTAATAATAGCACAATCCCGTTGCTTTTTCCCTTTTCCGCTATTTCCGCCATTTCTAGAAGATTATCAAACTAACCAATTTTAACAATGAAACTAATTCATGTACCATGTGATAACCGATAACGTTTGTCCGATACTAGTATCTCCATTGGTGATGGAAGGTAATTCTACGTAATCTTCCCGTTGAAATGACGTTACCGCGGGATATCGTTTGCTAGCACCATTCCATCACTAATAGAAACAATAGTCCCGCACAAACGTTATCGGGTATCACGTGCTACATGAATTAGTTCCATTTTTAACAGATAAACGTATTTTGATAACTTTAAGTTTTGGTCTGTTTTGTTTACATATATACTTATTCTTCATGAAAACTTAAGTGCATGGAAACACACTTGTCCTTCAATTAAATTCATCTTGAGAATACTGTTTCTCCATTATTTTATCAGAAAGTCATCCAAAACGGTATAAATGAAGTCAATCCATTGTTGGATGATCTACCCGCACAGGTTTTGATTGCTAGAAATCGATTGAAAGGTCGTTTACTTAAGACGCCTTTAATGTACTCAGCAAACCTTTCCAGTATGTCAGAGGGCGCCAAGGTGTACATCAAGATGGGTAATTATCATCATTTATGACATAGTGACATCATTTATAACATAATGACATCATTTATAACAATGACGTCACATGTCTTTTCCAAACTTGAAATTTATGCAGAGACAAACCACTTAATGATAAGTTGTCACAGATAACATGAATCGCGTTTAATGTCAATATTCCACAGATCTTACGGTCGGTTTAATGAACTTGTTTGGAAATCTAGATGTGCGATCAGGTGCTATGGAGAAGTAAGCATGTTCTGTTGACCGGTTGACAAGAAGTAATAAATAAATCCTCTTCGCAATCGGTATAGATGATTCGCAACTATTTTGGAACAGGTAACTCAACATTTTATCTTAGGAAATATAAAAAATCTCAGATACCAAAGTATAAATCTTTAGGATGTCAGTAGTTATAGGCAGCTCTCCGGCGGGCCATTTGAATTTTGCCGCCAGGGGGCGCTTTTTAACGGTTTTTGATGACGTCATCAGAATGCTGGCTTCTGATTGGTCAATTCAAATGGCCCGCCGGAGAGCCGCCTGTGACGTCACAACCGGAAGTGCGTCATACCGGAAGTGAGGTCATACCGGAAGTGAGGTCATACCGGAAGTGAGGTCATACCGGAAGTGAGGTCATGTTGTCATGGCAATAAGGAGAAAGAGCCAATCGTTGAGCTCGGAGGCGTGTCTATGACCGGAAGTGGAAGGTTGTGGGGGCAGCCATCTTGGCTAAGGAGCCAATGAGAGCCTTCGTTACAAGAGGTTGGGGTCACGAGAAGTCACTAGAGGTCACGTGAGTTCCCGAGAAGTCAACGGTAAGAGAGAGAAGTTGGGTTTTTCCAGTTTTGAGCTGAGAGTGAATCTATTTTTAGAACCGAAACTTTGGGTTTTTCCAGTTTTGAGCTGAGAGTGAATCTATTTTTAGAACCGAAACTTGGGGTTTTCCAGGTTTGTGAAACTCGTAGTTGGTGGCGCCACCGTCGGTGAAACTAGTAGTTGGTGGCGCCACCGTCGTTGAGAGTTGTGTATCATGCGCATGCGCGAGAAGCGATAGGCCGAGCTCGATTCAAGCTTGAACTAAGACTTGTACTAAGGCTTGTAGAGTGACGAGTATGTACAAAGGGAGATCACTCTGTATAGACTTTACAGGTGAAACAAAGGGAGATTACTCTGTATAGCTTGTATGAGTAGGACTAAAGGGAGATCACTCTGTATAGACTGTATAGGTGAAACAAAGGGAGATTACTCTGTATAGCTTGTATGAGTGGGACTAAAGGGAGATCACTCTGTATAGACTCTATATGTGGAACAAAGGGAGATTACTCTGTATAGACTCTATAGGTTATACATCACTCTGTATAGCCTGTATAGGTGAAACAAAGGGAGATTACTCTGTATAGACTATAGAGATGGGGCAAAGGGAGATCACTCTGTATAGACTGTATACATGAAACAAAGGGCGATTACTCTGTATAGACTATAGGGGTGGAACAAAAGGGGCAATGACTCTATATGGGTTGTATACACTTAACCACAGAGGAAGGGTGGGTGGGTAGTGAAATAGAAAGTATAGGAAGGGTAGCCATCTTGGGTATGGAATCATGGGACTGACTAATCTCACGACAGGAGTGAGAACCATAGAACATGAAAGTGTGTAACGTACTCAAAGTTTGTCAAAAGTGATCAAGTGTGTACCGTTCTCATGTTTCAAAGTTTGTCAAAGTGATCAAGTGTTTGTGTCGTTCTCAAAGTTTGTCAAAGTGATCAAGTGTGTACCGTTCTCATGTTTTAAAGTTTGCAACGTGTGCAACGTTCTAAGTTATGAAGTCTCAAAGTGACACAAGTGACAAAGTGACACAAGTAGTTTGTGTCGTTCTCAAAGTTTGCAACGTGTGTACCGTTCTTAGTTATGAAGTCTCAACGTGACACAAGTGACAAAGTGACACAAGTAGTAAAGTGTAAAGTATGAAGTTGTTCACTTACATCGTTTCAACAAGTTTTTATATTTCTTGTACTACTGTATATAAAATAAAAAATTAAACACTCACCCAGAGAGAGTTTTTCTGACGATGTTTGACTCTTCGAGCTTCGCTGCCAAATGAGCTCTCAGTAGTCTAACTGAAGTTATTCTCAAGTGTTTAATGTTACTATTTTTAGAATTGCCTCGTTTTGAATTTTTTATCTCTAACTAAACTTTTTCTCAAGTGTTTAATGTTACTATTTTTAGAATTGATTTCTATCTCATAAAATTTGTTCAATCAAGTAAAAAGAATTAACTTACTTACTACTAGACTTACCACTATAGTATAACACAACACAAAAAACTGCATCGTTTCAGTTAAGGTTTCTTTTCGTGTAAGTTAGGTGGCCCTGAAAAGGGCCGTTTGTTTTTTTCGGGTTTAAAAAACCCTATTCCCCGTCCATCAGACGTCGCAACTGACTGACTTGCAATTCTTTTTCTTCTATCAGTCGTCTAATTTCTTGTTCCTGCAGCCTCAGAAGTCTCAAATCTGCCTGAGCCATAGTATACTGCAGCTCAGGCAGTGGAGGCGCTGATGGTACAGCCCTGGGTGGAGGAGGTCTAGGGGGTGGTACCCTAAAGCTGCAAGGTGGCGGTGGCGGCGGACGGTCTAAAAATGCTGGTCGACGGGGAGTAGGCCGCACTATCGTCACTTTTCTCTTCGGCGACGAACACCGACGAATTCCTCTGACAAAATCTGTTTCACTTGGAATATCTCCAAACCTGTCCATGGTGATGATGAACTGATACCAAGTCACTATGAACCAAATGTCTGGTTTATATAGAGACTATGAACGCGCACGCAATCAATGACGTCAGAGGTCCTATTCGGAGTATGAGTTGTTTCATGACTCCTACTACTACTACTTGGAACGTTTTTGTCTTATACCTTAGATGTTTTATGCATACACTACTCAAGTGACCATGTATATAATACATGACTGAAGTGACCATGTATATAATACTTCATCTCTCAGTTTCATGACTAGTATTAAAATGGCCTACTATCAGTCCATATCTCCTGATACGATACAATTAAAGCATGAATTTACCATGGTTGTGGCGGGACCTACCAAATCAGGGAAAACTGTATTTGTAAAACAGTTGATAGAATGGAAGGATCAATGGATTCATTCCCCTCCCGACAAAATTGTATGGTGTTATCGTGAATGGCAACCTGCTTATGAAATCTTACAACGGGAACATCAAGTTCACTTCGTTCAAAATATACCTGAGGATGACGAAGTCTTAGTTTCTGATCCAACTCGTCGTCACCTACTTGTCTTTGATGATATGATGGGTAGTAAAGCTCTCGATTCTATCGTAGAATGGTTTACACGTAAAGCTCATCATCGAAACACAAGTGTGATCTACATCACTCAAAAACTTGTTTGATCGTGCTAAACAATATCGTACCATAAGTCTGAATGCTCATTATCTCGTCCTGTTTAAGAATCCTAGAGATAAATCTCAAGTGACCAGCTTATCACGTCAATTAGACCTACCAGGTTTAAACCATGCTTATCACGATGCTACAAATCGTCCTCATGGTTATCTCTTGATTGATCTCACATCGTCTACCCCTGATAATCTAAGATTAAGATCAGATCTGTTTCATCCTTGGTTTACGGGGAGGAATAGTGTTGTATACACCTTATAAGTAGACAGTCACTTTCTCTAGGGTGTCATTTCTCGTATTCCTGTTAACGTAGAATCATGAATCCTTTACCTAAAGCCACCAGTAAACTGGTGACTACTCTAAGAAAATTACAATTGGAGAAAGATCCCGTCAGACGTCAAGAACTGTTAGAATTAGGTAGAGACGCTTTATTGAAATGGTTTGGTATGGGAGCTAAAAATCTTCTGTCTGGTACCATTCCAGTGACTAAACCTACAGCATCGTTAATACAGAGAAATGCTGATCATTTAAAAATCATTGCTGACCCAAAAGCTGATGAAGAAGCTAAGAAAACTGCTATCTTAAAACGAGGAGGGGCAGGGTTCTTAGGTGGGGTAATCATTCGATCCCTGTTACAGTGGGCTAGTCGTCTCAAGAAGAACACTGCACCTAAAAAGAAAAAAACACCCCTCCTCCTAAGCAGAGAAAGCAGAGCCCTAAAAAGAAGAAGAGTCCTAAGAAGAAGAGTCCTAAGAAGAAGAACCCACCATTGATTCTAAAACTAAATCTGAAACAGATTCGTGAAGCTAATACAATGAATCAGGCTACTCCTACACGAATACCGTCTCCACCTGTAACCAACAGTCCTGTAGCAGGAACTTCTGCTACTGCAACATCTATCTTTGGACAACCTATACGTCTTCCTGGTAGACCTAATATCAAAATTACACAACGGAAACAACCTTCTATTACTAAGACTAAAGCAGTCCTACAGGCACTGAATGTACCTAAGAAGTCTACTCTTACTTATACTCCCAAGCAGTCTTTGTTATTTCCCTTATTACCAAAAACCTTTAACTGCTAAAGATGTATCATCTCAGCGGAACAAACATGTTACATCTACTCCAAAGTCTACTCGTTTACCTTCGTTTGCTTCTACCTTTGGATCTCCCATCACCAGTCAGCCTAAGACACAGGCTACTTCATATATGAATAGTACAAATGTCTATGGTGTCGGGCTCTTTTTACTACGAGTAAAGAACTTCAAGATCATAAACGACTTCAACATCCTATGTTGATATAGGTTTATAAAACTACCTCAGATCATGTATTGAGTCATTTGTATAGAATACTTAGTTGTAGTGACATCATGGCACCACGAAAAAAGTAAGCATGGGCTTGAATCTCATGCTGCTTTGATTAAAGTCTTAGGACAAAAGCAGTATCCTATTGAGTTTAAAAAGATGATCTTACGGTATGCCCCTGATGATACGATCATGAAAATTTGTGAAGTGGTGTATAACATCTTAAAAGGAGTGATTCCTTTAACAAAACGCCAGAAACAACACTTGGGTTCAAAGAAACGGGTCTTAAGAAAACTAGTTCATCCTCAACTGACTGTCCCTCAACGACGTCGAATTCTAACGAATCAACAGGGTGGTGTGTTACCTTTCTTACCCTTATTAGCGCCATTACTAGGAGCCATAGCTTCTCCTGTCTTAAAATCTATTCTATAATCATGAGCACACGAAAAAATGATCTTAGTGTCCCGAGAGGACCATGGAAGAACTCAAACAATGGAGAGAAAGAAGTTTTAAATCCTTTGCCTCATACACCTGAAGTAGCATCTTCGGTGCGTTTAGGTAATGAATTAGATACGATTGTACATCGTGATGATTTGACTCCTGAAGCTAAGGTAGCCAAGTTTGGTCAAGAACTTCATCGATACCGTACGTATCTACAACAAGCTCGTCATCCTGTAGAAGAGAGACCTTGGTCTCTGAAAACAGATAAAGTCAAAGAAGTCAAAGATGATGTTAAAACTGAAATGTCTTCTGATGATCAAGATCTTATGACAGCTATTTCATCCAGTGTCACTGCTCCATTAAAACCAAAAGTCCCTCTGTTATTTTAAACATCTCAAGAAACATTCTGATGTACTAACATGGGAAAAAGACGGTCAAATACAATACAAAGGAAAGACCGTCCCTGGGACAAATGTGGTCGATCTCGTAACTGATGCTTTACGAACACAACCTAGAAAAGGGTATCAACCCCCCTCGGGACTTGATAGTTTTGTAAAAGGATTAGTGGAATCGAATGTTCCTCGTGATTGGATACGTAACCCTAATTATATCAAAGTGATGAATCAACCTATAGTAAAACCAAAGGCTATGAGTACCCCTAAACCTCTGGAAAATGATGATGAAGATGACACAGGGTTCTATGACGCTATGCCTACTCTTCCTTCTACTGACATAAAAGATTCTGCAAAGACACCCCTTAGTCAGAAAATGGTGAAGGATTGGCAAAGATCGACTCCTACGGCCTGGTCTACCATTAAAAAATCTAAAAAGAGTTTCTCATCTTCCAGAATGGATCAAAACTCAAAATCTTCGCAAAATGCCAAATTAGCATCCATCTATTATGATCCTTCTAATCGGGGGTGTTATGCAGGTGTACAACCTCTCTATCGAGAAGTGAAACGTCGAAAGTACCCCATTTCTCTAAATGAAGTCAAACAATGGTTGAAAGAACAAGACACGTATACGCTTCATAAATCTATCAAGAGAAAGTTTCCTCGTAACCAAACGAGAGTGACCGATATGGATGAACAATGGCAATTAGATTTAGCGGATGTATCCAACATCAAGACACACAATGATGGGTATACGTTTCTCTTATGTGTCATTGATGTTCTATCTAAATATGCTTGGGTCATCCCTTTGAAAAAATAAATCTGCCAAAGAAATGGTACGAGGGTTTCAAGCAGTATTAAAACAAGCTAAAGGACGACGTCCTATTCGTATACAATCCGATAAAGGAAAAGAGTTTTTGAATCGTGAATTTCGTCATACGTTTCATGATATTCATTTCTTTACGACAGACAATACAGAAACAAAAGCTAGTATTGTAGAACGCTTTCAAAGGACCCTAAAAGCTCGCATGTGGAGATATTTTACTCATACTCGTTCACGTCGATATGTTGACGTTCTACCTCAGATTGTTCAAGCTTATAATCAATCGTATCATCGTAGTATCGGTAGAAGTCCCATAGAAGTCAATCCTTCCAATGTGTTAGAAGTCTGGGAGACCTTATATGGTACCCCTTCTAAAAACCGTCCATTGCCCAAGTTTCATACAGGTGATCGCGTACGTATCAGTAAAGTAAAGCGTACATTTGATAAGGGATACTTACCTAACTGGACCACGGAACTGTTCACGGTCGAGAAACGAGTACCTGATCGTTATCCTTATGTGTATTACATCCAGGATGATCACCAAGAACGATTGGAAGGTACGTTTTACGAATCTGAATTACAACCCGTTGTGAAAACAGATGATGTCTATGAAGTCGACGAGATTCTCGATCATAGAAAAAGACGTGTAGGTAAAAATCGAGAGTATAGAAGAAGTGAAGGTACATTGGAAAGGATATCCTTCTACTTTTGATTCATGGATCCCCAAATCCAACTTGATCGACCAGCAGACTCGGTAAGCCGAGTGTCTATCAGAGTTAACAATGAGCCCACCGAGCAAACACCCGATAGAGTGAGTCATACGCATAGTACTACTTGGAAATGGTGCGGAGAAAAGATACCTCGGAATGAAATTGTATTCTTTGTTCAAGTCATTCTTGCCTTTACTATCATCATAGCTTGCGTCGTTCATTTGGCTTTGAAAGATGCCAATAGTCAGTTCTGGATGGTTATGTTAAGTGGATGTATGGGGTACATCATGCCTAATCCTAGTATGAAACTACCTTCCAAAGCAAATCATTTGAATCTATAAAGACTTCAAGTTCCTACGTTGAATCCATTCCTAAGGACTGTATTGATAGTGACACATTATGACACTCATCGTTCATAAAGGGGTACCCCCGTCAGAAAGGCTATGGGCTTCTCTTCCCTAAACTGACTCAATCGTTAACGAGAACAACTCATGGTCTGATCTCTCCTCAGAGAGGTGGGATCATCAATCCATTAAGACTTGCAGGGAATATCGTCAATACACTCGTAGGAGCATTTAGGCCTAGAGCATCGGATATGCAATATGGCAAAGGTATTTGGTCAGACTTTCTCAAACCTACCATGACGAAAGCCATTCCTCATATAGCTAAAATTTGCTTTGAATACGGGTATGGATGTGATACAAAATAAACGTTCATTGAAAAATGCTCTTGTTCAACGAGGAAAAGAAGCCGTGAGCAACTTAATGACGGGTCCTAAGAAAACATTAGCTCGTGCCCCCTCTCATGTCGCTTCTCGTTTAGCAGGCAAGAAACGAACAGGAACAACGAGTCATACGAACAGTAGTATAAAAAAAAGAAACGAACGAGCCGTCCCTTTCAGTCTACTTCTACAAGTAAATCTAAACAGGTCGGAAGAGAGCAAGATATCTTTGACTAACAAGATGATGATGCAAAAAGATTCCTGTGAGTGTAGTAGTGAAAGCTTTAGAGTTGTTTAATGTCCCTCCCACCAATGTAACCTTAGAAGAAGGAAGATGGGTGGAATATTACCCCATCTCTAGTGTCAATACACAATCTGCTCCTATTGAGTTTGAAATCAAAGGACAAGGCGATGAGTATTTTGGATTTGAAACCAGACCTATGTGTACGTAGAAGCTAAAATCGTCAAACAAGATGGAACTGATCTAGCAAATGATACTCAAATCACTCCCGTCAACAATTTGATGCATAGTTTGTTTTCCGAGATCGATTGTAATCTAAATGGAAAAGTGATCACTCCTGGAACCGATACTATCCCTATCGAGCTTATCTCGAAAAGTTGCTGTCCTTTCTAACGAAACGCTAAAATATCAGATTAGTGCTACCAGTTTATGGTACAAGGATCAACCTGGACGATTTGACAAGTTGAATCCTCATGCCGATGATGTCGCCGAGAAAAAACTCAGGATTAGCTGATCGTCATGAACGTATCAGTGAAAGTAAAACCTTTAATATGATGGATCGTCTCCATTTGGATCTGTTTGAACAGAAACGATTTCTACCTAATGGTATAGATGTACGTCTAAGGTTTAATATAGAGTCGTGAACCCTTTTACATGATGTGTGGAGGAGGTGAATTAGGTTATTTGAAGATATTACAAATGTATCTAGTGGTACGTAAAGTGAAAACCCATTGACAACTTTACTGAATCAGATGAACGAACAGATGAAATACCAGTACTGCAAAATTTCCCTTGAGACGTGTAGAAGTGAAAACGTTTTACCATTCCTGCTGGGACACGTTCAAAGATTACAGATCATTTGTATCAAGGTCAAATGCCAAAACGTATAGTAGTAGGTATGGTGAGCAATGCCGCTTTCAATGGGGATGCGACAAAGAATCCTTTTTATTTTCAACATTTTAATGTCAATAAAGTGGATGTTAGTATCAATGGAGAAAGTCTTTTAGAACCTGACTTTGAAAACAACTTGTACTTGCGCTCATACTTGAGCTTATATCAAGGATTAGGTCGATTAGGAGAAGACTGGGCCCCTTCCGTGACCATTGACAGCTATAGAAGAGGGTTTACCTTGTGGTGTTTTGATTTGACAGCTGATCAAGACAATGATCAGAGCAAGTTACACTGGATAAAAACAGGAAATTTACGCATCGAACTTCAATTTGCTCAAGCTTTAGCAGAGAGTGTGAACTGCATTGTCTATGGAGATTTGATAACGTATTAGAAATCAACAAACAGAGAGAAGTGGCTATAGACTATTGAAACCATGCAAAGTATTCAAGGCTTGAATGCTCATCAACTCAATAGTATTTTATCACGAGACCCTTATGTAGGACCTTCGTTCGGCGGAGTATACCCCAGAGACGTTCTACCTTATGGCAAACATTCATTTATCGTTAATACAGATCCTCACGATCAACCAGGAGAGCATTGGGTTGCCATTCATTTCATAGGTCATCAGACTGCTGAATATTTTGACTCTTATGGGCTACCTCCATGGATCTATCCTGATATCTATCAGTTTATGAAACGCCATGCAGATCGAGTGATTTATAATCAGCAGATGTATCAACACCTCGCACCAAAGTTTGTGGACATTACTGTGTGTATTATTTACGTCAAAGACATCGAGGTGTCCCTAGCCATGTTTTATTTCAATCGTTAAGTCCTCAACCTAGACCAAGAAGAAGAAACATTGATCCTTTACTAAACGATCGTTTTGTTTGGAGATGGTTTTAGAGAGCAATATCGCATACCTGTACCTAAATCAACCGTGTATCAGTCCTGTCAGTCACGACAAGTATGGTTTAATTACGTCAAGGAATCCGAACCGACCGATCTAGGACAAAAGCTGACGTTCTTTTGCTCCGCGCTGTATGGGCAAGATCAACCGTAGTAGTGAGACGTAATAAACTCTTTGTTGATGATTTAATATTGCTTTTTGGTATCATTGTACGTAGTCTTAGAGGGACAGCCCTAATCCTCCAAGAACTACTTCTAGTTTGAGCGGGGTAATAAAATGTTGAGTGAATAGACTTGTTTATGAATTATTTATGAGTTAAAAACAATATAAAGTAGAAAGAAAAGGTGGGGGGTGTGCATGAGAGAGAGAGAGAGAGACAGAAAACAGAAATAAGAGAAAGGTGAACATGTGGAGAGAGAGAAGAAATGAGAGAGAGACAAAGAAATGAGAGAAAGGTGAACATGTGGAGAGAGAGAAGAAATGAGAGAAAAGAAATAAGAGAAAACATGGAAAATGGGAAGCGAGTACAGAGATACGATTCATGGGATCACGTGACCTGATGGGTATGACATAGACTGACATCCCATCAGAGTGCACACAGAGAGAAATCATGATTGCAACTGTATGGATGATCTGCTGTTCTCTATTACGCAGAAAAATGAAACATCAGATACGATGTACTCCTGATTGGAATACTTATGTACGTGGTGTGAAAACACCTGCACATTTTATAGGGATTGTGTATCATATGTTTGATGATGAGATTTTTTACGACAGACCGCTTATGTCGTATTAGAAACCTTTACAGAAGATGTAAGTGCATTACGTCAAAATCCTATCTATTGGGAGATCTACGGTATAACCCGTGACCGATGATCGAGAGACAATTGTGTACAAGCAACTAAAAAAAAGATGGGATGTCACGTGATTCACTCAGCTATTAAAACTGCAGTTCAGACTTGAAACGGACCAGATGAATTTTTGCTTGTGGACCACTACACTAGTTATTTTCGTCAACATCAACTACAACATGGAGCAGAGCTACAGTCAATCCATTGATAGTCAATGGCACATGGTGTACGCAGAAGCCATATTAAACAAGATGTACGAAGTAGCCAACACTCAATGTTACGGTTGTGAGATTGATCATCCGAGTCAAAAGCAACATTCCTGCCTGATGATGTATGATGACGGCACAATGATGTTTCACTACTTTGACGAGGCTCTAGACACGGTGAACGAAATGAACATTTTGGAAAAATTTGAAGAAAGTTTAGAGAAATCCAGTATTCCTAAAGCATTTAGAGACGTCGTCTACAAACAGAAATTCTACTGCCCAGATTGGAGAGCTACTCAATGGCACAAAGAAACAGACCAAAGCCGACTTTGGGATACGGTGTATCGTTTGATGGAACTGGCACCCCGTCTCCATAATGAAGTGACAGTTTAAGAATTGTTTAATTTGTTCATTCAATTATTGTACATTTTCCAGAGGGATAAGCCCCCTAACCCTCTGCGAAAATACAGTTTGATTTCCTTTTTTCATGGGGAAAATTAAAACATTAAAACATAAAAACAAAATTGTTTTTGTTGTTTATGTATTTTATCTGGGTATAAGGTGTACACCTATAGTGTAAGAGCATAGTACCAGTACACGGTAGACACAAAGGTACAAGAGTTATAGGGTGTAAAAACACCATTGAGAAACTATGAGACGGAGTAATAGTATCACAAACTCTATGAGATTTTTTTGTTATGATGTATTCACTTCATTAGATAAAAGTCTAAATATAGTAAGTCATGTGACTAGAGAGAGGTTCAGTTCAGCCTGTGAAAAGTCATTTGAGATCCAAAGCTCGAGGTGTTAACATCATAAGAAAAATCCACTACTTTTAGCATAGGGTGAGTATTTCATTTTTTATTGGATCAGACAAAATTATTTTTCATGCACTAAAAATAGAAACAAAAAAAGTCACATGACTAGAGTATAGGTTCAGTTAGACCTCTGAGAGCTCATTTGCAATCCGGAGCTCGAAGAGTCAACATCGTCAGAAAAAAACCACTACCAGCATAGGGTGAGTGTTTGAAATTTTTATTACTATATGTTTAGACCCATCACTATACATTTACTCTACAAGTCTTAGTACAAGCTTGAGTCGAGCTCGGCCTACAGCTTCTCGCGCTTGTGCACTTGAAACAGAACTCTCGACGACTAACAGTGACGGGCTCGGCCTACCGCTTCTCGCACATGCGCATGCAGTTACCACTCGCACACTCTTAACGACGGTGGCGCCACCAACTACGAGTTTCACAAACCTGGAAAAACCCCAAAGTTTCGGTTCTAAAAATAGATTCACTCTCAGCTCAAAACTGGAAAAAACCAAAGTTTCGGTTCTAAAAATAGATTCACTCTCAGCTCAAAACTGGAAAAACCCAAAGTTTCGGTTCTAAAAATAGATTCACTCTCAGCTCAAAACTGGAAAAACCCAACTTCTCTCTCTTCCCGTTGACTTCTCGCAAACTCACGTGACCTCTCGTGAACTCTCGTGACCCCAACCTCTTGTAACGAAGGCTCTCATTGGCTCCTTAGCCAAGATGGCCGCCCCCACAACCTTCCACTTCCGGTCATAGACACGCCTCCAAGCTCAACGATTGGCTCTTTCTCCTTATTGCCATGACAACATGACCTCACTTCCGGTATGACGTACTTCCGATATGACCTCACTTCAGGTATGACACACTTCCGGTTGTGACGTCACAGGCGGCTCTCCGGCGGGCCATTTGAATTGACCAATCAGAAGCCAGCATTCTGATGACGTCATCAACAGCGCCACTGGTGGCGCCCCCTAGCGGCAAAATTCAAATGGCCCGCCGGAGAGCTGCCTATAACTACTGATGTCTAGGATATAAATACAATTCTGGTAAATATCGGACAGACACGGACCTCTGGAAATCAAGAGGTGGGATCAGGTGCCATGGAGGAGTAAACATCCGTGAGTCCACAGGCAAGTCCAATGAAATAAGTAAAGAGTCTATCCTCGAAGGAGTAAGCATCGCCTGTCACATCGATCATACCCGCCGTGAGTCCATAGTCAAATCCAAATGAAATACGTAAGGAACGAATCCTCGTCACAATTGGTACAGACGTCTCGACAACCGCAAACGAACAGACAACTCAACATTTCACCTAGTGAAACAGAGTAATCGCAAACAAGACTATTATACCGACCATAAAATATGCGGAGCGTTGACATCAAACGCGATTTTCGATATTAAAGAAATTGCAAACGTAAGCATTGTATCTACCGTAATATTTGCGATATTTTGACACTAAACGCAATTCCGGATATCCTTGTGACAAGCAACTAATCAGAAATTATCCCTTGTAAATAATATGTTTATATATTAAACTTTGATATATCGGATCATCTACCAGATATACACACTATATCCAGGCTACAATGGATATTATTGCTTAACTCATTCTTCCCTAAAGGTCTAAGTCATTGATTTACAAAATAGTCTTTTTTAGGGTTGATGATTTAACTATGGAATGTCGAAGACAGGATATAGATTAGAATGTTATTTCAGGTGACTTTCCGAATAATGGATCTTTTTGAATTTGCTTTACCACATTATTCTGTTTACTTCTAAGCTTTGATTGTACAATAGTTAAACATACATGGAAATATTTTCTTAATAAAATATTACAGAGAGTGAACAGTCAACTGGGTCTTGTAAAGCCCGGGGAGCATTTAACAAGATATATAAGCTCTCCGAGATAGATAAAGATATAACAAAAAAGGGCGTGGTAGTGGCTTCCAGTGGAAATTATGGCTTGGCATGTGTAAGAAACTCTTCTTCTTTTCCATTATCATCATCATCATCATCATCATCATCATAATCAAAGTCAATCGCCGTTGTAATATTTCTAATGCACTTCTGTGTTTCATATACAGATGTATTTTAATATTGCTTTCTTTGTTTTTTTGTGTTCTTGTTTCTACTAATTCTAGTAATTAATGCCTTCACCAACCTTAAGAAGAGTGCTCTTTCCCAGAAAGTTTTGGTTATTATTCTATTTGATGGGTAAAGAGGTTTAGCAAACCAACGTGTACGCTTACTTGTATGTGTAGCATGTGATTCTCCGGACATTTGTGCATTACGGCCTAGTTTTTAATACATGTAAATTGCACATAAGCATGCTTCCTTGTAGCCTATATTTTCGTATTTCCTCGTTATTTCAGTGACAATGTGTTATTCTAAATCCTTAAGATTTAAATTTGAATAGTGACGTAAAGGACTAAACGTTTTTCATCGAAAGAATATAGTGTTAAATAAAATATTTTAAAACATATCACGAATCAAGAATGCATCTATATTATAACAACTTTTTTAAATTATATTTTACAGATTTTATCTATATATGTGCAATCTTCAATACAAAATATGAGAGAGAGAGAGAGAGAGAGAGAGAGAGAGAGAGAGAGAGAGAGAGAGAGAGAGAGAGAGAGAGAGAGAGGGGATCATCAAATTGACATGCAACTTATACCTGAATATCAGTATATAATTTTCAGTTCCTGAAAACAAACAAAACAAGACTATCCGAAAAGGATGATTCGTTGCTCCTTAAAGAGTTTCAGCCATAAATACATTTCCATTTACACGTACAAGTACTAATAGCTAAACGTGAAATGTAATGTAAACGGGTGCGTGTATTATAAACTTGAAATCTACCGCTACAAGTACGCGTACATTTTGGTTTGCAAAATCTTTTAAATCTATGTAAAACATTAACCCCCCCCCCCAAAAAAAAAAACCAAAAAACAAAAAACAAACTAGAAGCATTGCACTTTTTTCTGCAAGCGTTTTTCATCTTTAACATAAAATTTAGGAGTACAATTGTAAAACAAAGCAATGTCAAATTCCCAGTACATAGAAACAGTTTATGATGAAGAAAATATTCGATGAGAAGTCATTTTTAAATTCAAATAAGTTACAAAAACAATATAATCAAAACTTAAGATGTACATACCTGAGAGAATAATGAATAATCGTCTTAGGTTAGAATTTTAATGTTAATGAATTTTCTTGACAGCAGGAAAACAAGTATGCCAGAGCATGCTCCTCTTTTGAATGTTTTATTCTGAGACCCAAACGACTCGCCAATAAACTACTCACAGAACGATACGTTGCGGAACGCTTGAAATCGTCACTTAGGAATTTTTATTGACGATATGTGGATCTTGTTAAACAAAATGAACTCCCCTCTCACGAATATTACATAGTAATCTGGAGCACGACCATATACAGTGACTCCTTTTTGCTTACCAGATTTGGAGCTAACTGATGACCTTTCACCGTGCTTGTCCTATTCATCGATTTTGACATTTTCACCAAATTCCAGAGTTTTCCATTGAACTTTTGCGACGGGTGTTGCATGCTAACAGGTTTTGCGGACTTCTCCTGGACACCTGGTCCCATCTCGTTTGGGATTCGCAATTTCTCCCGGAGACATGGTCCCATCCCGTTTGGGATTCGCAATTGTTCTTGGTGTTGATACCGTTGTTATATCCACTTTTTCATATTCTAATGGACTTGGAGTTTCAATATCCATTGTTATTCTTCATTATACATGTATATTAAATATATCAGTATTGAAATGATCAAATGACAAAGTATTAATCTTCAGGAGTGGGACCAAGGTGCCACGGAGGATTAAGCTTCCGCCACGTTAGATAATGTATCTCGAATACGAATGAAAATTGTGAGCCGGCCTGGCTCAGTCGGTAGCGCGCTCGACTCTTGATCGTGAGGTTGTGAGTTCAAGCAGGTTGACGGCAGGTTGGTTTTCTGTCCTTCGGACTGAGACAGTAAAACCGATGCCCCGTGTTACAGTAGGTGTCTGCACGTTAAAGATTCCTCACTGTTCAATGACCCTGCTTAAGTGCCGAGCATAGGCCAAAATTTGAAGCCCTTCACTGGCATTTGGTGACGTCTCCATATGAGTGAAAAATTCTTTGATTTAAACATATTTTATTGCAAAAACATTTTGTGCAATAGGATTGGACGCAAGTTTTGCCAACTTATCAATGTCATCTCCTCAAGAAAGATTCTTGAGTGGACTTATACAACAATAATAAAAAAAACTAATGAAAATTGTAATTTAATTGATTTAGAAGCTTCTGGATAACGTTTGCTTTATATTGCCAAAGGGAAAAGTGTAACAATATGAGGTACGGGAGATAAATCTTTTAGGAAATTATATACGTAATAAATTGGTGTGACTTGAAATAATATTGATGTATATTATATGTATTTGGGAAAATACGGGCAGCTAAAATTACATAAATTCGGCCAAGTAAAATAGGTTGACAAGGTTAATTTAGATATGAAATTTCCAAATTCATAATGACTCAGCATTATTACTCAGCATTATTACAATATACTGTTTCGGATAAACAACTTGTCAACACCTTTACAAATTCAGCAGCAATTAAAGCTGCAGGTTAAAAGGTCAAATATCTGTCATCATCAGTTTTGGTAAACAAGGTTTGATGTTAATGTTAATTAATATAAAGTACTGAAGTTGTACTAAGAATGATGGTGTAAAAAGGTTACCAAAGGTTGCATTATGACAGATTTTGATGATGCTGGCGTCCGTATTCTTCCAATTGTAGATGCATTTAACTCTCTAGAAGTTTCTAGAACTTTAGTGTTTTGCGTTGGTCAGAATTGACAAACATATAAAAGCACTGGAGTTCTGGAGACGATAGAGACCAGCGGGGAACCGCCTAGAGAGAACGCCACCATACTCTCTGATTTTGTGAACATTGTTACCATTGCTACACTCTGCTGAATTAAAATCATCTATACGATCGCAGACCAGACTTTGTTATTGATATTTGTGGGTTGGTTTACAAATATCAATTTGGTGCCTTTTGCCCTGGATAAAGACCTGGGAACCACATAAGAAGACTTGGAACTAAAGGTAAGACTTTTACTTTTCTTAGTACCTTATTATTTTGACCACGACTTTGAAATTTTCCTTTTTGACAAATACTAAAACTTTAACATTTACTAGTTAGTTAAAATATTTCAAAAGTCTATATTCTAAAACACAACTAAAACTCATTTTAATTAAAACTTAAAACTTATTTTTGGCAATACCACTAAAACTTTAACAAAATTAGTTAGACATAAAATTTAACATTTTAAATAAAACTCTAAACTATACTTGAAATTCTTTAAAATGGCAGATAGTAAAATTAACTTAAGTAATATAGCTAAAGAATTAGAGGACATAGAAAATGATATGGTTAGACAGGAATTAAATGAAACTAAACCAAGAACGTCAGATCAGTCAGACATACAAAACGAAACTGAAAGTAGAAATAGTAGTAGTGAAAACAAAAACAGGTACTACAGTATATCAGGGGGAGTAGGAGATAGAGAACCACCATTTTGTAGGGTGTCTGGAAACAGACGGGACAATGACGAAAAAGAAATATTTGATAGTATTATAAGACAATTTTCAAACATGACAAGTGCAATGGCGGTACCTGTACATCAAGTAATTAAGAACTTTTCGGGTAAACCGGCAGATCTTAAAGCGTGGATTTCGGACATAGAAAGATATGCAAATTTAGTTGAATTAAATGTTCAGAAAATGCCGGGTGTAGCATTGGTAACATGTTCGGGGGCGGTAGCGGATTTCATTAAGAGATATTTAATGGAACAAGAAAGTAGTGAAAATGTAGCTAGTTGGGGGGACCTCAAGAAATTACTAAAAGAAAAAAAATTTGGGGAAGTAACAAACAAGAGACAAGCATTAATAAAATTAAGAAATCTAAAACAGGAAACAGATGAATCTGTTCAAATGTTTGAGGAAAGAATAATACAAGCATCTGAAGATGTTTACACGACAGAGCAGACTAAAAACAAAAGTACAAAAGACTTGATAGAACAACAATTAATAGACATATTTTGTAAGGGCGTTACTTTTGATTATATCAAAATGAAACTAATTAGGGAAGAGCCTACGACTTTAGAAGCCGCTGTTAAGATAGCGACACGCGAACAGAATGTTAGGGATCAAATAGCATTGACCTTAGACGGTGCACAAAATGTGTTTAGACTTAAAACTGAAAAAGAAGACAGAGACATTCAACCAATGGAAGTAGATCACTTAAGAAATAAACTCTGTAAGAATTGTTTAAGGAAGGGTCACACTACTCAAAATTGCCCTAAAAATGTAGACGTAAATGCAGCTGACGAGACAGACAGTGACGATAGTGACGATGACTTACAAATATCATTAGCAGATAATAAGAAACAGGTTAGGTTCAAAAATGTTAAGAAAACTAAACAACAACAAATTCAGCAAACATTAAGGCCAAAATATCAAACACAAAGAAACAACCAAGTAGGTCCAAATAGACAAAATTTACAATCTGTACCAGATTGGGTATTAGGCGCAGAATGTTGGGTATGTCACATGATAGGTCACCCTTAAAAGAAATTGTCCCAATCGAAACATTAACCCTCGCAACTGGGTACCATATTGGCAATATAATCAGGGACCACCATTTAATCGTGGCAGGGGTAGAACAACTTATAATAACTATCAAAATAGGCAAAATTACGATCCTCCACCCCAACCGTTTGCACATAATACTTATCGGAATAAGCAAAACTTCAACTTTCGACCTCCACAATTTACATATCAGCAAAATCAGCCAGATAATCAATTGTTAGCATTACCGGAACCACCTCAGATGTTAGCACTTCCGGCACCCCCAATGCAAGATAATACATCTCAGTCAAATAAACAATTAGCACTTCCGGCACCACCAATGGTAAGTGAACAAACTTCAGAAAACTCCACCCTGCGAAGAGGACAACAATGGTCTCAGTATAGGGAACAGAGGGAACAGGAAAACTAGAAGGCTCTTCTTATAAGGAAGTCAGTAAGAAGAGCTGTAATAGTAAATTAGGAAAAAGTAAGATAGATAACTCTAGTAGTAAATTAGATAAAAATTATGAAATTCAATTGGCGGGAAATCCAAGTTCATGTGTATTATGGATTCAAAAACAAAAATTTAGGACTTTAGTAGATACAGGGGCAGAAGTTTCATTAATTAGTAAAAAGTGCTTCCAAAATCTTCCGATCAAGGTTAAGGTTGTTAAGGAAAAACCAAATCTCAGGGCAGTGAATGGTCAATCACTTAAAGTTATAGGTGCAGTAAATATCAAATTTACGATGAATAAAGTGACCATGAATCACAAGTTTTATGTCACCGATGGTTTGAATAGAAACTTTATCCTTGGTAGGGACTGGTTAAGACAAAATGGAGTAAGATTATACTTTGATTTGGGTTGCTTAAGAATAGGGAGAACCTATGTCAAATTTGAAGATGACACTCACATATCATCCATAGTAAGAGTATCAAAAACAACTACATTAAGACCACAGAGTAAGACAATATGTTTTTGTTAGGACAAATAGAGCATTTAACAGTAGAAATAAAGAAAATTTTGAAATCTCAAGTATCAATGATGGATGTCTTTTAGATGACCCAGGACTTGTAGTTCAAGAATCAATAGGAAAAGTAACAGGAAATAGAAATATTCCAGTATTAGTAGTTAATCAAACAAATAAATTTTATAGGTTAAAAAGAGGTCAAGTGTTAGGAAAAATTAGAGCTTTAGAAATAGATGAGATACAAGTAGAATCAACAGCCTTAAGTCCAGAAAATACAGTAGGAGATGTAGATTCTTTCAAAGATATTGACGCACCTTCAGAGTATAAAAGAAGTATTTTTAGTCTGTTACAAGAAAACAAAGATATTTTTGCAAAAACCGATGCAGAGTTAGGTCATACAAGTACAGTGAAAATGAAAATAGATACAGGGGACCATCCACCCATCAGAAATAGACCGTATAGAACACCCCTTAACAAACGACAAGTAATTGACAAGGCAGTAGATGAAATGTTAGATGCAGGTATTATAGAAAGGTCAAGGTCAACATGGGCTTTTCCATTAGTTGTAGTTGGAAAGAAAGATGGATCTAAAAGAATGTGTGTAGACTTTAGATCTTTAAATAAAATAGTGAAACCTATATCATTTCCCTTACCATTGATAGATGACATCTTAGCTAGGTTGGGAAAAGCCAAACATTTCACTAGTTTAGATCTTAAAAGTGGGTATTGGCAAGTCCAAATGGATGAAGATAGTAAAGAAAAAACAGCATTTACTTGTCACAAAGGGTTATTTCAGTTTAATGTAATGCCCTTTGGGTTAAGTAATGCTCCAGCTATCTTCCAAGAACTCATGAACATAGTATTACAAGAATGTGAGGACTTTGCCACTGCTTACTTAGATGACATCTTAATATTTTGAAAAGACTCAGAAGAACATCTTAGGCATATTCAAATAGTGTTTGATAAGATCAGGCGACATGGTTTAAAAATGAAATTAAAGAAATGTAGTTTCTTTAAGAAAGAAATAGAATATTTAGGCTTTATCGTTAGTGACCAAGGAGTAAAACCTAATGAAAAGAAAGTTAAAGCCATAAGAACATTACCTGTACCAAAGAATGTAAGAGAAGTTAGGGGATTAATTGGCATGTGTAGTTATTATAGGAGATTCATACCAAATTTCTCAAAGATAGCAGAACCTTTGATTGAGTTGACTAAGAAATATGCTAGATTTAGATGGTCAAAAGAATGCCAGGTAGCCTTTGATTTTCTCAAAGACAGTTTAACAGTAGTACCTCTGTTAGCTTATCCCGATAAAACAAACCATATGTGTTATACACAGATGCTAGTGATACTTGTGTAGGTGCTTGTCTTACACAGCTTACAGATACTGGGGAAGAAAAACCTATCTATTATTTGTCTCACAAATTAAGCAAATCTCAGACAAAATGGTCAACAATAGAAAAAGAATGTTTTGGAATAGCATTTGCTCTTAAGAAATTAGACCTATATTTACATGATGCTCAGTTTGTGGTACGTACAGATCACCGTCCCTTGAAGTATTTATTAGATTCACCTATGCAAAATAAGAAAATACAACAATGGGCTCTCAGTATCGCAGGTTACAACTGTAAGATTGAGTATATAGAAGGTAGATTTAACTGTTGTGCTGACTTGTTGTCAAGAATACCAGACAGTCAAGAAACAATTGATAATTCTGAATCAGAGTCAGAGTCAGACACTGAAATAGAAATAGATGATAGATTTTTAGAAGTAGGTGCACTAAATTCAAACAAATTCACTCCAAAGAAATATGCTAGCTGTAAGATAGATCCACCTGATGACTTAGTCAAGCCATTTATAGATCTTCCAGGGGATATAGATATAAAAACAGAACAAGAAAATGATGAGAAAATAGCAAAACTCAAGATAAAATTAGACAAAGGTAGTGCCACAAAAAGGGAACAAAATAGTTTAATAATTATAGATGGGTTGTTATATTTTCTATCACAACAAGATTCAGAAGATCCAAAACTTAGATTATACATACCTGAAAATTTAGAAAACATTGTCATTAAACAACATCATGACTTTGTAGGACATATGGCAGTAGATAAAACATATGACATCATTAGGCCAAAATACTATTTTCCAAAAATGTATCAAAAATTGCACAAATATGTAGATCAATGTGTAACATGTCAAACTAGAAGCCAAAAGAAAACACATCCACCTCTTAAAGAAACGGATATTCCACCTTATCCTTTCGCAAAAATTGGTCTAGATCTATCAGGACCATATCCCACCACCTTATCAGGCAACAAGTACATTGTCTCATTCATAGATTTATATTCTGGATGGCCAGAAGCTTTTAGTGTACCAAGTAAATCAGCTGATAATATAGTCCATCTCATATTAGAAGAAATATTTCCAAGATATGGTTGCCCACTTCAGATACTAACAGATAATGGGTCAGAAAACGTGAATAAGGCTGTGTAAAAAACACTTAAAGAGTTAAACATAGATCATATTACAACATCTTATTATAGTCCTCAAAGTAATGGCAAGGTAGAAAGATTTCATAGAACTTTACATGATGTAATGGCTAAGAAAATATCTGATGATGTTCAGACATGGGATTTATATTTGAATCAGACATTAGCAGCAATTAGATTTCATTCAAATGAATCGACTAAGTTTTCACCCTTTTACTTACTATACAATAGGGATGTAGTTTTACCATTAGATACAATTCTTAAACCTAGAAGAAAATATAATGGGGAAGACCAATATAAAATAGCACTACAGCAACAACATAAAGCTTTTACGTTAGTACACAAAAATTTAGAAGACGCTAAGAAAAGACAAAAGAAATATGCTGATAGGGGTAGTCAAGAAACTAATTTCAAAGTAGGAGATCCAGTATATATTAAGAATCAAATAAAACCAGTAAATTAGATAATAAATGGACACCTTATTATAGGATTATTGAAGAAAAAGGACCTCTAAGTTTTGTAGTTAAGAATCAGTTGACAGGAACAACAACTAAGACACATGCTCGACATCTTAGGTTAGCTAAATTAGATAACTGGGAGATACCCCAAGATAAACTAAATAGACCGATAAGAAAATCAACATATGTAGTACCTGCAGATTCAGAATCTTCAGATGATGAAATTGATAAAAATAAAAGTCAAGATATTGTACAAAGAACTAGACAAATTCGAGATGACTCAGATAGTGAGGATGATATTCCTCTATCAGAATTAAAAAGAATCTATAGAAATACAAAGTTAGAAGATAAGGAAACACTAAAACAACAAGACACTCAAACAGAAAACAAAGAAATAAGTAAGGATACAGAAGATACAGAAATAAATGAAATTAAGAGTTCAAAAAGACTTGTAGACGAAATAGACCCTACTACAAAAGAAATATTAATAGTCTTAAATTCGACTTTTGATAACATGAATAAGAATAGTTTGGATATATTTGAAAACATGTGTAAGAATAACTTGACTATGTTTGATAATATGTGTAAGACCATGAAAAGTCTTAAGTTTTAGACAATTTACATATATAATTACAGGAAAACAATTAACACAACAATAAAAGACAATTGACATGACATTAAAGAAAATCGAAAAACAATAACTAACACTTTGGCATCCCTGAAAATACTAGTTAAAAGAAATGAAAATGTGACAGATCAAACGAATAAAAACAAAATAGCAATTGGCACTTATATCCAGTTAGATAGAGCTTTAGACCATGTTAAGAACTGGGTTAGACTGGCTCAAAACAAATTACGACATCTTGAAATCCAACTGAACATGTTGTCACTGGGACACCTCGCGCCATCTGTTATACAACCTTTACAGTTTCGGCAATTACTTTTATCAATCAAAAATCAATTGAATCCACGTTTTGCTTTGCCTTTTGACCCTGAAAAAGATCTTTGGGACCTATACAAAAACATTGACTTGTGCTACATATTTCAAAGACGAAAACATTGTAGTTATTGTGTCAGTACCTTTGGTTGACACCACAAATGCTTTAGAAATTTACAAGATACATAACTTGGCATTGCCACATATGAAAGAACCCTCGGTACTCGCCAAATATGACTTAGAATCAGAAGCCTTAGCGGTAAATAAAGAGAAAACACAATTTGCACTTTTGACTCAACAGGAGTTAGAAAAATGTTCAAATCCGTCAATAAGATATTGTTCTTTTGACAGCCCTATCTATACTGTTTCGAATAGACAGACTTGTGTGATTTCTATATTTTTAGAAACACGATCCAAAATTGAACAAAACTGTAAAACCACACTGATCAATAATGCAATTCTTCCTCGAGGACAGTATGTTACAGAGGGAAATTGGTTAATCATTGCTAAAAGGTTACAAAATTTCATGATCATGTGTGACAAAGAATCAATGATTAAGAAAACATTGCCACCTCTAGACATTCTACATTTGGAACAAAATTGTCAAGCTTCTAACGGGGATATGACTTTAACACCTTACAATTATAAGGAAAGTAATTTTAACTTTAGGGATCCTTTGAAAACATTAGTTGATAAGTATAAAAAAGACGAAGTAAGTTTGTTTTGGAGATATAAACAAAATTTCCCACGGCATGATAAGATTAAAATTCCTAAGACGTTGAAACCAGTAAAAGAAATTAACTTAGATAATTTGATAAATGAACTAAAACTAGAAGAAATGCAACCAATGCCAGAAGATGATTTTTGGGTTAAAAACGGTCAATATTTTCTCATACCAATAGTGCCAATAGTAACAATCTTAATAATTATAATGGTAAAATGTGGGAAAAGAATAATAAGAAAATATAGAAATAGGCATTCAGAATCTTCTGTCAAAAAGAAAAATAAAGATAATCCTAATGTTAAGTGGTCAAGTAATGAGGGAATAGAGGAGTTGAGTCTTCCAAATCTTTCAAGACTTCTAAGAAACCAGAACCAACAGCCATACCAGGAGCACCAAGTAACAAACAGTCAATCATGCATAAATACGCAGTCAACAGATGATGACATTCATAATCATATAACAGAAAGGATGAAGCAACGGGCAAGAAACACAGCCAGTATATACAAAGAAACCATTCACAATGAACCAGAACTAAACGCATATCCAGACATGAAACTTTGCAGTATGTACCTTAAGGAGAAATACGACATAGACTTAATACCAATAACTGATCAAACCAGAATTAACACTGAAGACAGAACACGATACAGTCAAGAGGAAAGAGAAACAGAAAACACGAAACAAAATAGCCAAAGAGAAATGAAAACAGAAGATCAAAACAGTCAACAAAAGGAACACGGTAACAATGAATTGAACCATGGAGTTTTTCAAGACCCAGAAACAGGTGAAGTGACACCGCAAGAATTAAACGATAACAATAAATCGTCGATCGAAAACATCGAAGTGGATGAGACCACTTGGCTTCGATCCAGAGGCCCGATTACCAGCTTTAAGTTCACCAGTAACTAAAGACACTAACATTCGACTACTGAAGACTATAAATGAAATTAAGTAATAATCACAGTGAAATGTGAATACAAACGAAAATAACTTAAAGAAGTCGAAAACTTTATTTACAAAAGGATATTATTAAGAGACAGAATTTTGCGCAAAAGGACGGAGGACTTTCCGTGAACATATTGTTCAAAAGGATGGAGGACTTTCCATGAATATTTACAAGGACGGAGGACTTTCCGTGAATGGAGGACTTTCCATGAATATGATATAATTTAAAGATGAAATATAAAATGTATTATGATATAATGATATTGACATAATGAACTTTACTTATGAATTTTAAATAATGAACTTTACTTATGACTTTAAATAATGAACTTTATTTGTGAATTTTTAAAGACAATGATTATGAATTGAATTATGTGTTGTTAAACCAGTTTATCGTTTATCGTATATGTCGCTTTATAATGCATGTATATATATATTGAAATTTTCATCCAGGTCACATTTTTATTTAATATTAATCCAAGTCACTATTTTATGAATTGTTGAAAAATCCAGGTCACGATTGATTACTAAGAAATCCAAGTCACAAGTTAATTTGTTAATGATCCAGGATACGATTTATTTATATATGGAATCCAGATCACAACTTATTTAATGATTAACAGTGAAAACTTATTGAATTGTTTATTGATAATTATGTAAATTATGTCTTGACTTTCAAGCCACACCAATGGGGGAATTTTATAAAAAGTTTACTAATTATAATTTGGAAAGTATTTATAAGAATGAAATTTTTACCATTTAGTAAAAATTTCAAGGGATAGGGACGTTTTGTAACAATATGAGGTACGGGAGATAAATCTTTTAGGAAATTATATACGTAATAAATTGGTGTGACTTGAAATAATATTGATGTATATTATATGTATTTGGGAAAATACGGGCAGCTAAAATTACATAAAATTCGGCCAAGTAAAATAGGTTGACAAGGTTAATTTAGATATGAAATTTCCAAATTCATAATGACTCAGCATTATTACTCAGCATTATTACAATATACTGTTTCGGATAAACAACTTGTCAACACCTTTACAAATTCAGCAGCAATTAAAGCTGCAGGTTAAAAGGTCAAATATCTGTCATCATCAGTTTTGGTAAACAAGGTTTGATGTTAATGTTAATCAATATAAAGTACTGAAGTTGTACTAAGAATGATGGTGTAAAAAGGTTACCAAAGGTTGCATTATGACAGATTTTGATGATGCTGGCGTCCGTATTCTTCCAATTGTAGATGCATTTAACTCTCTAGAAGTTTCTAGAACTTTAGTGTTTTGCATTGGTCAGAATTGACAAACATATAAAAGCACTGGAGTTCTGGAGACGATAGAGACCAGCGGGGAACCGCCTAGAGAGAACGCCACCATACTCTCTGATTTTGTGAACATTGTTACCATTGCTACACTCTGCTGAATTACAATCATCTATACGATCGCAGACCAGACTTTGTTATTGATATTTGTGGGTTGGTTTACAAAAGTTAGCTTATAAAGGGGCACAACTGAATCACACTTGAATGCAGAACGTTTGCTGACATTTCATATACATTGTCTATTAGAAAACATAGCATCTTTTTATATCTGTGTAGTTTGTGTTGAATCATACTGGTGTCGAATTAAATAGATATCATGATAGCCAATAACTGGGTATGTGAATTTCCGGGAACTACTTTCAGTGAAAAAAAGTTGTCGGTAATATCAAAAAGTCTCTATTTTAACATTTTATTCACAATTGTAATATTAAGAATAGAAAATGTGTTGACTATGTATATTGAAATCGGTAATAACTCCACTTTAATTAGTTACTATTATTATTTCTAGTTGGAAGTATGCAAAAATCTAAACATCCCACTAAAGATCGTCATATTAGAAACTATTGGCGAGGCCAAACGTGTGACATTGACGGAAAATGGAGCTAAATTGATATTGTATGGGGAAAACATTGTTGGTGCGGAGACAAAAGCAACAAATATGGCAAATGTAGGTTTCATGTCATTTTGTCTAACGTACATTAGTTTATACGATTTACTGTACGAGAGTTCAGTTAAGCGAATCTCAAATTATCCGTTGTCATTTTTCCCGAAACTGATGTGGGTTACAGAGAAAACTAGGCTTAATTGGAGAAAAACTATGTTCAACTGAGAAAAAATAGAGTTTACCGATAAATCACAATACTAATATATAAAAAATCTCAGATACCAAAGTATAAGTCAATAGAATGTCCAGGACATAGATACAAATCCGGTAAAAATGGACAAACACGGACCTTTGGAAACCAAGAGGTGGGATCAGGTGCCATGGAGGAGTACGCATCCCCTGTCTACCGGTCACACCCGCCGTGATTCCCCAGTCAAGTCCAATGAAATACGTGACTTTTCTTCAGATAAATCTCCAAGTTAAACCTAAATTTTCTCAAGTCAGTCGGGGTTACTAGATAGAAAGGCAAGTGAATTATATAAACTAGGTTTAACTCATTAATGTTATTTTGGCGTCGTAATTTAAATTCACCACAGACAATCTAGGTTTAACTGAAAAAAAATATGTTTAACTCAGAAAAACAAGATTTTACAAATAAATCACAATGATGAGTTAACTTTTCTCCAGATAAAGAGTTTTTTTCTGAGTTAAACCTAATTTTCCTCAAGTCAATCTAGATTCTATTTATGTTTGTCATTTTGATGTTAAATGCTGTAAAATCAATGGCAAATTGATAAAAAAAATATTTAATAGTATTTGCCATAGGTATTGTCATTTCTCTGTATATTAAGATCTTAACATACAAAATTAGCCTTCGTTTAATTTTTGTACTTCGTCAGATGACAGCAATTTAATTTGACCCGAAACCAATTCCAGTTTGAAGTCAATCGAAAAGTTCTCCGTGCATGCTCAACCCGGTTAACAAAAACCAAGATGCCAGAGAGTAACAGATAAAATAGTGAAAGAAAGCGATCACTGACAGATTCTGATTACTTGAACAAAAGCAGGATCTATATACGGATAATTAGTTTGCTCGACAAAATGGTATATTTTATAAGGAATTACTCGCCTTTAAAGAATTTCAAGAAACCTTATTTTTCAATTATTGGTTATAAGGGAAAAAACCCCAGAAAGGTTATTATTGTTTTTATTTACATAACGTATTAAATTTTTGTTATACAGAATTCGATGTAAAGTTGTTTTTCAACTAAGAATATATAGACGTGCAGTCGGGGATTATTCATTGATTCGTTATGTGCATGAATTCGTACACACCGAATTCGATATATTCAAGTTTTACTGTACTGAGGTACCTCAATACTTCAGCACTAATGATTAGAGTCCAGGTCGTTGTCTAAAATTACTTTCGACAGATTCACATTGATGATATTTTTTGACACGAAAACATTATTGTAATGGTTGAAGAAGTTACGATTTTGAGCAACAATATCCCTTTAAACCTGGTTTTCTCCAGTTAAATTGAGTAGATAAGCAAAAACACGAGGTTTAACTGCTAATGTAAAATATGAAATCCATTAGAATAGTGTTACCATATTTAAGTTCTCCGTCAGAAATATTTGCATATACACAATGTCTGACGGGGAATCACCGAGTTTTGTAAAACAATCACCATGTTATCCTTAATTATGATAGCTAACTTAAGTTTAAACAATTAAATAACATTTTGGTTTTCCGTTCTGTAAATACCAATTGAGGAAGTGTATACATGTATATGTTTCTGACGCAATTTTATTTACCATTTGCCACTGTTGGTTAACAGTATGGTAATCTTAATATACTAAAATAATATTTCGCACTGATAACACGATTTCAATTCTAAATTCTTCAAAAGCTAAGATACCCATCTTTTTACAGTGGTTACCTTTAGATTTTGCTATGCATTTCAATTTATTATTTGGCCGTTTCGGTAGAAAATCTATTTTAAACTGGAGCTCAATCGATGATATCTAAGTGACAGAAACGATCGTTTTGAGTATTATAACTTTGGTATTATGCTTATAATATTTATACATATATTAACACAGGAAACTGGTGCCTATTTTCTTTCTCCCTATAATGATGTCGACGTCATGGCTGGGCAGGGTACGATCGGGTATGGAATATAAAAATGTTTGTGGTAGAAACTTGTATGATTTGCATACTCGGAACTCTAATCCGGATGGCCCTGTTAGTATGACATATGGTGATATGCAACCAGGAGCAAAATAATGCGTCTTATTTTTCATCAATATTATCTGCATCTAATTTTTCCTAGATTGTAGCATTAATTGTGTTCTTGGTTATATCACAATACATCTACCTAACATATTTTTCTGCAGTCATCCAGTTAGATTGACAGCCCTTTCATGCATAAATTTGGTTTCCAATAGATATATTGGTGTTGTATTTGTATCTGTCTTGTATGTTTTACCAGTATTTAGCTAGGAAATTCGTTTTCCGATAATCAAATCTAGTACTAGTTAACGGATATTAGCTGTGTTTACCAAAAATATATATATTTCAATTTATGATCTACTTTCAATACTTGTATATGATGTACAATAACATATAAGAGCTATACACAGACATGAAAATCTTTTTTGAATTTAAGGTCAGGTTCAGTGTGGTATTCATATACGAAGAGTAAGGTTGAGTTAATATAAAAAACTCAGATATCAAAGTATAAATCTTTAAGGTTGTCCAGGATATAGATACGAATCTGGCAACGTATCGACAAACACGGACCTCTGGAAATCAAGAGGTGGCATCAGGTACCATTGAGGAGCAAACATCCCTTGTTGACCGGTCACATCCGCCTTGAGTCCACAGTCAAATCCGAATGAAATATATGATGAACGAATCCTCATCACAATTTGTACAGACGTTTCAACAACCGCTATCGAACAGGCAACTCAACGTTTCACTTAGACACAGAGTAATAGCAAACAGGACTACCATACCGACCGTAAAATTGGCGGAACGTTGACATCAAACGCGGTTTTCAATATTTGTGTGTCAATAATTTGTCAGTGAGTAGATTACCTCTGTTCGTATGTTAAACACGCCCTGGCATAACGATCATTTGTTAAATATAAACGCCATATGCAGGTGATTGTGATCAATTGCAATTGAAAAAGTGCCAAACCCGGATTTCTCAAGCAATCAAATCACAAAACATATCTTTAAAAATGTTTATGTCTGTGTATATCTCATTTTTGTTTATATATCAATATAATACAGTAGTAAAATACGTTTAAAAACACAGCTAATTCCCCTTTAACGAAAATTCGAAATGATAATTGTAAGACGATATATGTTGCTCTGGTTGTCCGTCGTAATTTACAATAAATGGCAATTTTCGCACCTGAATTTGTTTTTCTGTTAAAAGACATATAACAAAAAAGATTTATTATTACTTTGGCTTGATAGAATTAGTTAACAAAACGAATTTTGAATTTCTTATAAGAATGAGACAAGATGTTTCCAGCACATTATTATATTTGGGATATGTTTATCATCTTACTTTTTGTTCAGGTTTGAAATTTTGGAAGATTTACCGGAAGTAGATTATATACTGGTGTCTGTTGGAGGAGGTGGAACGATTGCAGGAATATCTAGTTACATTAAGCAAGTTAAACCCTCAGTTAAGGTAGAAACAAAACTTCATTATTGGGAATTCGTCTTTTAATGCTTCAGACATACTTCTTTTTAAATTTACAATACTGCTACATATTGGTGTATGCCTGTATTTTATAATTTGTTTTTGTTTTTGTGCGAGCGAACATTTATCAAAAGTTGTGCTCGTTTAGCTGTTTGTAACAGACAATCGCTCGTAAACCTTTTAAGAACTAATAACAAAACTCAAATTGCAAAAATATTGTATTTGAGTAAGAAATTCATTTTTTAGTTTGATAAATAAACATTTCTTATAAACTAGTGACTATGAAATTCAATGCATCGTTTCGTCTCCACTAAACCCTTTATATTACCTTTTAGATTATTGCATGTCAGCCAAGGAACTCAAAAGTGATGTATGAATCCGTTAAAGCAGGGAAAATAATATCTACGGAGTCATTTCAGACCATTTCCGATGGAACCAATTCTGGTGGCCTTGCAGAAAACTCGGTAATTATTTTATGAATCCTTCAGGTATCAGCCATAAAGTTTGTAAACACTCTGCTGTAATTTTAATGCCTCTTTAGTCAAACGTTCAAGTGCCCTTTTTGTGCTTCATCTTCGTTCGTCCTCCATTGACTTATATATTTTGGACTTAAACAAGAACACAGCTGGAGTTCTTTTTTTAGGTTGCCCGAAATCTAAGACGACCGCAATGACAATTACATAAAAAACAATTACGAACTCAGAGTAAATCTACTAAGGGGAATCAGGAATTATTATTCTTTCATCATTTTGAAATATATAATGGCAGCTGTATTGAAAAATATTGTATGAACTAAAATGTACCAAACAGAAGTATTCAATAGACACTGGAAACAGTGTATTATTATATTATTCGACGAGCAGAGTTTGCTGTTAGCAGCAATTGTGACAATATATTATAGCGACACATTGAAATGTGCTCATAAAATATCATATAGTTTGAATTTTGAATGGTGTTTTACGCTACACTCAATAGAGTTTCAATTAAATAGTGATAGCGATTAGTTTTTAATGGTGGATTAGATAACTCGATTACAATGTAACTTGGAAGATAGCAGCAGCCTTAGGCAAGTAGCCTGGCAAAATCGCACTGAAAAAGTAGGTTAGAAATTTCGCATAGCGATGGATTACTGAACTAACTGTTTTGGCTTACTGGCCCTCTTTCTTCAGTTTACACATCGCCCAAAGCATACATAGAAATATATATAGTTCTATGAAACACTAAATCTAATTATTTTTACATTGAAAAAATATATATACTTTACAAAAAATAAACAAAAAGAATTATCTTGCAACCAAGCCAAAGCAGCTATTATAAATATGATAAAAATAGAATCATTAAAAACTAAATCTCCAATAGATATTGAACTATTTAAAAGATTAGTCTAGAAATGCATACTATTTATTATATAATAAATAAATATATAACCAAAATATCTAGTATACATAAATACCTTGGAATTTAGAAAAGAAAAATAAGACCACCAAACTAACAATCCCTTTCCCTGTTAGCTGACACCCCTACACCTCATCTCTATCATATTGTGTGTGTATGTGTGTGTGGATCTGCATATAAAATGTGGTCTTTTCTGTTTTTTTAGTTATACATTGTATTTCAAGGGATCATTGTGTTATTCCTTTCAGTTTTTTGTTTATTTTCTTCTTCTTCTTCTTCTCTCTCTCTCTCTCTCTCTCTCTCTCTCTCTCTCTCTCTCTCTCTCTCTCTCTCTCTCTCTCTCTTTCTCTCTCTCTCTCTCTCTGGTATTTGGTCAGTTATACATATGAAGCCCTCATACTCCCTAGCCAGGTGGAGTTGTAGAGATTGATGTAAAATCCTGGCCAAAATACCACAATAAAATAATAATAAAAAAGAAGAAATATATATAGTTCTAACACGTTAGAATTACACAAGTTTCCAAATACAACGGATTTGCATTAAAACATAAAAGGATAGCTGGGTAAATTGACGCGTAAATATTACGGCTTCTGTGATTCATAGAGTCATGATGTACGTGTACATCCCTATATTTGGAAAATGGACAGTCTAGTTTACTGAGGCCATGGATGTGCCATTTTATCTTTGTACATATGTAATTCTGTATTTTATTGTATATAAGAAAGCTTTTATCTCTAAAGCCAAACCATTGGCGTCTTTTTTAGGCTTTTACAAGAGCAAGGGATTGCAAAATATAAAATTTTATTCAAGTCTCACTTTATTTATTTTACCAGTTTAATCGTTTAATATGATACAAATTCATAGGCGATTGACGGATTATCTGGACGGGTTAAATAAATCAATATATTATGGTCACTCATAAAAGCTTTAATTTATCATATATCTTCGAGTTGAAATGCTACTTTGTTTAGTTAACTATTCGTTATTCGCATTGAACATTTTTTACCTGTTTTGCCAAGGTATAACTTTTGTTTTATGCTTACAATAATCAGCTGTTATCATATTTGCAATTACCAACAAACCACGGATAGAGCACTTCTGTTGCTGTGTTCCGTACACCCCCTCCTAAAAAATGTGAATTTGAAGTGCAAGACATTTAGTAATATTTACATAGCGACTGTAATTTCCTTCATTACAGTTATAAAGAACGTCCATTTTGTTGTATCAATAAAACCAGTGAGTCATCACGTGATCTAAGTGTTAACCGCTAGCTGGTGTAGGAATACCAGAATATCTAAGAAACCCTTTCCATGACCATGTTACGGAAGCGATTTGTCGGAGAAGTATTCTCTGAACATATGAATGAATCAATAAAGAATAAAATAACACATTCATTCCAAAATTTTATTTAAAGTCATTAATTACCTCAAAACAAACAAAAATCACTGAAAAAATGAAAATACGAGACTAGGCCTGCATCTGTAGCACACTGTAGATGCCCATATCATAGGCCTATTGCGATAGATCTAGAACATGTTATGAAAAGAAACACAGGCCACGGAAATGAAAATTTGCTTCGTAGTAACGTTCCTTGTAAGTAAGTTGAAAACGGAGTCAGGTCTAGAGCAATTTTGTCCTGCATCTCTGATAAACAGCTTGCTTTTCCGTCACCATATAGGCTTTCCTGTCAGAAACAATTCGTCACTCGAATCGCGTGAAATCGACTCTCAGTTCACATCAAATCCTATTAATTGCTAGGCTAATTACCAGGCCCATCTTGTTTTTCACAACCTGTAATGTTAATGCCGAACATAAGTAGTGTTCATATGTTTCTCAGTAAATTGACGGGATACTCTATATGATCAGCTGGTAAAAACTGAAGTCTGAATTGACATATGGATCTATTATAAATTATAGGCCTACACGGATTCTCCATAACGAACGTGTCGATAATTATCTTTTAAACAGAACAATAAAAGTTTGTTATTTCACAACATAATCTGCATTTGTCTTGTTTCAATTGATTTGAAGGATTTGCTAGTGGGCTAGCCTATATACAGAAATAGGTCTACTTACGAAATCATCACCCCTTCACAGTTCACGGCATTTCCCAGCTGATTCAGCGATTGGTAAAATATCAAATAGAATGGCTACTGCCAGTTGTCATCAACGAATATAAACAGCCACACTCAAATTTTATGTGTTATATTCCACTGATAAAATATCAGAATTCAAACGAAAATTTGTTGCAAACAACGATCAACTGCTGCTATCCAAATCGCACATGGTAGGCCTATCAGCCATTTGCACACGGCCATTTAACCCGCCACTACTGAATGGTCGAATATTAAAAATCGCAAACTAAATCTGAAAATAAGTATTTAAAATTGTCCATATCACTAGTTTCTTTCAAAATGATATAAAAAAAGAAATTAAAACTTAATTTCATTAGTATTTGCAATCAGAAAAGAGAACTACTTCTCATGTCAAAACAGCCATTACGTCATATGAAAACACCCCTGCAAAATCAGTGTTCTGGAATGAATTTAGTATCCAGTGGACTACAGATTCACTGAAAAATGGTAATGTATATAAATATAAGGGTTGTAAGTGCTGCACAATGATTTTTTTCCATGAGCAATTGCTTTTATACCCCGATGTTGTTCAAAAAATGAAAAACAATCCTTAAATAATGCAATTTCAAATTCGTTAAATAACAAAATGATTGAGGAATGTGAGAAAACAGAGAGATAAAATTGAATAGTTTAAAATCTTGACCAATCACGGTCAGGTTTTACGATAATTTTGTAATATCGTGTCTATAAAGTATGCCATAGTTAAACAGGTACGCTACAAAATGTTTCATCATCATCATCATCATCATCATCATCATCATTATCGTCATCATCACCATCATAATCATCATCGTAAAAAGAATTATTATTCATGAAGCCTCAGGCAATGCGTGTAAATGTGCTCGAATTCATCAACCAATCAGATCGAGACTTTTAATCAATTTCACAATTGTACTGGATCAACAGACTATGCGATAACTTCCGTTGTGGATCCCATTTACTGTGATTGTATAAAGTGGACAACATCTACTCCTTATAAATATTCATTAGTTACGAGAGATTTTGGTAGCATGGTATCATGGGTAGGAAAGAAGAACATAGCGATTAGGGACCTTGCTTTTAAGGCGATGGCCTTTCATCGTGTCTTAAGTAATACTTAAAAAATGAAATATGTTGAACAATGCTAATTTGTTCTCTTACAGTCATACGGAGGGTATGATCTATTGAATCAATCAGTCACCCGCATATGGAGTTTATATTTCACAAATGATCCGATATGCCAGGGCGTGCACAACATATGAAGATTTCATATACAGAGATAAACTACTCACTGACAAATTATTGACACAGGGATATCGAAAACCGCGTTTAATGTCAACGTTCCGCAAATTTTACGGTCGGTATAATAGTCTTGTTTGCGACTACTCTGTTTTTCACTAAGTGAAATGTTGAGTTGCCTTTTCGTTTGGCGGTTGTTGAGACGTCTGTACCAAATGTGACGAGGATACACTCCTCACTTGTTTCGTTGGACTTGACTGTGGACTCACGGCGGGTGTGACCGGTCGACAGGGGATGCTTACTCCTCCATGGCACCTGATCCCACCTCTTGGTTTCCAGAGGTCGTGTTTGTCCATTTTTACCGGATTTGTATCTGTGTCCTGGACATTCTATTGATTTATACTTTGGTATCTGAAATTTTTATATTTAGAACTAATTGAGTTTCATAATTGTACAGCTCACATTTCCTTTCTGCCGGGACTACGTTGACGAATGGATTCTTGTGGAGGAGGAACAAATCGAGAGAGCTGTATTATTTATGTTACGGAAACAGCACAAGGTAAATGCCTATGTTTCGATGGATAATGGGATCGCTTTGTAAAAGAAATATAAAATCATTAAAAAAAATCCAGAACAAACAACATATAAAACCTCTACAAAAATTAGTGAAAAGATAAAATGAAATAAAACAAACACCGGATTTAGTCATTGTTGAATTTGACTGTTGATACACGTTGGGATGCCTTCACCTCCCTGACAACTGATCGCACCTCTGGATTTGATAAGGTTCGTGTCCGTTCAATATTCACAAGCTATGTATATGTATCCCGAAGATTTAAAACTTTTCTTGGGTATCTTTTAAAATTAATATCATGCCTGTGATGCAGAAATTTTATGTTCCATATTGGTTTATGAACATTTCATTTCATATTGTTTTGCTAACAGATGGTCGAAGGAGCTGCTGGTACAGCTATTGGCGCCTACATGAGCAACACTTCAAAATTTATCGACAAAAACGTGGTTGTAGTGTCCTGTGGATCCAACATATCTGTAACCACTCTGCAGAGTATTATAAGGAAACATATGGATAGATATACTGCGTGAATTCGTATTTCGTCAAACGCAAGACATTACTGAACATGGTCGATGACGACATTGGATATCTATAGTCAGAACACTTTTAATTCAAATATTGTGAAAGAACATAATCAGAAAATAACTATTTTGACTTTTTGAGTCGCTAGTCTTGAGAGGAGACCAGACCTTGAAGTATATCACGCAACACTAAAATTTATTTAATTTAAATATCTATTAACAAGGATAGTGTAGAGTACTCTATGGTGCAACTTTGCAATTTTATATTTGTTAACTATATTATTTTATTATTTATGCTAATTGGCACATCAGAAATCAACATAAATGTATTTACAATATATACAATGTAATCAGATAAATTTACATTTACAGAATTATAGAAATATAAAAAATCTCAAATACCAAAGTATAAATCAATAGAATGTCCAGGGCATAGATACAAATCCGGTAAAAATGAACAAACAAAGACCTATGGAAACCAAGAGGTGGGATCAGGTGCCATGAGAGTGAGGCCGTGTTCTATAATATCTTTTAATATACATAATTCTTAAATCATTATAATATTGACATTTTAGAATAAAATGGTATTCATCTTCGATGTCATCCTCGTTACATAAATTACATGTCCTTTCACTTCTGTCGGGCCTATATATCTACCTCTTTCAACATTTAAGTCATGTCTTCCTATTCTGAATGTAGCTATTAATTTCTTAAATTTAAAATCAATGGTTTTACATAAGTAATTTTGAATACCAGAAGTGATGTCAAAATGTTGATATAGTTGTCCTCTATTTTATTTTTGTTTCTTACTAAAGCTATTAAATTTTGTTTATTTATGTCTAAAAACGTCTTTCAATAATGGAATGCATGTCCTTATCATATGTGTCGAGGCAGTTAGTGAAATAAATATCATTCAAGTTTTCAATTATACCGTACACCGTCCACTTTTATAATGTAAAACCAATTTGTGTACCCAAGAAAAGATAACCAGCAAAGTTTTACGATGTTTGACTGTTGCTGAGAGACAGTAAGCATTTTATATATCGAATGGTAATTCAGTATAACACAGACTTTTGGACGGTTTTGGGTCTGGTCACAGATATATTCCCCTAAATATGTAATATATTCCAATATATAATTTCAAAATAAAGAATAAAATATTTTCTCACAAATGTCTTTTTCAATTTCTCAAACCCTGGACCCATGTACATGTTCAAGGTAAGAAAATGCCTGTAATATTTTTATCAAGGAATACAAATTTTATTTACATATAGCCATATTTATGCCTTTAAGTTTTATAAATATTATAAACATAATACCAAAGTTATAATGATCAAGACGATCGTTTCTATCAATTACATTTCATCAGTGATTGTGCTCCAATTTTAAACAGTTCCTAAAGAGAAAGTGGTATCTTCTGCATGTTGAATTTCAGCAGTGCATGTTTTTTTTCTTACAAATTTGTTGATTTATTTACACATTTTATGTATTCAGTTCAGATGAACATAGTTTTTCTCGAGATAAACCACATGTTATCTTAGATAAATTAGGTTTTTCTTCTGTTAATGTGGGTTACTGAGAATACAAGTTTTTACACTGGAGAAAAGTTAGATTTGTTTTGTTTACAAAAAAGGGATTCAATGTAGATACAGTATACATATATTTAAACCTGTATGAAAATATTGTCGCTACGTGTAAATCGTTTTTTTTTTATTTCATATTGCTCATATTCTTTAATAGATAAAAATTATGCATAAAATAACAAATGGAATACACATGTTTGATTACTTAAAAATATCAAAACAACATGGCGAACTTCATGTAAATAATTGTCACATCTTTTGTGTGTGACGTTATTGATGTACCAAAACGCCAAAGTATCTGATCACAAAGAACAACAAGATGCAGTAAAATAATCAATATTCTTACATGAGTAAACATTAGCACTTACAAATATGTTCTAGTTTTGGCTTTAAGTGATCACCTTTTAGGGGTTCTGTGTTTGATATTGAAATGAAATCGCAGTTTGGCCAGTATTTGTAGAATGCCCTGGGTGCTCTGGATACTGTTAATGGAGTTAACACTCTGATGACATTAACGGTGTATGACCATATACAGTGACTCCAATTTGCCAAATAGATCTAAAAGTAACTGATCACATTTCACCGAATTTTACCTTTTTGCCAGGTTTCTATGTAACAGTTGCAACGGATGTAGTATGCCTCTGGACACCTGGTCCCATACCAGTTTGGGATTCGCAATTGTTGTTCATGTTGAGACCATTTGTATATCTAATTTTTCGTATTTTGATGGACTTAAAGTACAGTGGTACTTAACATGATTCAAGAACCCAAACAACTATGAGCCATTGTATCTGATGTCGCGTGGAGTGTTGAACGTTTTCTATTCTGTTTGATTTTATAACTTTGATGTTATGTTTATAACATTTATCACCACTAGGTTGTTGCCACTGCTAGTGGACCGTTTTGAGTCCCAGAGGGTTTACATAAACCTAGTACCTGGTATTTCAGTACCAGCTGATTATCTTATACTAAAGTAATATTTGGCACCGATAGCATATTGAAATTTTGAAATTCTTCTAAAACTAGGATAGCCATCTTTTTACAGTGGTTACTCTTAGACAGTTTCTGATTATACGTATATATTTATTATTTGGCCTTGTCTGATACCACTTTCACTTAGGAAAACAATGAAGAATTGCAGCTTAACTGATGAAGTCTAATTAACAGAAACGATCGTCTTGTACATTATTATTTATTTTGTTTATAGTATATAAATAACAACAATAAAATATACGATAAACTGCAAATTCGTTATACTGTTTATTTCATTACAAGCATTGTTTGTCTTTCAGCCTGACTATCTTCATCAGTAAAGTCGATAATGCTGAATAACATGCTAACAAAAATACAATACATAATTGTCTGTCAAAATGGTACAGGATTTTGGTGACATTCTTATATCCAGTATAGTTCAAATCTAGTCACTTGAATTCATACTTCTACATCACCAAACAGCTTTTTAACACAGTGATCAGATAGGAATTCAGTAGCATCTATGTTATTGTTCAGATATAATACGTAAAGCAAGAAAATAGCCCCTATAGTACACAATCTTCATAAAGTCCTGACGTAATTATGGCACTATGCCTTGTACATTCAGTTTTACTGCCAGAAAATTACAGTAATAACGCGACAAATAACTGCTGGATAATAATCTCGGGAAATAACCGACAGACAACGGCTCGATATAGCCGCGTTATCTTCCGGATACCTATCCCATTCGCAGTTATTCTTGATGTTGAGAGAATTTGTATATCTGATTTGTTATACTATAATGGGCTTTTCCATTGGTAATTCTTCATCTTTGAATTTTGAAATGTTAACGCTGATCCCATGAAGAGGGACAGATCATGTTGCAAACTGTTGTCTTTAACAGGAATACCATTCCAAGGTCCATTAATCTGAACGTAATATTAAAGGTATCAACGACAAACATTTTTGTACGATTAGTTAACTTTTATGGCAGTGAGCATAGATTAAATAATTAAAATGAACATACAGCAGTCACTGATAGATATGAGTTAAAAACCATTTACACCAACATAACTCTTAATCCGAACACACCTACTGGACAACAACAAAAATGTCCTCTTCAGACTAAGGAAGGAAGATTACACATATTCTCGCATTCATTTGGATTCAGACTTGGTTTGTAGACACAACTTAGCACTACATTTTTAAGTAAATTAAAAAAAAATACAATTAAAAAGTCAATTTCATATTATAAAGTCACAAATAATTGTAAATTTCTGGGCAGAAATATTTTTTAATTAAATGAGTTATGTATTCATGTTTTCGTTTCTGACTCTTCTTGCTCTTGTGGTGTTTGGTTAATCAATGACTTGTTCTCGGGATCTTCGATCCAATTTTGTCGTTCACCGGATGCAAAAATACCATAAAACACAACGGAAACAAGAAGACCCGAACCGGACATGGTAGAGATATTTTGCCAAACGTCAATAGTCTGTTGAAGACAAATGATATGCATCTTACGTATCTAGTATAACTTATGATAATATAATTATGATTAATAATTAATATTATAATAATAATAGTATATATATATATATATATATATATATATATATATATATATATATATATATATATATATATATATTCAACAAAACCTGTAATCCTATAATATCAACTCTTCAATACTACAAGGACAGTTTATCTAGAATTTCAAATGGGTATTGACAATACATGACAATGAACCCACTATAAAACGACCATGTATGTTCCTAGGAGCTACTGTCGTTGTAATGGATTTGCTCACAAAGCAACACCTGTTGATATGAATTGTTGAAATAACGACAGTAGTTATAAAGCGGTCTAACTTTATATTGACTTTTTACATAATAAACCATACTGTTAAACAAAACATTTTTTTATCAATAATATATATCCGATATGAATGGAGTTTCTTGGAAAATTAATAAGCTATGATTTTTGTTTCAAGTTTTGTAATTTGTTACCTTAGGATTTAATTTCCCAGTAACTGCAGTGTTAAGGACACTTCCTATGGTTCCCAATCTGTAAAACCCAGTCAATATACCGACGTACTGTGGAGCGAGATCAAGTGCGTTAACTTGATAACCTGATGCAGATAATCCACTCCACGCAATTCCAACATACAGAACAATCAAAGCTATTTCTTGCCTTTCTATATATCTCAGACCTATAAAACAAAACCCTTCGACTCCAAAACCTGCGCAAATATAATCAGATAAAATGAATGTAGAATCAGAGAGATAACGATTTCGTTCACATAAACGTCGCTATCAAAACTATGTGTATATATCAGATGCTACTGTTGTAAGTTGGTAATTTTTTCCCTTGTTTAAACGTCTATTTGATATAAAATAAAAAATACTCATGGCAAATAAACTTGCAACGTAACCTATCCAACAGCTTAAAGGGGCGTTATTTATTTTCAAATTTATTTTCGTTTCCTTATTGTACTACTGAAATTAATACACATTAACAAAAAAGATATACAGAGGCATAATTGTTAAATACCTATATATTTTAGGGAAATTGCTCGAGAAACCATGGTTTGGCACTTTCTCACTTGCAAATCATATCATGAACTCAACCTTACTATTTGTATGTACCACATTGGACCGCATCTTATTTTCACACCAGTGTATCGCTCGTATTTGTTATTGCATACCAAGTACAAGAGTCCAGGTAGAAAAAATCAAACTATATTTTTGGTAATTACAACTAATGTCCCTTTACAACCATAATCTCTAATCTAATTGTAACCCAAAACCCATGTATAATGTATTTTATCTGCGATGCAACACTTCAACTAAAGCTGTCATTTTCACTTTCAAACATGTTTTGAATTTGACAAATTTATTCTTTGCGACTGTAGTCAGACAATGACGATTGATTTTGGAAATTTGCCTTTTATGTGGGATAGGGGTTGTTCTATTCAGAAAGCAGATCACACATGGTTACTAATGGAAGTAAAACATTAGGAATGTTTCAAAAACTTAAATAATATTTTCATTATTTAATATAATTGGATTTAAAGTTGAGGTGATCGTTTGAAGTAAATAAACATACCTATACACTGAGCAATCTTTCTTCCGACTGTTGTACTAACCAGGCGTGATTTGATTACTTTATCAATCAGGACGCCACCTATAATCATCGTTATTGTCACAAGTAGTGATGGCAGTGCAGCCTCTAGACCAATCTATATCAAATGAAGTTTTACATATATTAGTATGACACAGGTTGGTGGTTTATTGGTTGATCAACCTACATAAAATAGAATGCCCTGGTAGCGTTATGGTTGGAACTCTCGCATCTCGCAAAAACATCAAATGGCATTAAAATTTTAAGTATCACTTTTAGTACTTTTAAATCTTTTAGTACTACTCTGCACAGCCTTTTTCTGATTGGTCAATCTACATGTGCATCAAATGAAATTTTACATATTTTTTCTATGACTCCGCTTTATTATGTTTTAAAGGTCGAACATGCGAATACCAAAGCCCACATTTTAATTCAACAAGGTAATATCAGAGGCTTTTTGAAGAGGATTGAAACCGTTCCCTCGTAGAGTGACCGGCAGAGAAGTTAATGCAATCCTGGTGATCCATATGTTAGTGCATATTCAACATATGAACATTTCAAATACGAAGGTAAATTACTCAATGACAAATTATTGAAACAAGAATGTTGAAAATCGCAGTTGATGGCAACGTTCCGCAAATGTTACAGTCGGTATAATAACAGTTTAAGACTACTCTGAATCACTAAATGAAATGTCGAGATTACTGTTCGATTGCGATTGTTGAGTCGCCTGTACCAGTTTTGACTATTTGTCAACTTTTTTCATTTGAATTTGACTTGAGTCACGTCTGATGTGACCGGTCAACAGGGGACGCTTACTCCTTCATGACACCGGATCCGACTTATGGATTCTCAGAGGTCCGTGTATATATATCATGGATATCCTGAAGATACATTGGTATCTGAAATATATATTTAGATTAGACTAAGATATGTTTTTTGACAAAATAGTATTGGGATATCAACACAATTTAATTTTTAATTATCTCAGTCCTTGCCATATATAGCACATGACATGGTTATTACCAGAAATCATTTTGCAATGCGTTGTGTTCAATTTCGTGAATTACTTAAATATTCACTACGTTACCTCGGCAATGTTTGTTGTAAATGCGACTTTGAAGTACTGTGGTATTCCCATGACCTTATACGAATATATCCAATTTCTACAAAAACTGCTGACTAGTAAAGCCCACATTGGTAACGATGCGAAGAGTTTACTCCACGGAATTTTCTTAGCCTGTTTTAAACATATAATCAACGGTATAAGATTATAATGAATGGCATGATAAAACACAGTGATGTGGAACAAAGATTTTTGCAATGTAAGGGTACAGTTAAAACGTCTCATGAATAGCATAAAGAACTAAATTGCTTTTTTTATTATGTCATACAGTGGTGTTAAGATGGCTCCTATATAGCATAAGATGTGCTGCTTTTGCATGTCATAATAACTCCCATGTGACACATATATAGATAATAATACATGGAAAAATCTTACCACATGACATATCAACCCGAGACTTCAATATCAGCCCGATGGCCGTAGGCCCGATGGATGATGTTGGTCGAGGGTTGATATGGCATGTGATACAGGTTTTGCCATGTTTTGTTGTTTTTATCATATATTTAAAATCCTACTGGTAAATAGACAAATATTAGATAACATTGATGAAAATATAGTCTTAATTTCTGTTATAATCTTGCTTGGAAATTTCTACATGGTCAGAACTCGAACAAACTGTTTACACAACTAAAAATTAGCCTTTCTTAATATTCTTTGCTGCAATAATTTGTATTTTAATGTAAATATGTTATTAAGATATATCTGAAATAACGTTAGGCATACAGGAACTTTAAAAAGAACATTAATAAATCCCTGTTGTGAGGCTGTTCAACCGAACTTGTGTTGAATGGAATAGCCTATAGTATTCCGTGTACTCGTATCTAAAACATGAATATATATATATATATATATATATATATATATATATATATATATATATATATATATATATATATATATATATATATATATATATATATATATATATATATATATATATATATATATATAATATTTCACAGAATCTGCTTAGACTGGCGTTTATGCAAGGTTTAAGTTTTTGCCTGAAGCGAAAAACAATCAAGGTGTTCCGAATAAAAAGATATCAGAAGCGTTCCAAATAGGGTGCAATAAAGGGTTACAGGTTTGTGATAAAGAGAGGGCTGAAACAAGGTGTGTGATAAAGGGCATGAGCTTGCTCCTGTACCAGAAATGAAAATAAAACTGTATTTTGAAGTAAGTATATGATAACCTCTAGTATCGATCTATATTATTAGACTTAATAAAAAGGCGTAATCATGCAGAATTTGACGTGTTAATGTAGGCGACGCGTAATGAGGAGAGTTTAAATCGTATAAATGTGATTTTAAAGGCACAATTACGCATACGAAAAAGTATAGAAATAGTTACGCAATATAAGGTTAATAACACATAGTAAAATTATCAAAAGATACAATTGCTTAGAATTTACATTAATTTTACAATTTTGTGCATAACCATCTCTTTGTTTGCATTTTTTCTGCGCATTAAACTTTTTTTGCGAAAATGCGTCAAATTGTGTATAATAATACTTTTTTTATTTATCTTTATTAACATGGCGGTTACTATTTTACTGACTATAAAACAATGCGTCTCGTGTGGAAATACAACATGGTGTAAAATAATCAACAGAGTCCATAGGCAACTTGGTAGACTATTATGCAAATAGCAAAATGCGGCATCGTTTTCCAGTAATCTATAGATAAATAAATTCTTTATTCGGCTCAATATTACTTACAATTTTCATAGAGCCTGGCACAACACGCGGTCCTTCTCTTTCAAACAATAGCTTTTCATTTTGGCTTAGTCCTGGATGCTGTGAAGGTGTGTCGCATACATACATTAACCAAATAACCGACCAAAGACATCCACAACCACCTTAACAAAGGAAATATATATATATTGTCATATGGGTGATATGGTTTTATATATGCCAGGGAAACGCGGGAACTCTAGCAAGTGATATGAAACCTTTTCATTCGTATGACAACGATTTGTCGAAAGGGTACGTTTACCAAGATGGTGAACGTACCCATTTTAATATGAACGTGCAGCCTTTTGAGTCCGTACACTTTAGAATATTAGTTCTGTACTACAGATTTAAATTATAGAATATAAATGAAACACACAAATAAATTACAAAACGTTATATTTGCCCCTGTGTACATATGTCAACAGGTGAACTGCTCAACCTGCGCTCTAAACCATAAAGACAGAAAATTCTCAGTCAAAAGTAATTCTCAAAAGTTAAGAATTTACTCATATGAGCAAAAATTGAAAACTCGTGGACCATGAAACGACTTAAGACATATTGCGCAATGTAGGTCCAGAGTCACTTTACTTCCATGTTTGAACATCATTCTGGACAATAATGTACGATTAATTGTTTAATAAGCAGCCAAGAGGTATGTGTTAGAGTTTAAAAGGCAGCACGTTTTGTGGCATAAAAAGGGGAATAGATATATACCTTAAAAAAAAAGATTAAAAACATCTTTAAAAATGCTCGGCCAAAGAGGTCCCAATGGGATGTAAAGCATCTTTAAGAGTTCTTAAAGAGAAGGATCGAGAATAACGCTTTCATTAAAATTATTATATCTTGCCCAAATTATTTTAAATGTGTGTTGGATGTGAAAAACAACAACAAACAAATCGACTTGGCCAAGACCACATAAAGCAAACTAGCTATGACATTTCAGTTTCGAGGAGGCATTTGAAACATATTCATCCCCTCAAAGTCGTGAAGATACAGCGTGAAATTGTGATGCAATCCTGTATTATAAATTATCAAATACGTTTGCAAAACAAGATTGAGTACCCCCTTCCGTAGACAACGTGAAGAATTTTGGATTAAACAGCTTGGCACTGCATATCCCTATGGATGTAACGATAATATTCAAAGTGTAGGCAATCTATCAAGCCCACTGCGTAATGGTGTTAATGTGATGGAACTTTTTAATTCTAACGTAAGACGTAAACGAAGTCACGGACATCGTTCATACAACCGACCCTACATACATGATGTCACTTTTTTATCTCTTTCACCTTACGTTAACAAAAAATTGGGTCTTCATCACATTCGCAGCAAACTTTATTCTGTTCCTTTTACAAATCTCAATAAACTTGTTCAAGAAGCAAGAATGAACCCCTACACGGATTCTTCAACCGCAGAATACATACTGAACTCAATTATAATGGACATCGCTTATCACAGACTTTTGAAGTTTGCACGCGTTACAAACGATGACTGTTCTGAACAGAAACGTATTTTCCTTAAACTTAAATTTACAAATAAAGGCATAGACGCTTTAAACATGTTCTAAATCATTAAAAATTTCAGTCCTGTATTCCACCATATTTTATACTGAAGACCACGCCTTGCATTTCATATAGCTATACACTTAGCATCGCATCCAAGCTATTCAATTACAAACAGGTTTTGCAGTGCCTAGACATCTACCATCTCCTACACAACACTGTCACATGTTCATGTCCTTCATCTCCTTTCAAATACAATACTATCGGACATGTCATTACCGGCGACGTTTCTATTGTTGAAAATGAAAGCCTCAAACATCTTATTTAATGGGGTCCTAAATACCGGGAAGCCCGTTCCTTTAATTGGCGTCAGAATTTCAGTTTAGTTATGGATTCTGTCGAAGATTATGCCAGACGATGGGCCAAACATGAAGACGTAGAACCAGACACTTTGTCTGAATGGCTGAAAGCCATACGATGGTTGATACAATCTCCTATTTGAAAACTTAAAGGGACTATGAAAACACGTTATCCCTCTGTATTTAATGATCCAGAAGTAGTAACTAAACTGGATAGATTACATGACCAATATGTACTGGTACCAGCAGACAAAGCCTCACATAATATAGTTTTAATTTGTAAGGCACATTACTATAATTGTTTATTAGAAGAACATGGGTTTAATACGAATTCTGGAAATCCTACATACACACGTAGATCACTTTTCAAAGGACGAGATCCTTCAAAATCACGTGTCCGTATTACGCTCATTTGATATACCTATAACGGATACCGATTTCGAGCTACCACATTTATACTTGATACCTAAACTTCATAAAACCCTATATAAGCAAAGATACATAGCAGGATCCAGCAAATGTTCTACCAAACCTTTATCTTTACTCCTTACCAAAATATTGACAGCCGTTAAGGAGAAACTTCAACAATACTGTACAGTTGCTTATTCCAGAAGCGGTGTAAATCAGATGTGGATACTTAAAAATTCTAAACAGCTTTTAGAAAATTTGAAGGCACATAATTTTTCTCTAATTCACAGTATCAAAACTTATGACTTCTCTACTCTTTACACCACTATTCCACATAAAAAAATAAAAGAAAGACTTGTCAGCATCATAGACAATTGTTTTTCTCACAAAAGGTGTTACCCGAAAATTTAAATATCTAGTAATTCGCTATCAGGATACTTATTTCGTCAAATACCACTCTGATTCTACACATAAAAATACTGAAGTTGATATTAAAAACATGCTGGAATTTCTAATAGACAATATATTTGTAATGTTCGGAGACGTGGTCTTTCAACAAACTGTCGGCATCCCTATGGGAACCAATTGTGCTCCTTTATTGGCTGACGTTTTCCTTTATTCATACGAAGCAGACTTCATTCAGAAACTGCTGACTCAAAAGAAGAAAAAGTTAGTGGTGTCTTTTAATTTGACATTTAGATATATCGACGACATTTTGTCAATTAATAATGACAATTTTCATACATATGTCAATGCGATGTATCCCAGCAAACTAGAAATTAAAGATACAACAGAATCAAGCACACACGCTTCATACTTAGATATTTTACTTAATATAAACACAGACGGGAAATTAGCAACTAAGCTATACGATAAACGCGACGATTTTGGCTTTCCCATCGTAAATTTTTCCACATTTAAGTAGTGATATCCCTCGGTCACCCGCATATGGAGTTTATATTTCACAAATGATCCGATATGCCAGGGCGTGTACAACATATGAAGATTTTATACACAAAGGTAAACTACTCACTGACAAATTAAAGACACAGGGATATCGAAAACCGCGTTTAATGTCAACGTTCCGCAAATTTTACGGTCGGTATAATAGTCTTGTTTGCGACTACTCTGTTTCACTAAGTGAAATGTTGAGTTGCCTTTTCGTTGGCGGTTGTTGAGACGTCTGTACCAATTGTGACGAGGATACACTCCTCACGTGTTTCATTGGACTTGACTGTGGACTCACGGCGGGTGTGACCGGTCGACAGGGGATGCTAACTCCTCCATGGCACCTGATCCCACCTCTTGGTTTCCAGAGGTCCGTGTTTGTCCATTTTATCGGATTTGTATCTATGTCCTGGACATTCTATTGATTTATACTTTGGTATCTGAAATTTTTTATATTGACAAAAATGTTTTCGGGAACAGAAAAATTGATTAATATAGACAAAGACACATAATGTGTTGACTGTCGTGAAACCGACACAAAAATGATAAAGGGACAAACAGATTCTTTGGAAAGATGAAATCCATGTGGCGTGTAGGGAAGAGCTTTATATCTTAAACGGCGATGATTTTTGCACCATTTGTTTGGAACTAATTGATGACTTCGTCGAAAGAAAATATGTATTTTGTGAAAATTATTGAAATATCTGAAAACTACAAGATTAATCTCACCACCAACGCTTCGAGTTTCACAGATAAATTATAACGAACGTTTGTCCACAAAAAATTACAGCGATTTGTGTAACATCACAATTGATAACTAAAACAAATAATACTTTAGTAGTCTGGGTTAGACTACAAATTATAATTAGTTTTATCGAACTGGTTATTAACGAATCACGATAGCCAATCTGATCGGTTGATTCTTAGAATGTTATTGCCAATCAAATCTAATTCGTTAATAAGGTCAGGTCAAACACATGGTTATTGCCATCGAAAGTATATAAAGAACTCATGATTTCAGTTTTATGAAAGTTGTCTGTGACCAGACCCGTCATACACACTGAACAGGCTCTAAGAGTAGATGCCAAATTTGTAAGTGATGTTCGTCAGAAAATATTTCACGAACATGAAATAGGGAGTTACTGTTAGACAGAACTGCTAGGTTTTAGATAGGTTAGTTAGCATGTCATAACATCAAAGTTAAATACAATGAAATCGGTTAAGTATGTAGACTAAGGGATAATTAAAGTTAGGGTGGATAGGACCGGGTAATATTCAAATCTTCTGTTGCATTTACAGTCGTCGTACAGGAAATCCTCCTACTAAGTGATAAGATAATTCTCAGTCTAAAAATAACCGTAAACGGTATAATATTTATGTAAATACTTGTCTAAAACATAACAATAAGCTATAGCTAGGAATTTGAATCATATGCATTTAGATTTATATTTTGACCTTGTTTTATACTGCCTTTCCTTTAGAAAACCTTTTTTGTAAAAATGGAGCTCAACTGATGAAGTCTTATTAACAGAAACGATCGTCTTGAGCATTATAACTTTGGTATTACGTTTATAATATATATAAGAAATAAAGTCTAAATAAAATGTTAGTTTTATATATAGAATTTCAACTTAAATTTAGAACAATATTTCAATTGCATAAGTCTACCATTTTATTGAAGTAAGTAAAATAATCACTTGTAAAACTTTTCTTTCATATGTTTTACAGGTATCATTGGTGATGTCGTCGTCGTGCAAAGATAATTGTTTATTTCGTATTTATTAAAATTTACAAAGTGATACAGTTGTTGTTAAGTTTGTAACTTGACAACATAAGACTACTACTGTGTACAGGTGCCTTGTGTATTGACATTCTTGTCACCAGACATTATTACACTGTGAATCGAATCGGGCACCCATCTCCTATGTTCAACTGAATGCAATATAGGATATGATCACAAAACACAACGCGAATTTCTTAAATACTGCAATTGGTTTGATGGCGGTGGTCGGTTCTACTACAATAAACTTGTTTGTTTGTTTTTCAGATAACTGGTTTAAAAGCTTATACATAAATATCGCTTTCGAGAGACTGTATCTAAAATAGATGAAAACTGGTTAACCCTCAGCAAGCGTAACACTCAGATTTATGACAGAAAGTATGTTGAGAATTCCACAATCTTTTAACTTGAGCTTATCAACGAACAAGATCCACAAATTTTATGTATATTAATATTTCAAGGTTGGTATTAAATCTCGTTCTCGTAGCTTGTAACTATCACTACTGCGATCGGATCAAGCGATGAACTTGGTTTTTTTTCAATATCATGACGTGCTTCACTACTGCGATCGGATCAAGCGATGAACTTGGTTTTTTTCAATATCATGACGTGTTATATTTGTAAGTGGTTAGTGTTTGAAATGCAGTAATAAATGGATAAAATGAAGAAATAAGTTATATTTAAGTTACCTGCATTTGATCTACAGCCTCCAAAGGAGACCAATATATCACTTTAGTTAAAGAAGGGAACGTAAGATAAGAGACCAATTGACAATTTCTATTCATACTTGTAGTAAAAACAGCAATCTGGATTGTCAAACATAATTATGAAAGAGGACTGCCTGTTCAAAACGAAACGAAATATCTATATATACAGTAAAACTTTAGTAAAAAGTCCACCTAACTGACTGACTGAAAGTGGTCTGATTAACAGGATATTATCTTAAGTGAGTCTATTCTTATTGAGTATACATTTGAACTATTTCAAGAGACTAAATATTTGCGGTCTTAAATAGGAGATGGTCTCCTAAGCGAGGTGGTCTTCAGGCGAGGTTCAACTGTAGTAACACTTACCGTCGTGATCGAAAAATAGTTATGTTGCACATGCATTTGAAAGGAATTCTTCAGGTAAAAAAAAACTTTCTTCACATTGGGGTTATTTTTCTGCACAGAAGATATCGCATTTTGGTCATTATTACAAAAAGGACACAGTTGATTTATATTGCGTAACAAGCCATAAAAAGCTCATTATAATGGTCTTATATCCAACATTTGAATAAAAATAGTACCAACCTCCGTTTTGGACCAAGAACGGGATGATAAAGGATGCGAAGTAATTTAGAACCGAGCTGGATAGATTACATGACCAATATGTACTGGTCCCAGCAGACAAAGCCTCAAATATTTTTTTATTCGTAAGGCACATTACTATGATAGATTATTAGAAGAACTATGGTTTAATACGAATTCTGGTAATCCTACATACACACGTAGCCCACTTCCAAAGGATGAGATCCTTCAAAATCACGTCCTTTTTATGTACCTACAACCGATACTGATTTTGAGGTACTATATTTATATTGGATACCTAAACTTCACAAAATCTCATATAAGCAGAGGTACATAGCAGGATCCAGCAAATATTCTACCAAACCTTTATCTTTACTCTTTACCAAGATACTAACAGCCGTTAAGGAGAAACTTCATCAGTGTTGTACAGTCGCTTATTCCAGTAGCAGTATAAAGCAGATTTGGATACAACTTTTAGAACATTGAAAGGCACACAATTTTTCTCAGATTCACAGTATCAAGCATACGACTTCTCTACTCTTAAGACAACGCTTCCGCGTAAAACTTAAAAGAAAGACTTTTCAGCATCATAGACAATTTTTTTTACACTAAAAGTGGTACCGGAAAAATATCTAGTGATTTGTTATCATGATACTTATTTTGTCAAACGACACTCTGTTTTTACACATAAATACACTGAAGTTGATATAAAAAGATGCTGGAATTTCTAATAGATAATATATTCATAATGTTTGAAGACGTGGTCTTTCAACAAACTGTCGGCATTCCTATGGGAACCAGTGGTGCTCCTTTATTGGCTGACCTGTTCCTTTATCATATGACGCAGACTTCATTCAGAAACTGCCGAATCAAACGAAGAAAAGTTATCGGTGTCCTTTAATTTGACATTTAGATATATCGACGACGTTTTGTCAATTAATAATTACAATTTTCATACATATGTCTACGGAAGCCGACACGTGCCACATGTAGTAATAAAAATATGTTGTTATAACGACATACATGCTGTTATAACGACTTATTATGTTGTCATAAAGACATATTAGTTATCTTGTTATAACAAGATATTATGTCATAATAAGAAAATAATATGTCGTAATAATAAGATATTAAGTCGTAATAAAAAGATTTTATGTTGTTATAACGAGATATGAATTATCTTGTTATAATAAGTTATTATGTCGTAATAACAAGATATCATGTCGTAAGAACAAAATATCTTGTTGTTATAACAGCATATGGAATATCTTGTTAAAACAAGATATTATGTCGTAATAACAAGGTATCATGTCGTAATAACAAGATATTATGTCGTTATAACGACATATGAATAATCTTGTTATAAAAATATATTATGTCGTAATAACAATATATTATATTGTAATAACAAGATATTATGTCGTTATAACGACATGATTTATTTTGTTATAAAAAGATGTCATGTCATAATAAAAAGATATTATGTCGTAATAACAGGATTTTATGTTCTGGTATCAAGATATGAATTATCTTGTTATAACAAGATATTATGTCGTAATATTAAAATAATATGTCGTAATAACAAGATATATAAGGCGATGACGATTGATTCTGCGGGGGAGAACTGCATCCACATGTTCTGCAAATCCACCACGAGGAAGGAGAAAAACGCTGATACCCCCCCCCCCCAAAAAAAAAGAGATTGACTTATACAGATAATCAGTCTCTCCGTTTAATGAGTTTGAGATAAAAACAGTTTCTTATTTAAAGTCGGGAACCTATATAATGAATTTTTAACTCTCTGGACTTGTAAAACTTAACAACGTCTGTGTCTATATTAAGTAAAATATCTAAGTATAAAGCGTGTGTGCTTGATTCTGCTGTATATTTAATTTATAGTTCGCTGGGATATATCGCATTGACATATGTATGAACATTATCATTATTAATTGACAACACGTCGTCGATATATCTAAATGTCAAATTAAAGGACACCGCTAAGTTTTTTAGTTTTGCTTCGTATGAATAAAGGAACAGATCGGCAAATAAAGGGGCACAATTGGTTCCCATAGGAATACCGACAGTTTGTTGAAAGACCACGTCTCCGAACATTACAAATATATTGTATATTAGAAATTCCATCATGTTTTTATATCAACTTTAGTGTATTTATGTGTAGAATCAGAGTGGTGTTGGACAAAATAAGTATCCTGATAGCCAATCACTAGATATTTAAATTTTCGGATACCACCTTTAGTGAAACATCAGTTGTCTATGATGCTAAAAAGTCTTTCTTTTAATTTTTTATGTGGCATAGCTGTGTAAAGAGTTGAGATGTCATAAGTTGTGAATTCGAAAAAAATTGTGTACCTTCAAATTTTCTAAAAGCTGTTTAGAATTTTTTAGTATCCACATCTGATTTAATCCGCTTCTGGAATAAGCAACTGTACAGTATAGTTGAAGTTTCTCCTTAACGGCTGTCAATATCTTGGCAAGGAGTAAAGATAACGGTTTGGTAAACCATTTGTATTGTCCCATGTATTGTAGTTAATCAAATGAGAGTACATTTGATTAACGACAATACATGGGACAATACATGACACTCGTATCTCAATTGTAAGTATCTTGCGTATAAGTTTGAAAACTGAGAGTGTAGACTAATAGATCGTATAAAACGATTGTATCTGTCTGTCACTACGGACTTGACTGTGGACTCACGGCGGGTGTGACCGGTCGACAGGGGATGCTTATTCCTCCATGGCACCTGATCCCACTTTTTGGTTTCCAGAGGTCCGTGTTTGTCCATTTTTACCGGATTTGTATCTATGTCCTGGACATTCTATTGGTTTATACTTTGGTATCTGAAATTTTTATACATAACATTTCATACAAACACGTTTTCACCTCTAATAAACATCCTATGTACAAATTATAATAAATGACATGTCTTTCTTTAGGAGTACAAGACACTTACCACTGACTGTCCTTAAAGTGGCAATAGCTTTTCACAAAATATATAGGAGATTAAGAATTTTTATGCCTATGTAGATATATCTTTTTTGTTATTGTATATCAATCTAAGTAGTGAGAAGGGGAATTGATTTTGAAAAACGCACAGATAATGCTCCTTTAAACGGTGAATAAAAATGTACCTATTTGTGCTTTATTCCACATACTCTTTGATAAACTCGCCTCTTGTTTCGTGTTTGAAGACGACGGGGGTTTATCATTAATCTAGATACAAAAACAATGATAGGAATATTTGGTTAGATAAAAATCGTGTTTGTCTATTAAAATATATCTGCTATTATATTTCACATCAAAAGTTGACACATTTTATGACAAACAGCAATTTTATCCAATCTCTATATGTCGGTAAAGGATAAATACAGTAATTAAAATCTCGTGAATGTCACTTTTGGATAGGTCGAAAATAACTCGACTAACTAGGCAGGTTTGTCTTTGCGTTTTTTCACTCTCGTCAGGTTTATATTAAAAATATTGCAAACAAAGGAGAAACATTTTCTGCATGTGTGCTAATTTAACGTAAACTTCGTTTCCTTTATTTCCTACTTCAAACTTGTAGAAATACGAGCCATCGAACGTAAATGAGTTAAACTCCCCAGAAAGACGGTTCTGTATTATGGCGGTAACTTTAGCATTACTTCTGAAAATTCTAAGATCCTGTTGGACATATCGAGAATGAAATTATGTTGCCTTTCAAAGTGTCATGTATCAGACATACTGATTCCTGCATTAGATTTTGTTTTCTGAAATGTCATTATTGATTTACACTTTCGTATCTGAGATTTTTATATGTAATGATTAATGTATTAATACCAAAAATATAAGTATATCCTTAGTTTGGTCAGATCTAACTTCTTTCCACTGTTTCTTATCAGTTTGGACAGATTGTGGTCAGAATAGCCAGAACTAGTCTCTGTTCCACGCGAATGTCCTATTCAAATGGTACACGTATGCATATAGCGGTTAGGGAATACAGAAACCACACAGATAAAAATAAACAAGGTTAATTGAAAAAAGTCCCCTAAATAGGGCATATCGAGTATGTGATATATATATTGACGAAATAAGTCCATCTACCTAAGATGTATATCTGCAACAGAAGTCTTGGACGAATAAAACTACAAGTTGGCAATGACTCTAGAAACAAGATGTTGGTATCATTAAAGCAACAAACCAAGGGCAAACAATGTCTTAGTATTAGCGAGCAATATTCTCCTTCCTTCATGCACATCTAAATATTGTGTTCTTCCATTGTGCTAACTTTCATCAAAATCCTTTCATGTGTCTAGAAGGAGATGCGATGACAATGATTTCTTTACAGAGAGACGGACGGACATACAGACAAAGGACGTGTAAACATATAGTCCCTCCGGTTTTACCGCTAGGAGACTACTAACATTCAGACAAGACATGTTCTACACCTCGACATGTATCTTGTACATAAATTGTACCTAAACCCTAAATCATCCTGAAGTGATGTCCACAACCGGTACTCCTTTATCAACTATTTTATTTAATTTAAAAGAAATGTCCCGGATCATCTCTCTCATATTGCATGTTAATTAAAGCATGTTTTTTTAGATGAACCAGGTGATAAATATTTATCGTTACAAACAGTGCTATCTGCGGTCGTTGCTGCCTCTAGACTGAGAATTACGTGAAATGTGCACTTTATGAAATAAATGTATCAAATTTAATTTCCCAATACTTTAAATACCCATCGCTAATCCAAAGATAGATGCCGGGAGCGATTTTTAAATTAATAACGACTGGAATTGGGAAAGAGCACAAATTGTCATCTTATTGTCACTTTTATATTTTTATTTACTGTATTATTAATGGGAGACCCTAATCATCCTTGATAACATTTTATTCCATAGAAGAATTCAATTGTATAAAACTTAAAAGGTGTATTACTCTAAATAACATTTTATTAACAATATTGACTACTTGATTCAAGACACGTGTACATATATAGGTATTTGACATGTTCACAGCAAACTAAATGTACAATCACATCATTATACAATTTGAAGGTCAAGGTATCAGTGTCACTTTAAAAGGATTCAAAATTGAAATTAACATGTGAAGCCAAACATACTTCCAAAATACGAGGGCCGACGTGAAACAGCTTCATTCGGCTTCACTAAAAACAAAACAAATTCTAGTAAACAAAGCTATGTTAAAGTTATTGTATTTGTTTACAAATCCAACCTCGGTTATAACGAGGGCCTCTTCGCTGTCCTGTTTAAAGATATATTGTTGCTCAATGTAAAAACCTTGGTTTGGGATGAAATGTGGTAAAATTTGAAATATACCATGAATCGCCACAAAGCCGTATGATAATACACACAATGTGCTGTACACCAGCAAATATATAAAACAAATCTCAGACAACAAAGTATTTGTTTATTAAATGGTCATATGTTGAACACGCCCTGGCATATCGGATCATTTGTGAAATATAAACTCCATATGAGGGTGATTGTATGCTATTACTACTTAAATATGGAAGATTTACGATTGGAAAGCCGAATATCGTCGTGTTTGTCGTATAACTTATATATTAATTTCCCGCCTGTCTCTATAGTAAGTAAAATGTGTAAATATGAAGTTTGTGTGCTTCAAACACGTCTACAAAACCTTTCAAAACAAACGGTGAAATGCCATGACCTCACACACACTTTCTTTTAAAATAACTAACATGAATCCGCACCTTGGTTTGCTTTGAATTGTTTTTATTTCTATTTTGTATCTGTTTTTGTGTTAAGTCTCATTGTGACATTTTGCTGTCATTGTTTCTCTGTCGCCATGTGTTGTCCATGATTGTTTAACATTTTTGACTTTATTTCAAGATACGGTGGGGCACATTTAACCAAAATATGGCAGGAAATATCCCAGTAGAAGCCACAAAACATTTGCAAATGAAAGGAGAGAATGCCAAAAGACATATAAATTATCTAAAACGTTTGCGATTGACACAGTATTCTCTTATTAAACGATTTTAGGACGGCCGCTTCAATTGTCATAGGGAACCGACCTAGCTCAGTCCATAGCGCGTTCGACTCTTGATCGTGAGGTCGTGAGTTCGAGTCCAGCCGGCGACAGGTTGGTTTCCTGTCTTTCGGATTAGAGAGTAAAAACCAAGTTCCCGTGTCACAATAGATGTCGGCACGTTAAAGAACCCTCACTGCTCAATGGCCGTGAGTGCCGATCATAGGTCAAAATTTGAAGCCCTTCACCGTCATTTGGTGACGTCTCCATATGAGTGAAAAATCCTTGAGTGGGACGTTAAACAACAAAAAATAAACAAACAATAAAATGGCATAGGCTACTTAATACAAATGACTTATTAACTCAAAACTGAAAACTGAAACACAATAGCAAACTTATATGTTTAAAGGGGGTCAAAAGAAAGGTTCCAGGTCATCTTTTCTGTCAATACATGTATATTAGAAAGTTGTTAAATATATCTAATGATCATAGTGAAAACTACCATAGTCAAAGCCACAGGAATCTAATTAATTAATTTTCACAAACAGAATACTCGACTACTGACTAAAAAATGTCTGTTCCTAATTGATAAAACAATTTTGGAAAAGCCACATTTCAATGAAACAGATGACAAAGTCCTAAAACACATCATTTGCCAAATCCTAGTTTTCTATATTTTTTACAGCTTGCACTCAGGGCCTACATTATAACACAAGATTGTAAGATTGAGCACTTGCGCCAACATTTCAAAAAGTCGCGTTCAAAAATGTCCTCGAATCATTGAACAGACAGGAGATGCTTAGTCATCATAAACGGATACAAATATGAATGACAGACAGGCTATTAACTGTCAATCTGTGTCACATGTAAGGGGTTCTTCTTTAAAGCGTTTCGTTTATCTAAATCAATACATAATCCAATACATTACACATGTAAAGTAATTATTTCCATGGAGATTAAAGCTAGTGGATGGTCTTTTTAAAATGTCTAGTAATGTTTAAAATGGATATTTCATTTCCGTTTGACTTCATCATTTTCTTTATATTACACAAAATTAAATGACTAACCGTAAATCATTACTTTATACATGATTTGTATATAAAGTGTTAAACAATATAAACATTTCAGATACCAAAGTATAAATCAATAGAATGTCCAGGACATAGATACAAATCCGGTAAAAATGGACAAACACGGACCTCTGGAAACCAAGAGGTGGGATCAGGTGCCATGGAGGAGTAAGCATCCCCTGTCGACCGGTCACACCCGCCGTGAGTCCACAGTCAAGTCCAATGAAACAAGTGAGGAGTGTATCCTCGTCACAATTGGTACAGACGTCTCAACAACCGCCAACGAAAAGGCAACTCAACATTTCACTTAGTGAAACAGAGTAGTCGCAAACAAGACTATTATACCAACCGTAAAATTTGCGGAACGTTGACATTAAACGCGGTTTTCGATATCCCTGTGTCAATAATTTGTCAGCAATATACTGGACTTTAGATTGCTTTATCATTTGACTAAAATATTACTTTTAATCTTAATCTTCAAAATTTGCTTTTAGTTACCACCCTTAGCTACGGTACACTGGTTTGTCACTCCCTCCGACCGAAAGTACGTTTAAGAGACAGGTAGCGTTGATATATCTTGATTGAAGAATCAGATAAACTGTCAAAGTTATATCTATTCAAAACCGTATATAAAATATAATATAAACCAAAGTACAAAAGAAAAGTGAAACGATATCAAAGTTGCGTACCCTATATCATATGCCGAAGGTAAATATGTAAATGCAGGGCATAATACAGGAAAACCTGTTTTTATTAAAGAATCGGATTTATTGTCTCTACCAAACTACCAATAAAAGAATGGATCACCAATAAAGAATTGTATAAAACGGTATTGTCTTCAAAAAGTCTGTGCATTATGACGAATTTTTTATCTGGACAACTGTGTGTCACGACCATATTTGCTTCCCAAGCCCTTACGCCCCAAAAAGTGAAGCATAAGAGTAAGAACATCCCCCTTTCCGCAGAGAATGTTCAAATCGCCGAGCATTAACTAACAGGGGTTGTGAAGTCAAGATTTCTTTTATAGAAAAACTCGGAATAGACGGTCATCTGACAAGCTGTGAAACTGGTGATAGAATTGCCATTATAAATGAATTGATTCCCTCTACCTAGATTGATTGAGGTGGGGTGACATATGGTAGCAATACACCATAAAGGTAAAACACCAGAGGTACATGGTCAATATAAATGTGTAAAATGTCTGAAAGAGGGACATACTGTACGGAAATGTTCAAATGACATAGTATGTCGGTACTGTGAGCAGTCAGGACATTGCAGACAGAATGTCTACAAGCAGAAACACACACTGATACAACAGATAAAAAGACAGGCGTGAAGGAGGAAGCTCCAACAGCACAGGGTGATTCTTACATTAAAACATCAGATACAACATTCACAACTAAAACACTGCCCACCCCTCAACTTTAATCTTAATTTTTCATTTTCTGTTTTTAAAGTTTTGTTTATCTATTTTTAAATCGTCAATATTCTCTAAATATAACTGTATTGTTTCCAACAGGCCTGTAGTTTTTGCATTAGTAAACTTTGGGCTATATTATTCGGAACTAGTTTATTCATATCAAAATCCCGTTTTATAGAACAACTTAGCCTGAAAAATATAATTGTTTTGGACTACACCTCGTGGACAGGTGAAACACAAACGTATAATGACTCTCAGAATGAAATATACAAGTTTATTGATCTATCCTACTTAAATAATTATTATAAACATAATACCAAAGTTATAATGCTCAAGACGATCGTTTCTGTCAATTAGACGTCATCAATTGAACTCCAATTTAAAATATATATATTGTTTCTAAAGAGAAAGTGGTATCATACAAGGCCAAATAATAAATCTAAAAGTATAGCCGAAATCAATCTAAGAGTAACCATTGTAAAAAATAACTTATTTGTAATATGTACATCAACCTTGGATAAAGACTTATTTCATTTTCTCATTACCGATTCTCAATGAAATAGATAATCAAAATCATTAAGCTCTACAACCTTTGATGTATGTAAAATGATGAGACCGTCCGTCTGCTCTGACAATGCTATATAGTTATAAATACCCCACAGCCCTGGGAACTTCCCGCTGATAGATAACTGGGACTAGCGTCTCCCAATGGTTGCTAATCAGTAGGTATAATATGAAATGTTTGGCATTATTCAGTTAATTCACATTACCACATACATGCAAAAAATGTAAAACTTACCAACAATATTAACTAATAGTATTTAAGAGTGATAAAGGGGTATAACTCTAGGGAAATATCCATGTTATTAACCACAGTATATAGTATCCGATCATTTAATCAATTTCTTTTGTTTATCGTGTAGATGTAGATTTCCTTTATTACTGACTTTGTTGGAGAAGTGATTATTGTTGTAATAAAGAACTTCAAAGCAGATAAATATAATACATATAGATCTAAATAGTAATGTATGCTAATAATAATTTATGTGCACCACTTTAAAGTTTAAAAGCACAGAGATTGGAGTCGTTTAATTAAAATTCTAAGTCTTGTAGAAGATTTAAAAGGGATTTAGTCATATTTTGATTATGATTTTTGATTTACGCTGCACTCAATAATTTTTCAGTTATATGATGGCGACCAATTTTTTAATGGTGAAGGAGAGAACCCAGTTACAAAATACAAAGGAACAGACCACCAACCTTCAGCATGTAAACTGTCAAACCTTCCCACAAAAATCAGCTGAGTGTCCAGCGGGTCTCAAAGCTGCGCTGACCAGATTTTATTTCACGCACCCACACACACGGAAGAATAATTAAGAAAGCAATTATTTGAGGCAATCGACAAATGTAACTGACCTACAGGTTAAATATTCGGAGAACCTTTATCATGTTCATCCTTATCGCGCATGTTCAAATATCTGTTGACAAAGAAGCAATGTTGAAATCATGAATTGATTAATTTGACATGATATACATTTAGACAAACATCGAGCGCTTAGAAATTGGAGACCAGTACGACCTTTTACCATGGATTCAGAAAATAAATGTTAATTAAACGCATGTATATATATGGCCATGACTCTGCTTGTTAGATGATTCTGTTTACGCTCGTTTGTTTTTATATCGTAGAGTTGTATATATTATATCAGAATTATGACACCGTAACTAAATTTGTCTGAGATGTTTTGATAATCTTTCGATACTGCAAGTTTTGTCGAATTATATTATATAGAATGAGAGATGCATGTCTTGCCATGTGCTTCCTTTAACAATCGTTCATCTTCGTAAAATCTACCGAAAGTTGACTAGCAATTGCCCAAGTTGTAATAGAATCCAAGAAACGGATACAACGGACTACGTTTGACGACAAGTTTATTGTAATTATACGCATGCATTTATTTTTTCACCACCAGGTGATCTCGGATATCGATGAGCCAAACATGAAGACGTGGAACAAGACGCTTTGTCTGAATGACTAGAAGCTATACGATGGTTGATAAAATCTCGTATTCGGAAGCTTAAAGGAGCTATGAAAACACGTTATCCCTCTGTATTTAGTGATCCAGAAGCAGTAGTCGAGCTGGATAGATTGCATGACCAATATGTACTAGTCTCAGCAGACAAAGCCTCAAATAATGTAGTTTTTATTTGTAAGGCACATTACTATATTTGATTATTAGAAGAACTTGGGTTTACTACGAATTCTTGTAATCCTACATACACACGCAGCTCACTTTCAAAGGACCAGATCCGTCAAAATCGCGTGTCCGTATTACGCTCTTTTGATGTACTTACAACTGATACTGATTTTGAGCTACCACATTTATATTGGATACCTAAACTTCACAAAACCCCATATAAGCAAAGGTACATAGCAGGATCCAGCAAATGTTCCACACCTTTATCTTTACTCCTTACCAACATACTGACAGCCGTTCAATAGAACTTCAGCAATACAGTACAGATGCTTATTCCAGAAACGGTGTATATCAGATGTGGATACTTCAAAATTCTAAACAACTTGTAGAAAATTTGAAGGCACACAATTTTTCTCAAATTCACAGTATCAAAACATACGACTTCTCTACTCTTTACTGAACAATTCAACATGAATAATTAAAAAAGAGACTTTTTAGCATCATAGACAACTTTTTTTTTTCACAAAAGGTGGTACCTGAAAATTTAAATATCTATTGATTGGTTATCATGATACTTAATCTTTCCAACACCACTATGATTCTACAAATAAATACATTGAACTTGATATAAAAAGATGGTGACATTTCTAATAGACAATATATTTGTAATGTTCGGAGAAGTGGTCTTTTAACAAACTGTCGGCATTCCTATGGGAACCAATTGTGCCCCTTTATTGGCTGAAGTTATATCTCACAATAAACCGCATATGGAGTTTATATTTCACAAATAATCCGATATGCCAGGGCGTGTTCAACATATAAGCATTTCATATACAGAGGTAAACTACTCACTGAGAAATTATTGACACATGGTTATTGAAAACGCGTTTGATATCAACGTTCCGCAAATTTTACGGACGGTATAATAGTTTGGTTTGCGATTACTCTGTCTCACGAAATGAAATGTTGAGTTGCCTGTTTGATGGTACCAATTATGACGAAGATTCTGAGATAATTTTTATATATTTGAGATAAAATATTGCATCAAAACTGCATATAACATTTTGCGCCGACGACAGCTCATATTGCTTTAAATGACGTTTGCCTATTAACGCGTTTAAGTATAATTATATCTGAAAAGGGTGTCGGATAATTTTGGTTTTATGTTTGGACTATTTATAAAGTATTTCCGATTTATTTGTTTATTAATGCTTTTCTATAAATTTACCTTTTAAGGATAAATTACGGGTTTTCAGTAATTTAACTTGTACTTTCTGAGTATTTTGCGAGATTTTATGTATAATCTATGACTACCCATTGCCAAGTCGTCTAGAGAGAGTTTGATAAAGGAACAAAAAAATCAAAGTAGACAGGCACTTGAGAATGGGCATTTGTAGCTGCTTGAGAATGATTTGCGGACAGAATGACAATTACCTGTTGTCGTGAGACTTTGACCCGTGATTTGGATTAAAAAGATATCATCATCCAACGCTTCGAATCATAGCCACTGTCACCGAGTAAATGGGTGTGTACGGGGAGATAATTTTGTTCAAACAAGACACTCAATCAACTTTCGTTCACAATTCGAGAACCATGTGTCGAGTTTGGCTATATTGCTACAATGTCAAGTATTTTTTTTTAATTTGCATCGAACACAATCTGTGTGTTAACAGTGATGCCGATAGACATACTAGTTCTCATACTCATTCAAATTATTGACACAGGGATATCGAAAACCGCGTTTGATGTCAAGGTTCCACAAATTTTACGGTCGGTATAATAGTCGTGTTTGCTATTACTCTCTTTCACTGGGTTAAATTGTGAGTTGCCTTTTCGTTGGCGGTTGTTGAGACGTCTGTACCAATTGTGACGAAGATTCGTTCCTCACGTATTTCATTTGGATTTGACTGTAAATTCATGGCGGGTGTGACCGGTCGACAGGGTATGCTTACTCCTCCATGGCATCTGGTCTTTGTTTCCAGAGGTTCATGTTTGTCCAGTTTTACCGGATTTATATCTATATCCTGGACATCTTAAATATTTTTATTTTGGTATCTGAGACTTTTTATATTCCATATAAAAAATTATAGTATTCAGAAATAGCATTTCCCATAGCCCCGCAATGAGAACACAAGCTTTTTAAAAGAATGGGAAATGAATAATGATATTAAATCCTAAAAAAATGCAATATAAATGTCTAAAATATTTTAAATTAATAATAATGATGAAAACTATATATATAACTGTTGGCAATAATAATTAAATAATAATGTATGCAAACATAAATATATATATGTAAAAAAAAAAAAATAAAAATATTAAAAAAATAAAAAATAAAATATTTAAATAATAAAAAATTATATAATTTGAAAATTTAAATATCTATTATGAGTTACAGGATAAAGATGATAATCAAATAATTTAATTTATGAAAAAATATATCTAATAATTAAAATTTTAATAATCATCAATTTAATAATGAAAAAATATAATAAAATATAAAATTAAAATGAAATATATAATATTTACTAAATATTATTGAACAAAATTTTTATAAATTCAAATTGTTATTTTAAAAATTAAAATAAAATAAAATACAATTGAATTAAAAATAAAAAATGTGAAAAATGTAAATTTGAAAACATAAAATAATATGATGATAAAATTTATATATAAAAATAACTAAATATATGAAAAATTATTAATTATATAGAATGAAAAAATAATGAATAAAATAAAACAAATAAAAAAAAATACTAATTTTGATGTATTAAATGAATGATTATATTAAAATATATATGACATATAAAAATGATTAAAAAATTGATATGATAAACAATATAAAATAAAAAATAAAAAAAATAATAAATGAAAAAATAAAATTAAATAAATATTTAAAATTATATAAACAATAATGATAATAAATAATACTAAAAATATAATAAAAATTTGTGATAATAAAAATAATAAAAATTAAAAAATAATGTATGGATATGTGGAATAATATGAAAATTAAAAATTAATACAATAAATTATTGAAAATAATATATGATTAAATGAATTAAAAAATTATAAATGAAAATTATTGAATAATCGAAACTAAATAACTATAAAAATTAAAAAAATTAAAATGATGATGTAAAAACATGAATAATGTGCAAAATTAAAAATATTAATATAAAACATAAATAATAATTGAAATGAAAAGTATGAAAACAATGATAATATTATACAATGATATTGAAGATGAAAATAAATAATATTAAAAATGAATGAATGAAATAAAAGAATGATCAATAAATAAAAACAAACATATAATAATCAATAATGATATAAGTATGGATGAATGCAGATAATAATTAATAAAAATAATGAATTATATATTATACAAAAATAAAATGAAAAATTGTAATAAAATTTGAATGCATCTTAAATCAACCACCTCAAAACATACCTAATATTATAATAACACATTAATGATATATATATATTGGAATAATAATGTACATGAAAAATTATATGATAATAATGATATGATCACTCTATAAACTTTAAACTGGTTGATTGGTCTTGAAACTATTAACCGATTAATATATGTATTAATATATGTCATATATTATTTTTGCTCTGTGAAAGTTGACTATAGTTAATTTTGAGCTTACCATAAATGTATAGACTTGCACTCCATGTCACAACACAGGACGTTATTCCCGACACTGCAAATGCGACTGCAGGACTTAAAGTTCCACCTTGAAAAATGTCAAATGTGAGATGCACAGAGTGAAATATTTTTTTTTATTAAACTTGTTGAATTAGGTGTAACATATGGATAGAATTTGATCAATTATAAAAGTTCTATTAATAATTATGGTCCTCTGGACTTGAATCTCTCTAGCTATCATTCATTTCAAAAGAATGTAAAAAAAACCAGCCCAAAAACATGAACAATCCACTTAAAAGGGTAAAAAACTCCCATGAAGGGCGACCTGACAATTTTGGCTCTAATTGTGTGCTGAACACTTTTGCTTCTTTCACTTTGATTTTATCTATTATACTTTTCAAGATAACGTCAAAAAACGTCCAAAACATGAAAAATCTACAAAAAGTGGAATATAAGTCACATAAGGGTTGATCTGTTAATTTTTGCCAAAATAAAATATTAGTAAATTTTTGCAAGCTGCTCATTATATATGCATTAACTCTATCTATATATCTATATATATCTATATATATATCTATATTAAACTATCTGCTGACTTATTCGTTCTATATTTAGCCATGGCAACCATTTTTTGTCCTAGCCCCTTTTCATCCTCAAACTTTATGTTAATTTATATAGTTATACTTTCTGTAAAGTATTATCAAAATTGGCACAGTGGTTCTGGAGAAGTAGTCAACAACGTCGAAAATTGACAAAACAATCTTTCAGTTTACTTAGGTGCCTGTGACCACGACTTTTGACCTTGAAATTTTGTCAAAATGATCCTTAGATAATTTCTAACAACTTTCTTATATATATTTCTATACAAAAAGTAGATCAATTTTGAGTTATTAAACAATTTAAAATACAATTGCACCTTTCCTTGTTGAAGCGCCCCTAGTGGCTCGTTTATTACGATTTTTCTCTAGTGTCATTATCAGTCTAAATAAAACTTATGCCACCCTCTTTGAAAATTCCTGGATTTGCCCATGACAAGCACACTGTCAGGATTAATAATTGGTTGACGATGAATCAATGAATTACGGAAGCGTATAGGTCCACCTCATGTTTTTTTTGTTTCTCGTTTTGCCAACTTTCAACATCCAACTTTTTTAAAAAAAAATTCCAACTTTTTTTTTCGAATTTCAAACTTTAAAGTTGGCTTTTCCAACTTTTTTCTTGAAATTTCAAATAATTGTCTCGTTTTTCCAACTTTAAAGGTGGCTTTTCCAACTTTTGTCTTGGAATTTCCTACTTTGTTCTCGTTTTACCAACTTTAAAGTTTGCTTTTCCAACTTATTTCTTGGAATTTCCCATTTTTTCTTTGCTTTTCCAACCTTTTTTCTCGTTTTCCTTTAAAGTTGGCTTTCCAACTTTTTTTCGTTTTCGTTTTTGCCAACTTTTTTTCTGGACTATTATATATATATATATATATATATATATATATATATATATATATATATATATATATACTATATTTAATTTTCCAAGATTAATATAAATATGGCCTTTATTTATAAAGAGAAGAGACACTGGGACAGTATGTATTGAATAAATTTAACATCTATATCGTAGTTTTCAATTTTAAGATACCGTGTAAAATATCAGGAAACAGTACAATTACTGATTAGCAATCAGACAATTCTTCGATATATTGTTGGAGTTGAAAGGAAAATGATGGTACATCTACATCGAATCTACACTGAGAGGCTATGGTAGTGACTCATATTACCAGAAATTGTGTATATATTAGTTGAAATGTAGCACTGATATAAATAAATTAAACTTTTGGAACATAATGAATTTAAAAAAGAATTCAGATTTCAAAGTATAAAACAATAGAATGTTCAGGACATAGATAAAAATCCGTTAAAATGGACAAACACGGACCTCTGGAAACCAATAGGTGAGATCAGGTGCCATTGAGGAGGAAGCATCCCCTGTCGACCGGTCACACCCGCCGTGAGTCCACAGTCAAGTCCAATGAAACACGTATGGAGTGTATCCTTGTCACAATTGGTAAAGACGTCTCAACAACCGCCAACGAAAAGGCAACTCAACATTTCACTTAGTGAAACAAAGTAGTCGCAAACAAGCCTATTACACTGACCGTAAAATTTTCGGAACGTTGACATTAAATGCGGTTTTCGATATTCCTGTGTCAATGATTTGTCAGTGAGTAGTTTACCTCTGTATATGGAATCTTCATATGTTGTACACGCCCTGGCATATCGGATCATTTGTGAAATATAAACTCCATATGCGTGTGACTGAGGGATATTACTACTTAAATGGGGAAAATGTAAGATGGGAAAGCCGAAATCGTCGCGTTTGTCCTATAGCTTAGTTGCTAATTTCCCGTCTGCGTTTATATTAAGTAAAATGTCTAAGTATGAAGCGTGTGTGTTTGATTCTGTTGTTCTGTTAATGCCTAGTTCGCTGGGATATATCACATTGACATATGTATGAAAATTGTCATTATTAATTGACAAAACGTCGTCGATATATCTAAATGTCAAATTTAAGGACACCGCTAAGTTTTTTTTCTTTTGATTCAGCAGTTTCTGAATGAAGTCTGCTTCGTATGAATAAAGGAACAGGTCGGCCAATAAAACCGTAGTTTATTAAATGGGTGCATTTTAAATTTCTATATTGCTTAAAGACTTATATAAGTTCATGCGGCGACTATTTTGGGACAGCATTGCAAATTTGTCAACTCAAAATTTTCATTTCCAGTACGTCACAAGACAGAATTTTTGTTTTTAATCTTTTTAAGGACATATTTTTTTCTTCAGTTTTTTGTCTTTATGATAAAGATTGAAGTATAACGTAGTCGCAGATCTAGACATGTTTAAAGGATTAACATAAATATATACTAACTCAAAACTCGGTTACTGTGCATTAGATTATTTAACAGGTATCTTTCAGTGGTTTTATCCGCAATCAGAAATGAAATTAAGCCTCCAGCTGCTAATATTTCACATTGATGATACATCTCAAAAGAAGATTATCTGAGCAGACATAATGCATATGAAATAAATGTTAGGGAATCTTTTTTTCATTTTTTTTACTTGCAGACTCTAAATTGTGGCATCTTTATTTTCAAAAAATATTCCATTGTCAAACTAATTAACTCTGAAAAGAAAAGGGAATTCAGCATAAAGTTGGAAAAGCAAACTTTAAAGTTAGCAAAACGAAATAAAAGTTGGAAATTCCAAGAAAAAAGTTGGAAAAGCGAGTAAAAAGTAGGAAACGCCAACTTTAAAGTTGGCAAAACGAGACAAAAAAATTTAAAATTCCAAGAAAAAAGTTGGAAAAGCCAACTTTAAAGTTAGAAAAACGAGAAAAATGTTGGAAAAAGTCAAGAAAAAAGTTAGAAATTCCAAGAAAAAAGTTGGAAAAGCAAACTTTAAAGTTAGCAAAACGAAACAAAAGTTGGAAATTCCAAGAAAAAAGTTGGAAAAGCGAGTAAAAAGTAGGAAACGCCAACTTTAAAGTTGGCAAAACGAGACAAAAAAATTTAAAATTCCAAGAAAAAAGTTGGAAAAGCCAACTTTAAAGTTAGAAAAACGAGAAAAATGTTGGAAAAAGTCAAGAAAAAAGTTAGAAATTCCAAGAAATAAGTTGGAAAAGCCAACTTTAAAGTTGGCAAAACGAGAAATAAAAAAAATCAGGTGGCCCTAGCACGCTTCCGTTATGAATGCAAAAACGTTTATTATTATGTTTTCAATAGTTTTGTAACTGGCGTGAATAGCATGCAAATTTGCCACTGAGTAAATTTACTTTTGTTCCAAATGTAAATTTGCTTTGTTGAGTAAATGCGTTCATATGCCACATTTGCATACGTGAGTAAATTTACTTACGTATGTTTTGTTATATATGTGTGCTAATGACATTTTTATTTCGTTTTTGGTTTAAGTATTTAATGTATGTAAATGAACCTGTAAATAAAGTGGAATTTTCATTTTCATAACTTGGAATTCTTATTAACGTTACATTATCTTTCATATACTAAAATACTTTACTACCCATTTATAATATGTGCCATTTTGTACTTGATGTAAATATGAGATTCGAGCCCTGAATGAATTTTATTTAGAAGTACTGTAACCAGATTGTCATTTAGGGTTATCTCGTAACTTGACGATGTAACATTAATGGATATAGTGTAGAGCAAAAATCATCTACAGATTTTAACGTCTGATTTTTTTCAAAATACTCGTCTGTCCTACGAGTGTTATTCTGAAACCACTTGCCAAATATGATTTTCACTCGTCACGGAATAGCGGACAAATGGTCCCTGAGCCCTGATTGGATTATAAAATCAATATAAAACTCAATGAATACAAGGAATATAAATAAAAAAAACTTATGATTATAAGATAAATCTTGAGTGAATCGTAAAATCAGATAAATTTACTGAATTATATACTGTATCAATGTATTGAAAATGAAGACGCACCTGCACTCAGTACAGTCATCATTCTACTTTTTTCAGAATTCGGTGTCCATGCCGATACCACTCCACTTACGGCGGGAAACGAGATTCCCTGTCAAAAATATAGTAGGTGCTGTCATAACCATGTTTTCTATAAAATTATTCATTAATTGAAGGTGTTAGGTTTTGAACTACAACGACTCTGAAGTTAAACATTGGGTGTTCAAATACAAAATATACTTCTAAACTGTATGATGATAATGACTTACGTTTTTGTAGTAGTAGTGGTAGTGGTAGAAGTAGTTTTGAAAGTAGTAGTAGGAGGAATATTTATAGAAGTAGTAGTTATAATAGCAGTAGTAGTATAAGTAGAGGTAGTTGTAGTCGTAGTTGTAGTTGCAGTAGTAGTAGTAATAGTAATAGTATTAGTAGTAGTAGTAGTAGTAGTAGTAGTATTAGTAGCAGTAGTAGTAGTAGTAGTAATAGTAGTAGCAATAGTAGTAGTAGTAGTAGTAGTAGTAGTAGTAGTAGTAGTAGTAGTAGTAGTAGTAGTACTAGTAGTAGTAGTAGTAGTAGTAGTTTTGGTTGTTTGTTTATTGTTGTTTAACGTCCCACTCAAGAATATTTCACTCATATGGAGACGTCACCAAATGCCGGTGAATGGCTTCAAATTTTGGCCTATGCTCGGCACTTACGGCCATTGAGCAGTGATGGTTCTTTAACGTGCCGACACCTACTGTGACACGGGACCTTCAGGTTTTACTGTCTCATCCGAAAGACAGGAAACCAACCTGCCGCCGGTGGGACTCGAACTCACGACCTCACGATCCAGAGTCGAGCGCCGACTGAGCCAGGCCGGCTCTAGTAGTAGTAGTAGTACTAGAAGTAGTAGTAGTAATAGTAGTAGTAGTATTAGTAGTATAACAGATATCTTAATTTTGATAACAAGCTTATATTTTCTATTTAGTTACGTGTGATTTTGACCTTTGACACCATGTATGTTGTTAATTATGATGTCATAAATTACTCTGAGGAGTCCTGTCAACTGTTGGACTGGTACACAGTGGTAATTTACACGAACAATTTTCCATTGCGTATTTATTGTAAATGTCCATGTATTAAGAACTGGCTTTTAGTGTTTTAGGTAAAATCACACTTAACTGCATTTCATGTTTAGTATCTTCAGTGCATATACAAAGCGTATATAATGATGTAGCAGGTTAAATTTCAGGGACCCGTTTTACGAAGGGTCATAAGTGTTAGACGTGGTCTTAGGACCACACTTATGACTGGTTACCGTTTTACAAAGACTTACGACCTGTGAATTACGACCAAACCAGGTCCGGTCATAATGACTACCCAGAGGCTGTACATAGACTAAGCTATATTTGTATTTGTCATATTTTATCTTTGTAAATGTAGCAGGTACAAATACACATAAACTATCAAAATCCTATTTTCAAATATGAAAAATACTTGAAAAAGACTTGTGTTAGGGTAGCGTTAATATAAAGATCCCAAGTACGACTTAGGACTTACGAGTTCTCGATAAAACACCCCCCCCCCAAAAAAAAAAAAGAAAAACTATCGACGATTTATTGTTTAAAATGGCAAATCAGTCAAGAACTAAAATAATAGACGATTAATTCTTTAACTTAACTTACCTCAACAATACCTTGAAAAATTCTGATGACATACACCATTACATAGTTAACTTGGATTGCAGTTGGGAGGGCAAGTAATAGAATACTGCTAATTAGTGCGGAGATACCACAAACCCTAAAATAGAAACATCAAATCATTTATAGCAGACAATTAATACAAAGCGCATTGGAAATATAGTATCTAGGAAATCGAAAATCAGAGTATCTAACACATGAGATCAAATTCGCCTTAAGAGTCACGCGAGTGACATGCTGTTACAGTAAGAATACGATATAAAATATCTCAGATACCAAAGTATAAATCAAAAGAATATCCAGGGCATAGAAACAAATCCGGTAAAAATGGACAAACACGGACCTCTGGAAACCAAGAGGTGGGATCAGGTGCCATGGAGGAGTAAGCATCCCCTGTCAACCGGTCACACCAGCCGTGAGCCCACAGTCAAGTCCAATTAAATTCGTGAGGAGGGTATCCTCGTCTCAATTGGCACAGACGTCTCAACACCTTAGACTGATGTGCAGTGAAAAAAAGATATATTCACAAACGTATAAATTCTTAAAATAGTCCTATATATTTGTACTTGAGAAACCCACTTTGGCAATTATTCGTTAACAAATGAATAAATGAATCTACGTAGTTTTTGTATATGCGCACAACACATTATTTGAACAATTTGTTTTAAAAACTAATCTTATGCCTCTTATTACAGCTGTTGACGATACGTGTTATGTATGGTTACTTTGAAGAGATATCAGTATGCATCATTTTACGGCACACTTTCATAAACTGTTTTTAGGAACAAACTGTTAGTTTGCATTACCAGTAAATCTGATATTTTACCGTTATGTATAGTTGATTTGAAAAATGATATATAACTAATCCTCACCTCATTTTCGATGCAGCAATATGTTGAATATGTTTCGATGTAAACAAAAAACCATTTCATGAAAAACATTATAATAAATAAACAAAGAGTTCAATGAAAAAGCACCTATGAATATAAATAGAAAGAGAAATAGATGTGTATGAAATCTTAGTATGCTTTGACAGTACACATTACAGATATTCATATTTACTTTTTTGGTGAAAATCTTGAAGCTAAATAGCCACCCAATAGTTGAGTAGAAAATATACCCAAATAATATGCAGAATGAAGATATTGTGTTGATGATATTGTCCAGTGATCTGATACGTCCAGTGAAGTGTTTACAGAACAATAGAACTGCAATACGAAAACAATATCATTAACATAATTGCAAAATGTTTTGTATACAGTAATGCAACACATGTTAACTATACAAATGATATTATGGATGTTATAATCGTTCATATAACTTTATGCAGTGATTACTCTTAAACGGATTTGACAATACATTTGATTTGATTTTAATATGGCATTGTATGGTACCTTTTTCGATTTCGGAATAATCATCTATTTTAAATTCGAGCCCAACTGAGTCATATTGTCAAAATCGATCGTTTTGATAATTTGTTATGTCGTGGTCCATATCACTTACACACAAAATTGACACAAATTGGCCTGGAATCACACATTTACTCGATGCTAAAGCTTAACTAACTTTCCGTTGTTTTAAGGTAAAGCACACAAAGTTTATGCTGTAAATGAACATGGTTGTAAATCGATATAAATTAACCCCCATCTGAAGAAAACATCACAAACATTACTTAAATAAATTTGTTGGAGTACATAATTAAATCTTGAATATCGTACTTATTATTCATAAGTATTACCCCGGTTGATGCGAATGATGAAACAAATGACATGTTTCCCATTTAGGCGGACCCAGAGGTTTTACAAACAATTATATAATGATAAAATAATGATTAATTGCGTTTTTGCATGGAGTAAATTAGGTGACTTCCGGTCCAGTGTCCGACGCCCGGAAGTCACACAATTTACTCAGCACTCATGCGCAACCAACATTTCATACTTTTAAGGTAAAAACACCAAATAATAATTATATTCTGTAACTGGAATTGTTTTGGATATTGACGGCATTGACGAAAAAGCTAAAACGTTTTGCTCATTTAAAAAACAAAACTTCAGATAAATTTTGTTTGAGTACGTACTCAAATTTTAACAGTGTTACCCAAATATGCATATGTAGATGAAGAAAAATAATGTTTCCTAATCAGTCAAACCAGAAAGTTTTACAAACAATTAATAAACAAAGCAATGAAATAAAAGTTGAGTATTGAGTAAATCTTGGAATTTCCAACTTTTTGTCTCGTTTTGCCGACTTTAAAGTTGGCTTTTCCAACTTTATTCTTGGCTTCTCCATCTTTATACCAGTTAAATCTTATGCATGCCTACCAAAAACAATATGTATCTGTACGCATTAAAGAAATAATGGAGCATTCAGATTTTGTCTGCTGAATTTCTCTTCCTTTTCAGTGTTAATTAGTTTGACAATGGAATAATTTTGAAGAATAAAGATGCCAAAATTCAGTGTCTGCAAGTCAGAAATAACTTTTAATAATAAAAAAAATTTCTGGGGGAGAATACTCCCAACATTTATTTCATATGCATCATGTTTGCTCAGATAATCTTCTTTTGAGATGTATGATCATTGTGAAATATTAGCAGTTGGAGACTTAATTTCATTTCTGGGTGCTGATAAAACCACTAAAAGATACAAGTTAATTAATCGAATGCACTGTAACCGAGTTTTGAGTTAGTATATATTTATGTTAATCCTTTGAACATGTCTAGATCTGCCACTACGTTATATTACAATCTTGATCATAAAGGCAAAAAACTGAAAAAAAATCTGTCCTTAAAAAGATAAGAAATAAATATTCTATCTTGTGACGTACTGCAAATAAATAATCTGAGTTGACAAAATATGCAATGCTGTCCCCAAAAAGTGCCCCCCTAAGTTATATAAGGCTTTAAGCAATGTAAAATTTAAGTATTATAACGAAAAGAAACTTAAAATGCATCCATTTAATAAACCACGGTTTTAAATTATTCATTATGTTCCAAATGTTTAATTTATTTGTTGGCAAAACGAGAAAAAAATAAAAGAAATAAGTTGGAAAGGTCAACTTTAAAGTTAGCAAAACGAGAAAAAAATTGGAAATCCCATGAAAAAAAGTTGGAAATTCCATGAAAACAAAGTTGGCAAAACGAGACAAAAAGTTGGAAATTCCAAGAAAAAAGTTGTGGAAAAGCCAGCTTTGAATTTGGCAAAACGAGAAATATAAAATTTAAGGTGACCCTAATACGCTTCTGTAGATTTCGGGCCTAGATGTCCCGAAATAAAATACTGTCTTGGACATCTGCAAGTAAAAAATGAAACAGATCTGTACTGAATTATTCAGATTTTGATTCTTCTTTATCTGATGTTCCAATAAAGGATTGAAAATTTCTTTCTTACCCCTAGAAACTTTGGATCCGCTTCCTTGAGATGGCTGTCTGATTTTACTATATGAACCATTGCAATTGAAAAACTAGATGCATATCCATTACAAATAAGCCGCCCCAAAAATGCCATAAATACTGTGAAAAATCTCTTCGGACAACACATCTTTTAGATTTTCAGCAACCTAGAAAATATAAAAATCTCAGATACTAGTGTATAAATCTTCAGTTTGTCCAGGTTACATATACAAGTCTTGTTAACATCGGACAAACACAAGACCCGATGGAAATCCAGATGTGGGATCAGGTGCTATGGGGTGTAAGCATCCACTGTTTACCGGTAACACCTGCCTTGTCAGTTGAAACTTTAAAGTTTGATTCCCGATAACAACTTTTTTTCTTAAAATATAAAATGTAATCAATACCGCTTTGCTATGCAACTAGTATTTACTTTCAAACTTAAAACCGAGGTGCCATGGTAGGTCAAACGGGTTCATAGCTTTCTAGTTATATATGTTTGGCAATGAATGATATCATAAATAAATACTTATTCTGTGTTTAAATTGCAAACAACAGTAGATTTGAAAAAGAAATTAATATTGGTCTTTGGAGAAATTATATCGTGTATTAAAATGAAAATGGAAGCAACCAAAAAAGATATTAGAATAATAAAGTTTACTATACAAATTTAATCAGTAAAGAAATGATTAAGATATTAGCAATTATGTTCGTCAATCCACTGACAAATTCTTGTTGTGCATGTTTCTCCGCACTTTGTAAAATCATTATCATATCATTAAAACTGACCTCCAACATATAACTGAAAAAAATTGATGAGTGTGATTAACCATGTCTTTAGAATTTTACTAGTTTAAAAGAGCTTTATCTCTTTTTTAAGTTTCTTTTTTACTACTTATATTCATAAACAATAACAAAAACGATATATTTACACAGGCATAAAAATTCTGAAAGTTTTATATATTTTGTGAAAATTGCTTGAGAAAGTCATGTTTGGCACGTTTACAATTCCATCTGATTTACTCAACCTTATTATTTATATATGAATACCACACTTGACCTGACCTTATTTTTACAAAATATATAGGAACATCAGATGTCTGTGTATAGCTCTTATTTGTTATTGTACATCAAGTACAAGTAATCAAAGTAGAACAAAAATCAAATAATTTTTTTTTGGCTAACAAAGTTTATGTTCCTAATAGTTGCATATGCATTCTTACCTGAATCTTCAAATAATTAGTTTTGATATTATTTTGATTTCAGTTGGCCAAGTTGCTACTCTTCTTATGTCTCTTGTGAAGTCTATGATTTGAAATTTAAAGTGCAGGCAACATTCTTGTTAATGGATGAAACCGCTGTTGAATATACAGTGTTAAACAATGCACACCATACTTCAATGATTTGAAATCAATTTCATCATAAAGTAAGCACTGGGGCAGTGTTATACAAACCTCATGCATCAGTAACCGGTCTAAGATTTATTTGGTGAACACATAGTCTGTCTACCAGTTATCGAAGTATAATCATTTAAATAATCTGTTGGTCTCAATTTGAATGTAAGAATCTGATATAAGTTTCTGACAATTGTCACGTCCGCCACTTCTTTGGATGCACTTTGTTCTCGGAAACATTGATAAATTGCTGTAAGTGGTTTTATTATTTTACATATGTGAAAAGTGCATATATGATAGTATAAGCAATATCAGTTTTTTGTTGAAAAAGACTACTCGATAAATTTACGCGTATCAGATGTAGAATGATAGGACATAAATTATTTGGCAAAAAATGAATTTCATTATATAACCTTAGTTATCCTGCATTTGTTTGATTTTGTCCTCTGAATGTGTTAGACGTCCAAAATAAATAAAAAATGACACGTTTAACCCTGGGATTCGGGCCTAATTTTGATGATAATTTCGTCAGTTTACATCCATAAATTACTTAGAAATATCGATGGTTTTATTTAGGGGTTTATGAATTACGTCATAGATCCATTCATTAACTTTGTAATAAACATCAAAATTATGTCTCTAGAATTAAACTAAAAAGAATAGTTTATAGAATAAAACAAATATTGCAATGGAATTTCTGGCACATGAGAACCTAAACCTCGCCTTCATGTGAATCAAGTTTTGTTTAAATTGGAAAAACAACGAATTCTAGAGGAGTATTGAAAAAAAAACGAACACAATTTACTAAGAATATAAAGTAAAAAAATAAATTTTGTAAACTCATTTATGTCATACTACTAAAATTATTAGGTTGCATTGGTGAATGTATATGGACCGAATAAGAATTAATACCATTTTTACAACAGTGTATTCCGCTTGCAGCGATCTAGTGATAAGGCGTTCGATTCACAAGCGAAGGATACTGAATTCGATTATTGGTACCGGGTCATACCAAATACTTTTCAAGAAATGGCAGTCACAGCCAAATGCTCTGATATACATAGTGAAAGTCATAGACTTAAATTCGAGGTCCCGTGTCAAGGCAGTCACAGCCAAATGCTCTGATATACATAGTGAAAGTCATAGGTCTTTCAGATGAGATTTAAATTCGAGGTCCCGTGTCAAGGCAGGCGTGGCACGTAAAACATGTCTCACTGTATTGGCGTCAGTAAGTAGCACAAGTCAAATGTCTTACTTTGATATGGTGATGAGTATTTGGGGAATGGTCTTCAATTCAGGACACCAAGTCTTCAAATTTACTGAATGCTCAAGCTCAACTCTTATTTCATTATTCTGAATATATAATCGTTGTAAAACTTTTAGGTTTTGTGATCAGGAAACGTATTATTATCATTACTCACATATAAAATGTTACGTAACATATGATTTTTCTGTAAAAATGAATAAATACGTTGAGTACGGTACTCAAAATATGATTTTTCAATGTTTCTGAGATATTCTTCAAATGATCAATATTGCTAAACATTATTTACAATTGTATGCCGTCAATATACAAATATGTCGATTTACAAAATAAATTTTGCGTGTTTTTACCTTAAACTCATGAAAAATTATTTGAGCTGGAATATTGAGGTTCACTTGAGACCAAAATTGGCCCTATGTCAGAAATTTACCGATTTTATATACGTTGTGATGCAACATATAAAAAATTCAGATACCAAAGTATAAATCAATAGAATGTCCAGGACATAGATACAAATCCGGTAAAAATGGACAAACACGGACCTCTGGAAACCAAGAGGTGGGATCAGGTGCCTATGTTGTGCGCAGAAATATGAATACTTTTTTTTCATGCATGGGAAGTCCATTTTTGGGCAGAACAGCATAAAAAAGCTGAAAAATCACTTAGATTTGGAAATAATTGAAACCTTTTTTATTTCTATCATTTTTTCTTTTAAGTAACAATTTATTATCTCAGTCACATTAGCTCAATAATGATATTTATAGAACTGTTTTAGAGTATATATACAGAGATGGTCAGGTCTTTGGGAGATAACAAGTGAAAACAAGTTTAGAACAACTGAGACTATTTTTGAGACCAAGTTATTGGAGAGCAGACCATATTTTTATATTGGTATTTATCTCAGATTAGTGCACATCACAATTACATACAAATTGGAATTCATTGTGTATTCAAGTGGATCCGTTTAATATTACAATCGGACTGGAACTTATTGTGTATTCGTGTGGATCTCTGTGGAACTGAACTGTGAGTTGTGATTTTAATTACTCTAAAGTGTCATTAAGATTAAGTTTTTATTTTTGTCATTGTTGATAGAATTTATAAATTTAATCTATTGTGTTCTTGATGTTTGCTGGCATATTTTAGGGTAATTCTGACCTCATAACAATTACAAATGTATACATTTCTCTGTGTTAGCAACAGAACGAGAGGTAAATACTTCAAAATCAGACCAAAACAACAATGCTTATTCCATTTTAATTCAAAAGTAAACGATGTATCCCACAATACCATGTGTTACTACAGCTCCACAACAGCTAAAGATTGACCTATTTGATTGGATCAAGGAATTAGATCCGGAAGGATGGACACAAGAAACTAATGAATCTGGTACAAATACAATTAATAAACTGTCATATGCGCTCTGGTACAGACATTGACCACTGTCATTCAAAACTTAAAATCTGATGGATGCTCAGTACCCCCAGGTTTCAGAAAGTTTCAGAACTATAACAAATTCAAATCTATGCGACCTAATTTACTTGCTGTTGATTAATTCAACATTACTATTTGTATATCAATACCGCAGTGGGAAATACCTTATTTTCACAAAATAAATCTATATACAAGGAATATATTTTTACGCCTGTAAATAGCTGTTATTTGTTATTTACAAGTAGTACAAGTAGAAAAAAATAAACTTTGGGAATCACAGCTAATGCCACTTAAACACTCATTTTAGTTTGAAATTCAAATTTTCTTCAATAACAAATTCTTGTTAAATCTTCATGTTAGATTCAGTTGGTTCTACAATACATAGTTTGTTTTATATTTTACCATTCCTTGTGCCATATTTCATGTAAAATGAATATTATTTACTCCTGAAACAAGCCCCTGTTTTGTGTTTTGTGTTTTACCATCGGTATGCGGGTTTAGGCATTACAAATATTATGCCAATCGTTTCTGTCAATTAGACTTCATCAGTTGAGCTCCGATTTAAAATGTATATGTTTTTTTCTAAAAAGAGATTGGTATCATACAAGGTCAAACAACAAATCCAAAAGTATAGCCGAAATACCTCTAAGTGTAACTACTTTAAAAAGATGACTATCTTATCTGAAGAAAACTTTGGAATTTAAATGGTGTTATCAGTGCCAACTATGACATTAGTATAAGATTATCAGCTAGTACCAAAATACCAGGTACTAGGTTTATGTATACCCTCGGGAACTCAAACGGTCCACAGGCAGTGGCAACGACCTAGTGGTTATAGATATTATAAACATAATACCAAAGTTAAAGTTACAACAAGGGAATTATATGCGAGAAAATCCGTTCTTCAAGAAATAACGGTATTAAGCAGGTTTGGCGTTATAACCGAAGGCGATATAACGGGGCTGAACTGTATGTATATATAAAAGTAAGAAGACTGCAACATTAGTTTATGTTAATATTGTAGCATTAACATTAGTAGTATAGCAGTATAGATATTATATTTTAATATTACATTTACTATTTTGTTAAATTTTTATATTTCATATATCGCTACCAAAATAATATGTTTGTCATACAAATTACATATCTATATCAATCTACATTGCAGTTGTCTTGAAACAGCCACATCAACAATGTTAATTTTATGATAAAGTATACATAAAACTATTCATTCTTCTATTATGCTTTCATCAGTGTCAGAGTCATCTATTGCAGTTGCATCATCCAGATACACTCCCCAGTTTTATACTCCAATGGATGAGCTCTGCTGGTGTATGTTATGTTCCAAATACCATAATACTGCTGCTTTATGTTAGTACATTCCAATTACTCCAGCTCGACATAGGCAACTATATCCTCCTCTGTAAAACGGATGCACAGAACATACTTTCTAGAGGAAATGTGACGTGACTTGAGTTTGACACGGATAAATCATGAGTCTTCTTTGTGAACAAGCATTTATGTCTCACCATCGATGTGTTCTTGTATGTAGCTTGGACCAAATTTAAGTTGATATGTGCCACAAGTTATGTTACGTGGGTGATCCTCGTCTAAACAAGAAACGTTTTTCAGGCTTTCTGCTACTTTCCATAGGACATTGCGCCTCTCTAGACAATTGTCTGCAATGTTATTCTGTAGCATATTAGTTTGTTTGGATAAATAGGTCATTAGTGCATCATCATCCTCTTTTGGTGGTAAAAATCTATTTGACAGTGCACACACTATTCTAACATTATCCCCAATATAAAGAACATGGTTAGTTGGTAAAACATTGCATAGATATGTGCATATTTTAATCTGTGACTTTGCAGATTCATTGACCCAACGGACCTGCAAAATAAAAAAAATAAATAAAAAAGAAACGAAATATGAGGGACATTGTGATGCAAAATAAACTTGCTTCTGTTGATTCAATATTTGAGTAAGTACATGTACAAAGTTCTTGAAGACAAAAACACTTTATCCGTAATAAATGAAAATATGCATACATAGACGAAACTGTAAAAATGGATAGCAAAATTTACAAATAGGTTTATAGAGAAATTAATAAAAGTATCTATCAGTTAGCCTGTCTGAAAACACCCATCCACTAGTCGCACCAAACCCTTGGTCTATAAAATCGCTTGAGTGAGACACTGGTAGACGTTAGGCTACTGTAGATCTATCGATAGACAGACTATCGATGATTTCCCAGAAAAAATATACATGTTTGGCTTTGATTTAAATCAATCTTTTTTATCATACCATGAAACCTTATTTTGGTGAATTTCAATCGACAGTAGATGCACCTAGGGCTTATCTAGAATGATATAGGGTGTTGCGCAGGGATAGGATGCATGGTAATTGATAATAATCTTACCTTATGGTGTGATGCGTTGGTTTGATAAAATTCACATTAAATGTCTGTGCTCAGGTACTCATAAAAACTGCAGACAGGATATAATTACAAGCTGTGTAAAATTCTCGATAATCAGGGTATTTATTTCCAAGTGGCAAGTGTAAGTGACGAAGTCTAGAGTAGATCTACAACCTAGACTTGAGTACGTCATTTATTCGGTATCGATATATGCATTGGGCCTATAGATATTTGTAGATCTACATGTATAATAATTTATGTACTCAAACATAGCTAGCGTGTGTATTAACACACACACACACACACACACACACACACACACACACACACACACACACACACACACACAGTATCCATGACGAATTATTGTCAAAGTACGTAACAGCCGGCAACAATTCCGGAATTACGCCAGGCTTCAGAATCGCGTACATTTTTATAAAATCTGACATGGCAAAAAGCGAGAACAACAATAACATTTTGTCAGTTAAATTGGAGCTCAACTTATGAAGTCTAACTGACAGAAACGATATCGTCTTGAGCATTATAACTTTGGTAGTATGTTTATAATATGAATAACCACTAGGTCGTTGCAACTGCTGGTGGACCGTTTGAGTCCCCGAGGGTATACATAAACCTAGTACCTGGTATTTCGATACCAGCTGTTCATCTTATACTAAAGTAATATTTGGCATTTATCATTTAAATTCAATTTTTTTTTCTAAAGCTAAGATAGTCATTTTTAACAGTGGTTACTCTTAGACGGATTTTGGCTATACTTTTAGAGATATTATTTGGCCTTGTATAATACCACTTTCTCTTTAGAAAATACACATAACTTTTAAATTGGAGCTCAACTTATGAAGTCTAATTGACAGAAACGATATTGTCTTGAGCATTATAACTTTGGTAGTATGTTTATAATATTTAATGTATGTCGAAATAACAAAGAAATCATGCAAGTATCATCGTTTTTTATGTAAGGTGGAATGTTGAAAATTAGCAATAAGTTTGGGATTCTCTGCATTCGAGACAGGTTCTTAATGCTACTGTAGTCTTGGAATAGCACGTTCTCTTAACGTCTCGTGCACCAGTCCTAATGGAAATTTGGAGGATATAATATAACTCAGTTCTCAATTCGAGTTTTTGTGATATACAGGGCCTAATTGGAACCTTTCCCTTCGGTGACACTCGGTCCATGGATTTTTAATAATAATCTAATAATGTATATACTAATAAAAGAAATAAAATGAAGATTTAGTTGAAAAACAATAACAATACTTCTAGACATATAAATTCACATTTGGACTTGACTGTGGACTGGCTGGTGAGACCAGTCGACCGGGGATGCTTACTCCTCCAAGGCACCTCATTCTGTTGTATTGAAGTCGGCAACTGATATTTGATTAAATATTTTCTGATGTTAATAATAATTTAAAATTCATGTATTAAAACAAGCAATATTCAATATATGTTTTATGCAGTTATATCTGTGCCAGTATTTGACCTAGTTTGAAGAATTTAGTCATCCTGACAGAAAAGAAGAATTTAAATCTTATCCCAGTCACCAGAAACATGCTTTTAAACTGTAATTGTAATGTCTTATGAAAAAAGAATATGACCATTAATATCACATTTATTATACTTGTTATGAATTTTCCATTTTCGCTTGCCAAAAGGCTCGCAAAATAGAAAGATTCAAACTTATATCATATGAATGGAAATATAAAAAATCTCGGATACCAAAGTATAAATCAATAGAATGTCCAGAACATAGATACAAATCCGGTAAGAATGGACAAACACGGACCTCTGGACACCAAGAGGTGGGGTCAGGTGCCAGGGAGGAGTAAGCATCCCCTGTCACATCCGCTGTGAGTCCACAGTCTAGTCCAATGAAACACGCGAATTCTCGTTACAATTGATACAGACATCTCAACAACCGCCAACTAAACGGCAACTCAACATTTAACCCAGCGAAACAGAATAATCGCAAACAAGACTATTATACCGACCGTAAAATTTACGGAACGTTGACATTAAACGCGGTTTTCGATATCCCTGTGTCAATAATTTGTCAGTGAGTAGTTTACCTCTGTATATGAAATCTTCATATGTTGTACATGCTTTGGCATTTCGAATCTCCATATGCGAGTGACTGAGGGATATAACCACTTAAATGTGGAAAATTAATGATGGTAAAGCCGAAATCGTCGCGTTTGTCGTATAGCTTAGTTGCTAATTTCCCATCTTTGTCTTTATTAAGTAAAATGTCTAAATATGGAGCGTGTGTGCTTGATTCTGTTGTACAAATACTATATTTCCCGTTTTAGTTAATCCCAAACAGTAAACTACATGTAATATTGTGTAGTTCATTAAATATATATCAACATGTATATTTAGTTTCTTATTCAAATTTTAACCAATTGCAATTGGATATTGCACAAAAAGCACAGATTTTTAGAATTTGATTTGCTAAATGTTTCAACTTCAAAGGCATTGTATTTGATAAGATTTGGTAAAACTTTAGTCTACCTATAGCTCGTTCCACATGGTTCCTAAGTTTATTCAAGTTTTTCCCTATCTAGTAACAGATCTCTTAGAAACCATCTTTCAGCCATGACTCCGTCACCCTTTTGATGTTGCACAAAAAGCCGCAGTTTTCAGTGATAAATCGATCAGTTACTAAAGTAATATTTGGCAGTGATAACACCATTGAAATTCCATTAAAGCTACGATAATCATATTTTTACAATGGTTACCCTTAGATGGATTTCGGCTATACTTTTATATTTATTATTTGGCCTTGTATGATATACCACTTTCTCTTTAGAAACTACACATACATTTTCAATTGGAGCTCAACAGATAAAGTCTAATTGACAGAAACGATCGTCTTGAGCATTATAACTTTGGTATTATGTTTACAACAATCAGAAATGTTACCTCTCCATAAATCTGATACAAAAGAAAAAGGGTCTAATTGTAACAAGTGTTTTAAATGTATTTTTATTCTTACAAGAGCTATAAGTTTGTGCCGGAGGAGTAAATACCGCCGGCCTCTCGAAAATAATTATGTGCAGTCAATTACACACATTGTCTTGGGAAAGGTATGTTTGAAACACTGTGGAATAAATTGCTTTACTCTTGTTGAATTTCGCCATTTCAGGGGTGTACATTTTTGACATGTAATTTGTCCAAGTGGAAAAAAACCGAGAGACTGGTTACGGAAATACCAAACATGATAACGCAGTGCTAGACGGATCCGGAACAAAGTTATGAGAAATTTCTGAATTTGTTCTAGTTTCCTTCTTGGTCCTAACTTTTGTCTGGATGGAATTTCCTGATATGCAGCTTTGTGATGGGTTCCTCTTTTACCATTTCAAAACTTCTACAGAATTTCTGTGCGAAATGAATATCATTTTCAGTATTTATTTATGAATGAATCTCATGAATTGACATATCACCAAATTGCTGTTACGGCACCTTTTGGAAAACTTTGACGTCACAATTAAATGACAAGTCAAATATTTGTGTGATTTTGACGTCACAAGTGAATAACTTAAAAAATCACATGGAAAGCTACATTTCGGACATTTGCAGGTAGGTCAATTAAGAAATAAGGAGTATTATCTGTGTTAACTGACAAAAATTATTTGTTCTCTACTTTTATTACATGTACTTGATGTACAAAAACAAGTTAGAGCTATACACTGGCAAAAAACATCTTTTGATGAAAATAATTTATAGCCTGTGTATACCTCTGTTTTGTTATTGTATAGATTAATATTAGTAGTAAAAAGCTTAAAAAAAAAAAATCTCAGTTAATGCTCTTTAACAAGCCACCAACTTTCAAACAAAAGACAAAATAATTCCAATTACAGACAAAATAACTTTCAAATGTTATCAAAGACAAAGTTTAAGTAAGCAAGTTAGGGATTGAATTTAGAATTTCAGCCTCACTAGTAATATGGGCTAGTTGGTTACAAGTTTTACCAGCACTATGACGAATTTACTATCCCCAAAATGATACTTACCAAATCAATATTACCGATTTTGGTAATTTAAGTATATTTTAAATATTTTTGCATTTTACGTGTACAATGTACATTATCATGAGTCAAAACGACTATGGTTATCTTTAAATGAACTGAGAATATTTGTCCACTTTCACTAATCATTGCTCATGTTTACACTGTAATGTTTTGTACAAATGTTATACTAGTCATTCGAACTAGCTGAAGCACAACCTTGATAAGTCCACTGCAAGAGTATTAGTCTCAGAATGATGAACTACTGCTAATTTTGAACCCTGCAAATAGTATATGTCAAAAATCATTTGATGTTGAAATATCTGATTTAGAATGCTTAACTCTTCCTATGGATATGAGATTTAGTTTTGATTCAGTCTCTAGTGTTGAATCTAGGATCTGAAAAGGGCACACAAAATCAGTGTGAAAGGGCACACAATTTCAGTTAGGGCACTTTAAACGCGTAAATTGGTTTTGAAGGCACCTGCACTAGAATGTGCGCACATTCTCGGGGCTCCATTAACAAATTTCAAATACTTTTCTTTAAAAATGATTTCCAAAAAACGAATGATAGTTTTTCTAGAAACAGAATTATTTAATATTTTTTTTCAATGAAAAAAGGGGCAGAAGGGCTAGCCATGGACTGACATTTTTTCCCAGAAATATATATATATATATTCCGGGAGTCGTGTGACACGAAGTCAGTAAAGTCCGAGAACAAATTTGCTTTTGGAGTTGGCAGAAGACTTAGCGGTTTATTCCCATTTACAGTATTTTCACAGCGATTATGGCTTTAAAAAGTCCTTGGTGAATTCCTACATATGTACATGTATATTAGTACTTCCTACGACAGGCAACTACAAGCAATTTGCCGACTCTCTCTATATATACTAAACTATTTTACAAAACATTCTGAAAAAGTATGATCTCTGGAAATACCAAGTATTTTGGTAGTTTTTCATCATTTTCTGTGATTTTTGTGTACAAAGAGCTCTGGCAGTAGTTGATTAGGGTTTTTAGGGACCTCCTCCTGTTTGTGACACTTCCTCATGTACTGCAGTGTGATGTCAGTCTTGATTTCCATTTCCATCTTGCCTATTGTTGTTTTATGCTTATGGCTTTTGTCCAAATGGTAATAAGTATAATCATGTCCTGGTAACGCTGCAGTTAAAAGAGTGAATCTTACATTCTTTGTAATTCAGTTATTTCTATTCTTACTACATATGAAATCTCAGATACCAAAGCATTAATCTTCAGGATATCCAGGGTACATATACAAATCTGGTGATAATGGACGAATATGGACCACAGGGAATCCAGAGACCCATGGGATCAGGTGTCATGGAGAAGAAAGCATCCCCCTGTTGATCGGTCATACCTGCAGTCTGCAGTCTAAGTGTGAGTCATTCATATTATTATGATCTTTGTAAACAAATACCGATCATGCTGATCTCTATAAGTCCCTATTGAATTTATATCCTTTGATACATACATGTATAGGATATATCAAAACATTTCAAAAATTGTTTAAATCATATAAAGTATATATTGTTATAGGCTAGACAGGGTGGTGCGTATCCGTGATAGATAGATGACCCTCGGGTATGATGCCACAGTCGTTTAAGTAATTAGTAGTATATGTACTGACAATGCAATAACAATTAACTGGATGTTGTGCATTTTATATCATATTAATAAGCAATGCGTTACCATGGTAGTTAGGACTAAAAGTTAAGATTTAGGACTTCGGATCTTTCGTAAAACGGGCCCCCAGGATTCTGAAACGCCCGGTGTAGTACTAACAGGTATAAAACTTTTGGCCATGAAACAAAGAATATTTAAAAAACCTAGAATCATGAATCATGCTTTCTCACCCTTTGGTTTCGAAAGGGGATGTTAATAAATCATATCATTTTAAACAAATATAGACCTAAATATATAATTTAATACCAATCTTACTCACGTAAGCTCATGGTGATACATATTATCTACATTAATTAAATATATTACTTAGAGGATAAATCAAGTTATAAGTGACATGACAGGTTGTTTTCATACTCACATCAGTCTCACTTTCATCTGTACTTCTTGGTCTTTTAAAAGTGGAATTTGTTCTGCTTGGATTATTTGAATTCTTGAAATTGTTATCAGCAAAAAACGTAGGGAATTCAGTTGTAGAGCTATCGACAAAATGCAACAAACAAACACTGTTTTTGGTAGGTCATAATTTTCCTTTTGCAACATAGCAATCCATATTTGTTTATGTTTTGGGTGTTTTACTTGGTAGGTAATTGGATAGGGAACGTAATATTTTCTCTTCTTCTTCTTCTTCTGAAAATCGCCCATCTGCTGCACAGTACTGCCGTGCCATGATTACCTATGCACTCTCGGAAAATCGGCGTATAAAACATTAGCGCGTTCATAGTGCAATTATTATTTCAAATATTGATGTTACAAAAGCGAGTTTAAAACATTATGAACTCAATTTGATATGGAATTGGAAAGAATACTGCATTAGCAGTAATACCGCCAGGGGTAGGTTTGATAGAGGTGACTGTGAAAGAACCTCATCTTTTTATCTGTTGTCATATGGTGATAACATAAATGAGAATACATATGACTGTAGAAGTTTACATAGTAAAGTAACTGTTGTGTAAGTTTTATGTACCAGTCTACACAGACGACAAGTAACTGTTGTGTAAGTTTTATGTACCAGTCTACACAGACGACAAGTAACTGTTGTGTAAGTTTTATGTACCAGTCTACACAGACGACAAGTAACTGTTGTGTAAGTTTTATGTACCAGTCTACACAGACGACAAGTAACTGTTGTGTAAGTTTTATGTACCAGTCTACACAGACGACAAGTAACTGTTGTGTAAGTTTTATGTACCAGTCTACACAGACGACAAGTAACTGTTGTGTAAGTTTTATGTACCAGTCTACACAGACGACAAGTAATTGTTGTGTAAGTTTTATGTACCAGTCTACACAGACGACAAGTAACTGTTGTGTAAGTTTTATGTACCAGTCTACACAGACGACAAGTAATTGTTGTGTAAGTTTTATGTACCAGTCTACACAGACGACAAGTAACTGTTGTGTAAGTTTTATGTACCAGTCTACACAGACGACAAGTAACTGTTGTGTAAGTTTTATGTACCAGTCTACACAGACGACAAGTAACTGTTGTGTAAGTTTTATGTACCAGTCTACACAGACGACTATGAAAATATGGAACATATTTCAAAAGTGACGTGCTGTCTAATGAATAAATATTTGCCCATGACCATGTTAATGAAGACTGATTGTTCAGATAAAAGATATTTAAAATATAAAACTTACCCTGTTGTCATGAAAATGTAGAAATTGAAAAATAGAATTTATTTTAAAATGTTGAACAAAATGATACTGAAAACCTGACTAAAATCGTTGATGAAGAATATAATGTATGGCGTATGTGCAACAAAGGTGGTCGAAATGTTTAATCACTGACCAAGTGTCAGGAAATAAAACGTGTGTTGTGGAACGCAGTCCGGAACTAAAATCAAGTTGTAAATGCTCCCTCATTTTATACGTGATTGAAGAATAGGTCAACACTAAATTTCTTAACCAATATATTTCAAATTTTATTTAGTCTACACAAGTTTCGTCAATGGCGGGAAAAGATAAAAAAAAGAGGTAGAGGAAGTAAAGTGAAAATTTTGTAAAGTCAACAAGCGAAATCCAACTATCCAGAAAGAAAAAGGACCTAAAACAAAAAGAAAGTTTGTACGAAAGTGATTATTTAGATGCTGTTGTTATTGTTGTTGTATTGTTGTTTAACGCCCCACTCAAAATTATTTCACTCATACGGAGATGTCACCAAATGCCGGTGAAGGGCTCCAAATTTTGACCTATGCTCGGCAATTACGGCCATTGAGCAGTGAGGGTGTTTTAACGTACCGACTCCTATTGTAACCTCTGTTTATATATATATATATATATATATATATATATATATATATATATATATATATATATATATATATATATATATATATATATATATATATAATTACAGAACAGAGGAATACACATTCTTTTTACAAGAAACTTTTCGAAATGATGAGAATGTAGAATAATTAAAACGTGAAATTAAATGTGAATAATTTTATAACAATGTGGGGATATGTATAAATAGTATAAACATAATACCAAAGTTATAATACTGACCTCTATGTAGACTACGTAGATTAAAAGTAAATACCTTATTTAAATTTCTAAAAGACTTACTGAGTTCCCAATTCCGTTGAATGGTATATTTGTACAATGTAGACACTGCTCTCGGAGTATCCTTAGTTATCCGGTGTGCGGTATAAACACCTTTTAATCACGTGACACCGATCAAATAAAAGTTTATTACATACATGAAAAAGGTATTTGAGGCGTATGATTACCTGGTATATATAGTACAGATAAAGTTATTCAACATGCGGACGATACAATCTTCTTGAAACTTGACAATCACAAAAGGGCCGACAGAAAAGAAGTAAGAGACAAGGCAGGATATTATTTTCCCTATTTATTTTTGCTTATTTTACCTCATGTCTAAAACTGATGGACATTTTATTTCTAAAAGAAGTCCTTTTGCGCAACATTTATATTCAATAATACCATCAGGAGAAGCTGCAAGCTAAGGGTATTCCTTAACAACATACAGTCCAGTCTCTGAGGAGTGAAATAATGTATGTTGCCTGGACATAATCTCAACACACTTTCGCATAGCAATAGGTTCATGCTGATTACCATGCTCCACAGATTTTGAAGTACACTGGTACTTGCCCAGAATATTTTTACAATGTAATTGTCGGTACTGTAACACCTACAATATAGGGTATTATAAAAATTGGAAGTTGTCTTTTTCTCTGGTACTTCCACATAAGATTTTAGGTATCATCTACAGTTACGTTTTCCTGGCCATATTTTGCTATAAAATCAATAACATTTGGTGGAGAATCCTCTACAAACATACATCTATCATTATTGCTATCATTTGAATCGGACAAGGTGTTGACCATTTTGGTCTGGTTAGTGAGGTGGACTCTTGGATGAGATTCTGTATTTATTAAATGTTAATCAAGAGAACTTATAACCTTAACTTTGAAGTGGTCTCCTAAGCGAGGTGGTCTATAGGCAAGATTCCACTAGATTAAATTAATTATTTATTTATCATTTTTTTTCATAAAAGAAAAATATCGCTTATAAAATTCCTCTGATGAAGTTAGAAGTAGTTAACTGAGTGACATACCCAGGCTTGACTTAATCACACCATGGAAGTGATTAGCACAATGCAGCTTGTATGCGTTGTCCGACTTCCTCCTTTGTAACCGATCTGCTGACCACCCACACCAGGTTTGATGGAAGGGCATTATATCAAAAGCATCAATTGTTGGCATGCCACTTCGATTTTCAGTCCAGTTTAGTTGATTAGTTTGGTTGAGTGGATCAGGATACATTTTACCTTTCATCGTGTATCAAGACAGACGCCCTTGCGTCTTCGTTAATTTGGGGGAAGGGACATTACTAAACGCGCCTTTGATGTGAAGAGTTCCACTTATATAAATAAGACGTATTAAAAGAAGCTATGACCCAAAAGGGCCTCAGAAGGGGTCAAAACTTGGTACATCTTTAAAACTCTTCCTCTCATGAAACAATAAACATATGACTTTCAAATTTTGTATGCATGATTATACAGTCAGTTTCTACAACGTTTGTGAATGAAATATAAAAAATTTCAGATACCAAAGTATAAATCAATAGAATGTCCAGGACATAGATACAAATCCGGTAAAAATGGACAAACACGGACCTCTGGAAACCAAGAGGTGGGATCAGGTGCCATGGAGGAGTAAGCATCCCCTGTCGACCGGTCACACCCGCCGTGAGTCCACAGTCAAGTCCAATGAAACAAGTGAGGAGTGTATCCTCGTCACAATTGGTACAGACGTCTCAACAACCGCCAACGAAAAGGCAACTCAACATTTCACTTAGTGAAACAGAGTAGTCGCAAACAAGACTATTATACCGACCGTAAAATTTGCGGAACGTTGACATTAAACGCGGTTTTCGATATCCTTGTGTCAATAATTTGTCAGTGAGTAGTTTACCTCTGTATATGAAATCTTCATATGTTGTGCACGCCCTGGCATATCGGATCATTTGTGAAATATAAACTCCATATGCGGGTGACTGAGGGATATTACTACTTAAATGTGGAAAGCCGAAATCGTCGCGTTTATCGTATAGCTTAGTTCCTAATTTCCCGCCTGTGTTTATATTAATTAAAATGTCTAAGTATGAAATTTTGAAATGAAATTTGTTGATAAACACTCTACTAGGGGCGCTTGAATAAAATAGGGTACAGCTGTATACAAATGGCTTAATAACTCAAAACTGATTTACTTTTGAAAACAAAGATATATGAGAAAGTTGTTAGGAATTATCGAAGAATCATTTTTACAAAATTCCAAGGTCAAATGCCAAGGTCACAGAGTAAACAGAAAGTATAAATTTTTTGTCAAATTTGAGATATTTTCGACTTCTCAAAAACCAGTGACCTAATTTTAACCAAACTGAACTCAACAATTTTATTAGGTGACCGTTAAGCCCAGTGGGCCTCTTGTTTCATTCAGACATTTAATTTTATATTGAAAAGCTCAACTAATCAAGCTTTTTGATAGTATGGTCCTTGAAGATGGAATTTAGGTATAATCAGGAAAAAATGTATTTAAGCAAACTTGATATCAAAAGAAGCAGGGGCCCGTTTTATGAAACGGTTCTAAGTCTTAGATTTGTCGAATTTACGACAAACCGTCCGTTTTACAAAGTATGTCCTAACCTAATCCAAGTCCTAATCTTCTTTATTAGAAAATACATTACTGCCTTAGATACCGCGCAAAAACGTGGTGTTTTACCTGACTCGCAGAATGACCTCCAGAGGCGCAGCCTCTGTTTCTAAATACAGAGGCAAGGGGTCTTGGGTACACCTCCGATATGCTGACGGCAATTTTGGAATATATTTTTTATTCTATATAAAAACAAATTTGACAGATTCATGAGGGTCTTTTTGTTTTGGAAGTATTTTGTTTACCCATATAACACTTCAAGCGTCAGTACCTAGCGTATCATTATTAAATCTAGATTAGATCTAGATCATTTGAAAATAATATTCAGTAACAATGACAGACAACTACTATAAAGAATTCAAATTATACAACATATCTATTACTACCTACCAAATCAATACGTGCCAAAACTCTATATGCGCCGTGAACATACATTTACGGCGGATTTCATTTACACCCTTTCACAAGAATTCCAGTCCTGTAACTTTGAGTGGCAAAATGATACAGATACCCGCAAAAACATATACGTCGTCATAGTAACTGATTGTTTCTTGACGTCATTTTCTTGAGGTCAATGAGTATTTCCTTAAAATAGCCCGTGTTCTAGCATTTTATGACGGTCCCGGTATGTCTACGCAGTGTAAAACGTGCTTTATTGCCGGCAAAACACAACGTGTGTCCATACTTGTAAAACTTTTTCAATCTGGTTTGCTTAATGCGTCGATAATTAAACTATAAAAATATCATGGGTCCTTTTGTCAATGTTTGGTAAAATTTAATGAAAATTTGTTATATATTTATATTGATGAGCTTCGATTATTAAATGGTACTTCTTCATTTTTACTTAGATATTCAACTGCTGTGGAAAATGTAAGATAAACCCATATGTTGCACTGTTCCCAGTTTACAAATTTCAATGATTTCTCCAAATAAAGTCCATCTGGTTGCCACTTGCCAAAGACAATACAGTTTTCTTTGTCATCATGATCGTCATCAGATGCTTGTGATTGTACATGTACACTTTATGTATACAGGATTTTTCTTTCAACAATATGTCCACTTTTGCGTTTCTTTGTTGAAATTTTGCTTTTCATTGCTGGTTCGTTATTCTTTATCTCATCGATTACAATAAAAGATGGTGTAAATATTATTTTCCTGGAGGCTCCAGGTTGCTTGCTGTTTTTCCTTTTTCTTGGCCTCCAGATGATATTCATCCTCTATTATCGCAGCTCCATAGAGAGAATAGATTATTTTCATTTCCTATTATTAGAAGCATTTTCTTCTTTCACATTCCGAAAATCGTTGCTCTTTGTTCAATTTGAATCTTCACACTTCCACTTCTGTTGATCAGTCTATCCAGTCTTGATGGTGTAGTATAGCTGTCAATTTACTGTAAAATTGACGTCTTTATCACTGGTGCGATTGAGTCAAATGGAAACAATAATACCAGATTTCGTGAAGCATACCATAATATTTGAAACCATCATTTCTAAATAGATTTGAAATAAGTTCTGGGAAATTGTGATAACACTGTTAGGATGGAGATAAAGGATCTGGGAAAACATCAATTGTGATAACACTATTGGAATGGAGATAAAGGTTCTGGGAAAGCATCACTTGTGATGACACTATTGAGATGGAGACAAAGGTTCTGGGAAAGCATCAGTTGTGATGACATTATTGGAATGGAGATAACGGTTCTGGGAAAACATCACTTGTGATGACACTATTGAGATGGAGACAAAGGTTCAGGGAAAACATCAGTTGTGATGACACTATTGGAATGAAAATAAAGGTTCTGGGAAAACATCAATTGTGACGACATTATTAGGATGGAGATAAATGTTTTCATGCTATAAAATTATTCTGACAAAAATCAAAAAATGTTGTCAAATTTCTTCACATAAAATTGTTTTGAAAGTATTCTTTTTTCTCCATAAATAAACTGCATTTGGGTATATACAGGACAATGTTTTTCGCGATATTCTCATAGACATTCATATGTGGAACCATTATCTTATGGAAAATGAATTCGCTTGTCCACATTTGATTCGGAGTCAATCAGCTGTGGATCCTAAAGAATTCAAAGGAATTGTTGGAACATTTAAAATCTCCAAATTTCAAACATATTACAAGCATCAAGTCTTTTGCTTTTTTTACCCTTTACACAACAATCCCTCATCGAAAACAGGCTAGCATCTATTATACAAAACTCTTTTGTATACAAAATGGAAATCGCAGATATAAATATTTGGTGTTAGGTCATGAAGAACCTAATTTTGTCAAGGAACACTCTGATTCCAATAACAAGTACACTGAAGACGATATTATAAACATGCTGGGGTTTCTAATAGACAACATATTCGTGGTCTTTGTGGGAAAAAAAGTTTTTAACAGATTGTCGTCATTCCAATGGGTACCAGTTGTGCACCTCTATTGGCTTACATATTTTTGTTATCGTATGAAGCGGAATTTATACAGTCTCTGCTCTCCAAAGGAAACAAACAGTTAGCATCTTGGTTCAATTTTACTTACAGGTATATCGACGATGTTCTGTCCATAAATAATTCGGATTTTTAGAATTACCTCGGCCAGATGTATCCTGTTGAGCTAGAGATCAATGAGACGACAGAGTGCAACACATCTGCTTCTTACCTAAATTTACTCCTGTTGATTGGAAAAGACGGTCAACTTCACTCATCCTTCTATGACAAACGAGACAATTTCTATTTCCATATCACAAACTTCCCGTTTTTTAAGTAGTAATATTCCATCTTCTCCTGCCGACGGCGTTTTCATTTCACAACTTATACGTTATGCCAGGGCATGCTTTTCTTATGAATGTTTTATTCTGAGAGCTAAACGACTACACAAGCTTATACTGTTTAACGCATGGAGTCGTCGTTTAAGAAGTTTTATGATCGATACCAGCATCTTGTTAAAAATTATAAAGCCCCCCCTCTAAGAGATATTAGATAGTATTCTTGATCACGACCACAGGCAGTGCTTTTCACCGAAGTTGACCTCATCACCAAACTTGACCATTTTGCCGAATTTGACCCGTTCATCGAACTAGAAAGGTTTCTATGGAAAAATTGCGACCGGTGTGGCATGCCAGCAAAAGAGGCTGACTCCTTCCGGACACCTGGTCTTATCACGTTTGGGATTCGTAATTGTTCTTCATGTTGAGACCATTTGGACATCTAATTCGTCGTATTATAATTAACTTAAGTTTTTGATTAACGATTGGTACTTCTTAAATTTTACTTGTACAGTACGTAACTGCACAGAATTTACAACACAAATCCATTCAAACAATTGAACCCTGTTCTCTAGAAATTCTTCAACGTTATCGGCTTACTTATGAACAGCGTCTAAGAATGCAAATTATAAACGGTCTTGTAGGTATCATTTAACTGTATATATAATACGTTAGATTGATAATCACATTTTACGTCAAATTCACACTTTGCAAAGAATATATTATTTTCTTTTCTATGGGGCAAATGAATATATCTGCTGCTCCTCTCCAGGCCAACAATAAATCCTGTGACACCATAAATGCAGGAAAGGCAAGTTGGGTATCGCTAGTTTTGTTAGTGTTAAATCTAGTATTTCACGAAAGACCGAGGTTCGAGCTTTATAAATATATATTCTTTTATGGCTTCTGAGATGACTCCTATTCGATTTACAATTCATCACTGCTGCTCAATTATAGTAACTGCATAGTTCGTAATAGATGTAAATTTCAACCCGTATATAAGTTTCTTTCGCATATCTGAACAGAAATGTGTAGTTGACACAAAAAAATGATTTTACTTATCCTATATGTACTCAAACGCATTATATATGCGAATAAACATTAAATGAGTACAAAAAAAATTTGTCTAGGAACACTTCTCCCAGAAAGTGAACATGTGACTCGTGAAAACTGATGTATCTTTTTATGAGATAAACTATACATGACTAAAACTAGTTATGATGATTATTTCATTCGAATAAAAAAATAGTGTAAAAATATTTAGAAGTGTAGCAAACTAACATCTTAGATAGATACACCCAACGTCACCTGTATTACTTTAAAAAAGTAACCTTCTGTGTGCGTCCTAGCGTTTAATCAGACAGAAATGGGATGAATGTCTAAGGCGTTATCCTGAATGTGGTATAGGCGACGCAATGTACCTAAATAGGAAGATGTAACTTATAAATGTATTCGAGACGCTTGCATTAATTATAAATAATTCCACGGAACTCAAATTTATCCCCTCGGCATAAAATCTAATATAGATAAGTATTTCTTAGATTACTGCTTAAATATTTCTACAAACAGCTGAGTATTAAAGACACCTAAAGTCAGATCAACACGTGTATCAATATTTACATCCATATCATTATTATTAATGGAAGTCCAACCAAGCCTTGTGTCAAAATACTGATTTATGTAAATAAAGACCCGAAACAGTACAGAAACTTTGACAAGGAAGCAATTAAAGATATCAGTTTATATCTAATGAATAGACATTTATCTGTGCAAATATAAGATATGCAAACACCTTGTATCATTAAGTAGTTGGCAGCAGCAGTCCCCCGTTGTGGTCTTCTATACCTTACACAATGTAACCAAACGAAAAACAAACCAAACAAATAAAAATTAGATAAACAAACAAAAGTAACTAAAGCACATGGAAGTAGTTTTTGTATGCATGTAAAATATTTTATTTGCAGCAGCTATGTCCAGTATAATGATAAAATAGGCATTTGATTATATTTAACGTGTTCTGGCTTTAAGGAAGACTCTAAGGAGAGACGGAAAACCAGTCAACCCTCACGTTGAGGCTCTCCTCGGGACAAAATGTTGCTGAAATGGGCGCACCAACCCGGTAACAGTAAGAACAGTTACCGATCATTGTATCACATTGGCAAGTATACAAGATTGCAGATTAGAAACATAGACATATCATGTAATGTTACTGGGAAGGAGGGAAGCAGATTAATCCCAACAAGAGGCCCAATAGGCCTTAGCGGTTATCTGAAAAAAAAATTCAAGTCAAGCTTGGCTAAACTTAGTCCACTGGTTCTTGAGAAGAAGTCGCAAATGTCTAAAATTTTACTAAAAACGTATACTTTCTGTCAAAAACATGAATAATCTACCAAAAAGGGGGGTGTGATCTGACAATTTCGGTTCTATTTTCTTTTTGGAGATCTTTGAATGCTGAACATTTTTGTTTACTTTTATTAACACCAGAAGCTGGAATCATCTGGTTTGTAAATCATCTAACGTTGTTTACGGAATTGAGTGTACCTTGTGTGGTTTGATTTATTTTGGCGATACTAAGAGGTCCTTAAATAAAAGTTTGTCTAGTCATCGATTTGAGGTTATTAATGTGGATAACCAGATACTCTGTCGACATTTCAACTTATCTGACCATTCCATTTTGTCTATGCGAGTGCGTATAATTGAAAAAATATACCACTGGACCAACAATCCCACCTTGAGTACCCCCTACCGTACACAACGTGAAGAATTTTGGATTAAACAGCTTGGCACTGCATATTTCTATGGATGTAACGATTATATTCAAAGTATAGGCAATCTACCAAGTCCACTTTGTAGTAGTGTTAATGTGGTGGAACTTTTTAATTCTAACGTTAGACGTAAGTGAAGTCACGGACATCGTTCATACAACAGACCCAACATACATGATGTCACGTTTTCATCTCTTTTACCTTATGTTAACAAAAGATTGGGCCTTCATCACATTCGCAGCAAACTTTATTCTGTTCCTTTTACACCACTTAATGCACTTTTTCAGGAAGCAAGAATGAACCCCTACATGGTATCTTCAACCCAAGAATACACACTGAACTCCATTATAATTGACATTGCTTATCATAGACTGCTCAAGCCTATATGCGTTACAAACGACGACTGTTCTGAACAGAAACGTATTTTCCTTAACCTTAAATTTACAAATAAAGGTATAGACGCTTTAAACATTGGCAATGTTCAAAATTTACTAAAAAAATTCAGTCCTGTGTTCCGCCATATTTTAAATAAAAACCACGCCTTGCATTTCATATAGCTATACACCTAGCATCACATCCAAGCTATTCAATTACAAACGGGCTTTGCAGTGCCTAGACATCAACCATCTTCTACACAACACCGTCACATGTTTATGTGCATCATCTCCCTTCAAATATAATCATATCGGGCATGTCATCACCGGCGACGTTTCTTTTGTTGAAAATGAAAACCTCAAAAATCGTATTTTAAGAGGTCCTAAATACCGTGAAGCCTGTTCCTTTAATTGGCGTCAGAGTTTAGTTATGAACTCCGTCGAAGATAATGGTAGACGATGGGCCAAACATGAGGACGTGGAACCAGACACTTTGTCTGAATGGCTAAAAACTGTACGAAAATCTCGTATTTGAAAACTTAAAGGAACTATGAAAACACGTTATCCCTCTGTATTTAGTGATCCAGAAGTAGAAACTGAACTGGATAGATTACATGACCAATATGTACTGGTCCCAGCAGACAAAGCCTCAAATAATGTAGTTTTTATTTGCAAGGCACATTACTATAATTGTTCATTAGAAGAGCTAGTGTTTAATACGAATTCAGGTAATCCTACATACACATGTAGCTCACTTTCAAAGGACGATATCCTTCAAAATCACGTATCCGTATTACGCTCTTTTGGTGTACCTTTAACCGAGATATTGACAGCCGTTAAGGAGAAACTTCAGCAATACTGTACAGTTGCTTATTCCAGAAGCAGTGTAAATCAGATATGGATACTTAAAAAAAATTATGCAACTTTTAAAAACTTTAAAGGCATACAATTGTTCTGAAATTCACAGTATCAAAACATACGATTGCTCTACTCTTTACACAACTATTCCACATGATAAATCAAAAGAAACACTTTTTAGCATTATAGACAACTGTTTTTCCACTAAAAGTGGTACCCAAAAAATTAAATATCTAGTGATTGGTTATCATGATACTTATTTTGTCAAACACCACTCTGATTCTACACATAAATACACTTAAGTTGATATAAAAAAAACATGCTTGAATTTCTAACAGACAATATATTTATAATGTTCGGAAACGTGGTCTTTCAACAAACTGTCGGCATACCTATGGGAACCAATTGGCCAACCTGTTCCTTTATTCATACGAAGCAGACTTCATTCAGAAACTGCTGAATCAATACAAGAAAAAGCTAGCGGTGTCCTTTAATTTGACATTTAGATATATCGACGACGTTTTGTCAATTAATAAGGACAATTTTCATACATATGTCAATACAATATATCTTGGCGAACAAGAAATTAAAGATACAACAGAATCAAGCACACACGCTTCATACTTAGACATTTTACGTACTATAGACACAGATGGGAAATTGGCAACTAAGCTATACGACAAACGCGACAATTTCGGCTTTCCCATCGTAAATTTTCCACATTTAAGTAGTAATATCCCTTAGTCACCCGCATATGGAGTTTATATTTCACAAATGATCCGATATGTCAGGGCGTGTTAAACATACGAACATTTCATATACAGATGTAAACTACTGACTGACAAATTATTGAAACAGGGATATCGAAAACCGCGTTTGATGTCAACGTTCAGCAAATTTTACGGTCGGTATAATAGTCTTCTTTGCGATTACTCTGCTTCACTAACAGAAATACTGAGTTGCCTTTTTGTTGGCGGTTGTTGAGACGTCTGTACCATTGTGACGAGGATTCGTTCCTTACGTATTTCATTTGGACTTGACTGTGGACTCAGGGCGGGTGTGACCGGTCGACAGGGGATGCTCACTCCTCCGTGGCACCTGATCCCACCTCTTTGTTTCAAGAGGTTCGTGCTTGTCCATTTTTGCCGGATTTGTGTCGGTGTCCTGTACATCCTAAAGATTTACACTTTGGTATCTGAGATGTTTTATATTCAAGATAATGTCTAAAACATCCAAATATATGAAAAATCCACTAAAAAGGGAAAATAATTCCCATAAGGCAAGACCTGACAATTTCGGCCCTATTGACTTTTTTTGTAAATCTTTACGTGCTGAACATTTTTGTTTCTTTCAATTTTACTCTACTTATACTTTTCAAGATAATGTCGAAAAGCATCAAAAACATGAAAAATCGAATTGAAAAAGGAAATAACTCCCAAAAGGAGAAACCTGACAATTTTGTCCCTTTTGACATTTTTGTAGATATTTGCATGCTGAACATTTTCGCTTCTTTCACTTTTATTCTGCCTATTATACTTTTCAAGATAATGTCAAAAACAGGGAATCCGCTTAAAAGGGGGGAAGGAGCAACCTGACAATTTCTGCAATAATTCCAATAAGGATCGACCTGACAATTTTGACCCTATTTACTTTTTTGTACACCTTTACATCTTTCAGTTTTACTCTACCTATTATACTTTCCAAGATAATCTACCTATTATACTTTCCAGGATAATGTCAAAAACACATGCAAAACATGAAAAATCCACTGAAAATGGGAAATAACTTCTATAAATATGACAAATTCGGTCCTATTGACTTTTTTGTAGATCTTTACGCGCTGAACATTTTTATTTCTTTCAGTTTTAATCTACTTATACTTTTGAAGATAATGGCAAAAAGCATCGAAAAACTTGAAAGAGTGTTTTGTAGATATTTGCATGCTTAACATTTTTGCTTCTTTCACTTTTATTGTGCCTATTATACTAAGATAATGTCAAAAACATTAAAAAACAGGACAAATCCACTTAAAAGGGGAAAAGGAGCGACCTGTCAATTTCGGCCCTATTGACTTTTTTGTAGATTTTTGATTGCTCAACATTTTTTTCACTTTTACTCTACTTATTATACCTTTCAAGATAATGTCAGAAAACATACAAAAAACATGAAAAATCAACTAAAAATGGGCAATAACTCCAATAAGGAGCGACATGATAATTTCGGTCCTATTGACCTTTTTGTACATCTTTGCATTTTCAGTTTAACTCTACATATTATACTTTTTAAGATAATGTCAAAAACATGAAAAATCTACTAAACTGGAAAAAAACTGCAAAGGTGCAACCTAAAATTTTCGGCCATATTGACTTTTTTGTAGATGTTTCCATGGAAACCTTTGTAGTACGACGTTCGGGTCAAATTCGGTGAAAAGCACGATTGGCAAAAGGGAGTCAATGTCATACTATCTAACGTTATTCAGATGGGGAATTCAAAAAGGGAAATAACTCCAATAAGGAGCGACATGACAATTTCGGCCCTATTGACTTTTTGTACATCTTTACAATTTCGGCCCTATTGACTTTTATTCACTTTTACTCTACCTATTATACTTTTCAATACAATGACAAAAATCTTCCAAAAACCTGAAAATCCACTTAAAAGGGTAAATAAGGGACAATCCGACAATTTCAGCCCTTTTGACTTTTTTGTAAATCTTTACGAGCTGAACAATTTTTTTTTTTTTTTTCACTTTTACTTTACCTATTATACTGTTCAATATAATGACAAAACAACTTCCAAAAACATGGAGAATCCACTTAAAAGGGGAAGTAACTCAAATAAGGACCGACCTGACAATTTCAGCCCTATTGACCTTTCTAAAACGATAAACGGGTCAAATTCAGTGAAAAGTTCAAGTTTGGTGAAGAGGTCAAGTTCGGTGAAAAGCACGATTGGCGAAAGGGAGTCAAAATCACACTATCTAATATTATTGAGGGGGACTTCAAAAGGGGAAATAACTTCAACAAGGAGCGACCCGACAATTTCAGCCTTATTGTCTTTTTTGTAAATCTTTACGTGCTGAACATTTTTGTTTCTTTCACTTTTACTCTACTTATTATTCCTTTCAAGATAATGTCAAAAAACATGCAAACACATGAAAATTCCACTAAAAATGGACAATAAGGAGTGACCTGACAATTTCGGCCCTATTGACGTTTTTTGTACATCTTTACATCTTTCACTTTTACTCTTCTAAACATGTAAAAACATGAAAAATCCACTAAAAAGGGGAAATAACTCCCATAAGGAGCATTTTGACAAATTTGGCCCTATCGACTTTTTTGTAATTCTTTACATGCTGCTGAACATTTTTGTTTCTTTCACTTTTAGTCTACCTATTATACTTTTCAAGATAATGGCAAAAACATGAACAATTCACAAAAAAGAGAAATATTTTACATAAGGATCGATCCGACAATTTCCACAAAAATGAAATATTTGTAGATTTTTGCAAGCCGCTCATTTTAAGATAACGGTTTTTCTCTAGCTTTAATAATTTTGAAGACAGGAACTAAATTAAAAATATCTGCTGACTCATTCGTTTTATTCATAACCATGACAGCCATGTTTGGCCCTAGCCCTTTTCATCCGCAATAGTAATGCAGCTTTACTTGGCTATACTTTCTGTCAAGTTTAGAAGAAAATGCTTCTACTAAAATGAAATGAAAATAATCTATTCTCTCTATGGAGCTGCGATAATAGAAGATGAATATTGTCTGGAGGTCAAGAAAAAGAAAAACAGCATGCAACCTGGAACCTCCAGGAAAATAATATTTACACCATCTTTTATTGTAATCGATGAGATAAAGAATAACGAACCAGCAATCAAAAGTAAAATTTTAACAAAGAAAAGAAAAAGTGCACATATTGTTGAAAGAAAAATCCTGTATACATGTAAAGGGTACATGTGCAATCACAAACATCTGATGACGAGTGTGATGACAAACAAAACTGTCTTGTCTTTGGCAAGTGGCAACCAGATGGACTTTATTTGGAGAAAACGTTGGAATTTGTAAACTGGGAACAGTGCAACATATGGGTTTATCTTACATTTTGCACAGCAGTTGAACATCTAAGTAAAAACGAAGAAGTACCAATTAATAATCGAAGCTCAAGTCGATTAGAACATGAGGAATTAAATGTGCAATGGTCTCAACATGAAGAGCTATTGCAAATCCGAACCACCAATGTACATATATTATAAATCTTCATTAAATTTTACCAAACATTGAAAAAAACTGTTAGGACCAATGCTAATATTTTTTATAGTTTAATAATATATTTTAATTTATATATCCGTCTTTATTTTTTCGCTTTTATTATTATTTTTTTTACTTTTGGTCTTTTATAATTAAGCATCGTCATTGAAAGAGGAAACAAAAAAGTTTGCATTATTATATTAATTTCGACGTACGACCCACTTTATCAAACTATCAATTTGTGGAATAATCGAAGCATTGAGCAGACGAGATTAAAAAAATAAGTCTTACAAATATGGACTGCCGTAATACATGTTGTATTTTGCCGGCAGTAAAGAACTTTTTACACTTCGTAGACATACCGGAACTGTCAACAAATGCTAGAATACGGGAGATTTTAAGGAATTACTCATTGACCTTTGACCTAGGATACTTAACAATGAATTACCCAAGGAATATCACCCAGTTGTGTTTGGTGTCAATCGAACCTGAACTCTTCAACTCCTGAAATCACATATGGACCTGCCCATTTCAAAGAATGTTGACTCCACTGTCAGCAGTATATGACTTAGAATATAAAATATGATAATTTCACAAGCAATATATACTTGTGCATGCCTGAATTATGACAGTAGACCATATTTTTTATTTGGGTAAAGGTAATTCAAGTACTGAAGGGTTTCGTATCTCCAGTGGCATTCTCGCTTCGTGATTGTGGACCATGCTTTGAATCGTTTATTTTAATTTTTAATTGTCCATGACCTTTGATCTTGGATCTTCCAAATATATCACAAAATATCGATATGACCAGGGACTATATCTCTCCTAGTGTGGCATCAACGGAACAGAACATCATTCATAAATGAAACAATTTGACAACAGGTAGATTTAGTAAACACTATTAAGTAGCGCATTTCTCTCATTAATGAACTTCTGAACCGGTATGTATACACTTTTTGGTCCAATTGATTTTGAGATATTGAAGTGTGGGTGCACTCTTTACACTATTTTATTACCAACATGTGCGGGTTCTACAATATTAACTTATAAAGAGAAAACCTGATGAGGATACAGAAGTAATTAATTTTATGAAATAATGTTGAACGGACTAACATGTCTATTTTAATATGAATTTAAAAATTAAGTCATCGCCAACACAAAAGGCCGCAGGAAAACTGCCAACACAAAAGGACACAGGAAAACTGAAAGCAGCATATCTTAATCACGATATGTTTTAGAGTCTGGTGTGATTTCAGATATCTATATGAGTATATTGTGTTATTATTATTTAATTCTTTTGTAATCTAAAGTAAAAAATACCAATTGATAATGGGAACAAAAGTCCATTAGAACATGACGAATTAGATGTGCAAATGGTCTCAACATGAAGAAAAATTGCGAATCCCAAACGAGATAGGACAAGGTGTCCGGAAGGAGTCAGCATCCTCTGCTGGCATTCCACACCCGTCGCAAATGTTCCATGGGAACCTTTAAAGTACGATGAATGGGTCAAATTCGGTGAAAAGGTCAAGTCTGCTGAAAAGGCCAAGTTTGCGGAAAAGGTCAATTTTGGTGAAAAGCACGACTGGCGAAAGGGAGTCACTGTCTTTGGCCGTGCTCTAGAATACTATCCAATATTAGTGAGAGAGGGGCTTCAAAATGTTTAACAAGATCCATGTATCGACCATAAAACTTTTTAAACGACGATTTCAAGCGTTCAACGACGCAATCTTGTGTAAGTAGTTTATTGGCAAGACGTTTCGCTCTCAGAATAAAAGATTCATAAGAAGAGCATGCCCTGGCATAACGTATAAGTTGTGAAATGAAAACGCCATAAGCAGGAGAATATGGAATATTACTTCATAGAAATGGGAAGTTCTTGATATGAAATATTAAATATTCGCGTTTGTCATATAGGGAGGTGTCCTTTCCAGTCGACAGGAGTAAATCTAGGTAAAAAGCAGATGTGTTGCTCTCTGTCGTCTCATCGATCTCTAGGTCAACAGGATATATCTGGCCGAGCTAATTCTGAAATTCTGAATTATTTATGGCATCGATATACCTGTAAGTAAAATTGAACCGAAATGCTAACTGTTTGTTTCCTTTGGAGAACAGAGACTGTATAAATTCCGCTTCATATGGATACAAAAAGGCTGAGCTCATCACTGATCTTCAGGGTACGGTCAGCAGTCTGGAAGTCAAGTGGAGGAGCAGGAACAATACTCCAGGAGGACGTGCCTGTGGTTTTCCAACATCCCATACACGAAGAGTGACGGGGGCGAGCCCGCTACCCCTAGTAATCTTGACACGGATAATATTGTCCTGAACCTTTGCAACTCTAAGTTTGGTATCAATGTCAGCATAAACGATATAGGTCGCTCACATGTCGTTGGGACACTTTCTGATGGGAAATGTCAGATTATAGCACGTTTTTGTTCAACCGTGTGCGACACAGGATTCATTCTTCCAAACCCAAGCTCAAACACGACCAACTCAGGCGATACATTAGCGAGGATCTTACTCGCTCAAGGTACACAATTGTGAAACGCATTGCATCACTCCAGTTTTACTTCTAGATCTACCATCATTACTATGGTATTTAGATACCAGCTGATAATCTTATATCTAAGTAATATTTGGCACTGATAATACCATTTAAAATTCTAAATTTTTCTTAAGCTAAGATAGCCATCTTTTTACAGTGGCAATTCTTAGACGGATTTTGGCTATATGTTTAGATATATTATTCGGTCTTGTCTGATACCAATTTTCTCTTTAGAAAATAACTATTTAAAATTGTAGCTGAACTGATGAAGTCTAATTGACTTGTCTGAAACGATCGTCTTGAGCATTATAAACCTTTGGTATTATATATATATATATACGATATCTTATATACCTTTATATTATATATATATATATATATATATATATATATATATATATATATATATATATATATATATATATATATATATATAACACACTACTGATCTTAATTGTATCTCTTGTTATATAATTTATGGCGACAGCCGATTATGACTATAATCTAGTAATATACATATAGTATATCTTTATTGTGATGTAATGGTTGGAGATTGTAAATCTTGTATTTTCAATCAGCAATGCATGTATAGTTACGGAACTGTAATCAATTGCAATGATCAGTCCGATTGCGATTGCACAATGTTAATCACATTGCTGTTCATCTTATCATATCCCTCATCTCTGAATTATCCATTATAATCCTATCACAGTTTTCTATTCATCTCTTCCTTTCTCTGTATCTCCTCTGGGACTGGCTCAAAAGCAATAGACGTAATATTCCTGTGTTGTAGGCCTACAGGTCAATTATGGGTAACGACACTGTCATACAGATATGCTATAGGTACTCATTACAACAAGTACTACGGCGTAATACAGTCTAGAAATTTATCTATCTTCGTTTGATGTACTGTTACTTTTGTATACGCGCGTACGCTATATCAACAAGACAGTTCTAGACAATATTGATAACATACAGTTTGCTATGATACTTATAATAATATTGCTACTCTGCAACGACATAGCAGAAACGCCTGGTCCGGTAACGCCTCCCGAACATGGTTTCATAATTTTTCATTTAAACACAAGAAGTATTCGAAATAAAATACACGATATTGAACGCTACAAATGTCTTTGACGAAACAATATGGACCCAAATGACCCTTAATAATAAAACTTTTCTGATTTGTACCGTGTATAGACCTAAATATAATAGACAAGAGTTCTGGGAACGACTGGAACTATCCATAGGCATGGCCATGGACTCGTCACTAAACATAATACTGATTGGTGACCTGAATGTAGATTTTATGGCACGACTGCCGAACAAAATATGTAATATGTTGCAACTTTATAATTTGACCAATATAATAGACAAACCTACTCGTATTACTGTTAATTCCTGCACCTGTATAGATCCAATATTAAGTTCTGATACAGTTACTCACGTAGAATGTGGTACTGTCGAAGTGACAATTACTGTGTGGATTTATAAAAATGCTAATTTTGAAGGACTAAAACATGACCTAAACAAGACTGACTGGCACGCAATTCTAGATCTACAAATATTGACAATGAATTCCAATTTAACAGCAGACTAACGGAACTCATGTAAAGACACATACCACGTAAGACGATAACAGTGAGATCCAAAGACAAACCCTGGTTTAACTCAGACATCAGGAAAAACATACGTATTAGATACAGACTCAGGCAGACATACAGACGAACGGAAAACCCTACTGACCTTGCAAAATACAAACAACTGAGAAATAGAGTAAATAATATGAAAAAGATATTAAAAGAACAGTATTATGCTAATATTAATGACTCTCTAAATGAATATAAGCGGACGGACAGAAAGTCTTACTGGAAACAAATAAAATTGCTAATCAAGGGAGGAAACTCTACTAGTGATATACCTATATTGGTGCATAACGATTAGGTTGCCTATACTGATGAAGGAAAATCTAATATTTTTAATAACTAACTGTAGTGTGACAGATCTGGACGACAGTGACCACGAACGTTCTTATTTGACACACGGATGGACATGATCTTAGACGACATAGAAATTACAGAAAGTGAGATAGGTGACCTGATAAATATCCTTCACCCAGAGAAGGCAAATTGACCGGATCACTTCAGTCACATACTACTGAATGCTATAAACAGCGAAGTATGTGTACCCTTGACGATAATATTTAATGAATCTCTGTCTTTGGGAAAGTTTCCAAAGCAGTGGAAACATGGCAATGTTTTACCAATGTTTATAAAGGGTGACAAATCAAGCCCAACAAATTACCGTCCGATATCCTTATTGAGCTGTATTGGGAAAATGTTTGAACGGGTGATATTTAAATACATTTATAATCATCTTAATGCAAACTCACGGTTACATGATCTCCAGTCTTCAGACCCGGGCAATCAACGGACATAATATCACCAAATATGCCTTGCTGTTGACCACAAAGAATTTGCATGCTTAACATATTGTGATTTAAGCAAAGCTTTTGACCGTGTTTGGCTAAAGGGCCTTATTATAAAATAAGAAAATATGGAATTTCAGGAAATTTATTAGATTGGATAAGCGACTAACTTTATGGTCGAACCCAGCAAGTGAAAATGAATTTATCTATATCCGCTTTATGTTTCTAAAACTTACTCCAATCATCATTTATCCCTTCTGCTATATCTGCCTGGAATAATCGTCCAGATTCCACGCGTAATTTCCTTAGTTTTGTACATTTTAAGTCAGAACTTTCCAATGATAACACAACACGTTCATCTTATTTCTTTATGGCGACAGAAGACTACATCTCTTGCACACAAAACTAAGACACGGTTGTAGTCCGTTGAACAATGAATAGTCACGAGAGTGTTCGTGTGGTTCCATATCTGATATTGTAAAACACATTTTTCCCGATTGTGAGCGTTACACAATATACCGCACTACTCTACTTCAAACTATTGAGCAGCTAGGTTTTAATCCGGACATATATGTTTAAATCGCTACAAAAAGAGGTGCACAATTGGTACCCATTTGAATGCCGACAATCTGTTGGAAACCTTTCCCGCAAAAACCACGAACATGTTGTCCACCAAAAAAAAACAGCATTTTGATAATATCGTTCTCCGTGTACTTGTTGTTGGATTTCCGAGTGTTCCTTCACAAAATAAGGTTCCTCATGACCTAACACTAAATTTTTATATCTGTGATTTCCATTTTTATATGCAAAGCTGTTGTGTATAATAGATGTTAACCTGTTTTGATGAGGAATTGTTGTGTAAAGGGTAGAAAAATCAAAAGAATTGATGCTTGTAATATGTTTTAAATTTGGAGACTTTAAATGTTCCAACAATTCTTTTGAATTCGTTAGGATTGACTCCGCTTCTTGTACAGTACTTCTCAAGACCTTGTTTAATATATGTAAGACGTTTGGTGAGTAAAATAGATTAAGGCTTCGTGGAACACTTTGATGACCCCGCAGTGAATCGGTGTTTATAGGGTTTTCGTGCATCTTTGAAATGTATAGCAATTCAAGCTCCGCGTCACTTGTGGGTATTCCAAACGCTGTGAGAACGGATTTATGGTTACCTAATACTTCAGAGGTAGAGAAATCTCTGAGAGTGTATGTAGGATTTCCGGGAAGTGTGTTGAGTCCATAAATAGTGTTATCCCGTGCGAAATTGTAAGCATATATAAAAATGCACCTTCCCATTACCTTTGAAACGCAACTTTATAGCGAAATAGGCCTATGGTTAATGGAAGGTGGCGATCACCTTTCTTAAATAAAGGTATAACGTGAGCTTTTTCCATTCCACAGGAACGGAACATTCACTAATTGAACGATTAAAAAATAATGCAAGAGGAGATGACAACGCACTGTAACTATGACTAAGGTTATCTGGTCCCACCGCTTCCCCAATATCAAAAACTGATAACACATCGAATCCATCGTTTTCAGTGATAACAATGTACTATCAAACTTTTTGTAATGATTTTTTTCCCGATTTTCGAATATCATGTATATATTCTGAAGTTTAAAAGAATATTTGTTGAAAACATGAGAAAGCATAAACCCTCTTTCAGTTTGTAGAATTGCCGGATTGATAACATGTAAGTGTCCTACGACTTTATTTAAATGAATATACATTATGACTAAACTAAATTAATGTGTCATATTACACAAAGGCTACAAATATTACGTGTGTTCACGTTCACACATAAATTTACGGTACAGATCTACATGTTAAAAAAATATATAGTGATGTTTACAAAAAATAATTGATAACCCCTTTCTCTTCTTCCGAACATTGAAATTAAGACTTGAAAATGAGACATAAAAAACAGTTAACATTGTAATTATAAAATATAATTGCATTATACAATATATATATATATATATATATATATATATATATATATATATATATATATATATATATATATATATATATATAATTTAAAATAAATATTCCATGTTATTACACTTAATGTTTAAAATATGCTACATGTTTTAAAGAAAAAATCGTGATTTCATGTCTTTAAACTCAGAAAGATTAGTTTAATTGCACTTTTGAGTTGTAAATTATTTAGATATATTGTTGACAATTACATGTATTTTTAAGTAAACACAATAAAAAGATAACACATATTTTCTGTGTGTAAAATACATTAATCTGTATGTTCCTATTTTTAGCAAACATTGTTTGATTGTTTTTGTTATCCAGTAGTATTAGTGCAAGTTTCGGTATGATATTGTAGTCAGTATTATCCCATACATGTATCAACTTTCTTTACTGTCAATAAACACTGGCCCTCTACTTGACATCACTTCCGTTAGCGGCTGTTTTGAATTCTTTTGAACAGAAGTGATAATATCTTAACCCTGGATCATATTTCGTTAATTTTGTTTACAATTTCTTATTCTACAATATAAACGGAACAAATACACTGATTTTCATTTTTCATTGCTGTTGCGCTTGAGAGAATTATCACTCTTTTTGAGAAATTCCGGCAAATTTGCATGCTATTTGTCAATACTAGATATTGAATAAAAGTGGTTATTAAGTACTTCAGCTTTCTCCTGATCACTATAAGCTGTTTTAGTGGTATCATAGTCAACATATTGAAGAGGGGGAATTAGTATTTGTGGCTGAGCCGTAAAACTTTTAATTATTTTCCAGAAAAATCTAGGATTTGACTTCTTAGATTTATCAACATGAGTCTCAAGATTACTATAAAATAATTTTTGTGCTTGTTTTTCATATTATTAACTTTATTTCTGGTTGACTGGTAGTTTTTCGAATCTCTAGGACTGCCTGTATTAAGTGCTTTCTTTCTAAGTTTGTCGCAAATACGGCAATGCTTTCATAAAGTGGAATCAAACCAGGCGCAAAAGACGCGCGAAATCTATAACTTCTTTGTAAAATTGATAGTCGCCGAGTCAATAGAGGAAGCAGTAAGAATTACTTCGTTCCAATTAACATCATTAAGTAAATTGTGAAATTTTTCGAAATCGGCTCTTTTGTAATTCCAAACTTGTCTTTTATATGCACACTTAGAGTTATACGAAAAAGAAATACACATATATGTCGCTTTGTGATCACTTATAGCATTATAAACCTCGAACACACCGCTGTCAAGACATCTGATATTATTTGAAATAAAAATAGGATCCCGAAGTGTGGCTGTAGTGGGTGTTAAACGAGTGGGTTCCAAAATAGCGTAATGGAGTTCATAATTTCGTGTTAAATTTTCGAGATGCGAATCTTTGCGACAAAGATCAACATTAAAATAACCGAGAATAATTATTTCCGAGTTATAGTCATAGACTGATTCAAGAGCCCATTCTAAATTACGAAAAAAAAAACATCACTTGTATTTGGCGGCCTATGAAAAAGACCAAACATGATATTTTTGTTATGACACTGTACTTCCGCCCAAATACAGTCAGAAGATACGGGCTCGAACTCGCACTTTCTAACGGCTTTCAGGTGGTCAGAAAATAGATAAGCACTCCGCCACCATGTGCATCTCTGCCTTTACGAAAAAAAAAAACAATAGAAAGCCTGGGCATATTTAGCTGGGTGTTTAATACTTGCTCGTCGAGATGTGTTTCAGTGAAACACAAATTATCAAAGTCAGTATTAATACTATCAATGTCACATAGTTTATTCCTGATACTTCTAGCGTTTACATGTAACACACTTAAATCAAAGTCAACACTGAGAATCAGTACTATAAATAGAAATGGAAAATTAGTACTGTGCAAGTCGGATTGAATTGACAGGAAAACGAAATTCAAGATCATCGCTGTAGTTCTAAAAGCGAGGATTAGTTTTGTATGTATTAATGCAATTAAAAAATATAATAATGTCATGAAACCAAGCGGTATTTTCAATAAAATAGTGGATAAATGCAATCTGCTGTGGAACAACTGACCCATAGTCAGTTACATTACAGAAAAAAAAAGTGCATGTTTGTGGTACATTGTGTCGATAAATTTGCAATCAGAATTTGACATAAGTGAAGAAAGGAAACAATACAGGATTGTAAAAGAAACACATAGAAGAAAGGCTAGATAAAGTAAAGCAATGTGTACAATTGTCATACAGCGTAAAGTGAAAGTAAGGTAGAGTGGAATATGCCTGTACCAGTTATGACGAGGATTCGTTCCTCACGTATTTCGTTGGACTGTGGACTCACGGCGGGTGTGACAGGTCAACAGGGGATTGTTACTCCTCCATGACACTGATCCCACCTCTTGATTTCAAAAGGTCCGTGTCCATTTTTATGCCAGATTTGTACCTATATCCTGGACATCCTTAAGACTGCATAATTACAATATTACTCAGTAAACCTACTTTCCATCGATAAATCCAGCTTTTCTGATCGCCTTTTTTCCGTCGTCTGTCTGTCCGTCTGTCTTTCCGTCTGTCTGTCTGTTTACCTGTGCTTTGGTAGATAAATGCTTTCCTGAAAGAATTTTACTGAAATTTATTTTTTGAATTTTTATGAATTTTTCACATTTTCGACTTCTCCAAAAAAAAGTTAATTTAATGAAACTTTATAGGAAGTAAGTACACAAGGTTAACTACCAAGTTTGTTAATTGCGGCCAGATCGGAAAGGGGTGGATCCAGGGTGGGGCAAAAGGGGCCTCGGGGGTACCTCTCTTTAAAAATCTCCTCCAGAACTGCTGCATGGATTGAAAAACTTATTGCATCTGAGTGATTTTTACGGATGCATGATTCAATTTCCTGTTTTTGGAATAAATTGGAAAACTATTTTTTGATATGTTTTTGACATCTTTCCCAGTTCTGTCATTTTCATTCATTTTAAAGTCGCCTCCACTCCTAAGGAGTGTTAAAATAATTTGTATATTTGAGATTCCCATATTTGTAAGATACCAACACAGTTCAGGTGAGCGATGTGGCCCAGAGCCTCTTGTTCTCACGTTAATGCGAGTTACCGCGATAAAACTAGTTTAAACTCATATTAATGAATATTGTTTTAAGCCTCAGACGCAGCCGGCCTTAATTCCACTCTACGGGGTATGTACGGCGAAACCCAAGGAACGCACGAGCCTCTCGCGGCCTTCTTGTGGAATTTCGAGCACGCAGACTGCTCTTAAGCACGTACGATTGATGTTGAGCATGTCCAATAAACTCGGCGATCTCCCAATAACATACGTGGTTCTTTCTCCCAACTTACAAATTGACTGCTACTTTTTTCCTGCCCCAAGACCTCTACGACTTAATTTCAAGTTGAATGACATGACATGTCAAAATCACATTAATGAGTTAAACTCATATTTCTATCCAGTTGAACCTAGTGTTTTACCAGTTAATGCGAGTTCTGTGTAACAAAAAGCCTTTAAACTCATTAATCAGAGTTTGGTGTAACAATTCAAATTATCTGGAAATAAACTAGGTTTATCGAGAAAAAACGTAGGTTTTACTGTGCCAAAATTGCATTTACATGTACGTTCATTATAGTTTTGAAGCAATTAAAACCAGTTTTTTTTTCAGCTCACATGATTGTTCATGTGACTATTGCAATCGTTCTCCTTCGTCGTCCGTCGTTTGTAAACATTTACAAAATCTTAAACTTCTTCTTCAGAACCACTGAACCAGTTGACTTAAAACTTAATAGGTATGTCCTTTATGATGTCCTGACCAAGTGTTGTTGTTTTTGGGGCGGATCAGAAATCCAAGATCGCCGCCCTGGCCTCTGATTGGCCAAGACATTTTCGAATTCTTCTTAAGAACCACTGAACCAATTGACTTCAAACTTGGTACATATGTTCCTTGAGATGACCGCTCTGGCATCTGATAGGCTGAGATATTTTCAATTTCTTCTTAAGAACCACTGAAGCAACTGCTTTCAAACTTGGTATGCATGTTCCTCATGCCGTCCTAACCAAGTGGTGTTGTTTTTTGGGGGTGGATCCGAAATGCAAGATGGCCGCCCTGGCGTCTGATTGGATGAGACATTTTCAAGTTCTTAAGAACCACTGAACCAATTGTTTTCAAACTTGGTTTTGAAGTTAAAACCAGTTTTTTTTAGCTCACATGATTGCGATCGTACTCCGTCGTCGTTCGTTAAACATGTACATTTTAAACTTCTTCTTCAGAACCACTGATCAAATTGACTTCAAACGTGGTACATATGTTCCTAATAATGTCCGGACCAAGTGTTGTTGTTTTTGGCGGATCCGAAAACCAAGATGGCCTTTGCCATAATATCACTAAAAGATTGTCTTGAAAATCTGAAAGACCACAATAGACACCAAGCCTTCTGATCAGCATAACGTTAACAAGAAGTGTCATTGTTTGTACAGATCATATTCATTCCAACATAACCACCATTGCTCAGTAATAAGTTTCTTGTTATTTAACTCTACACCATCTATATGTGCCTCAATTTCTAACATTTAACTTTATATAGACACGAACACGACTTTGCACATTGTTATGAGGTCTGATGGACTTGGTTATTATTATTTGTAATTGTTGGTACATCTGGAGCATTCCGGAATATTACTTGTTATTGTTTCAAGGTCCTTCTAACCATGTCATCATATTACTATATTTAGCCATATTATATCTCCAATGTAAACATGAAGGTGCTAGAAAGGTCATTTTCTTGATTTTTTCTAATCTGGTGTTTGCTAGAAATGTACAAGGGTATATATACAGGTAGATGGTCAGGTCTTTAGGCAGACCAAGTTTAGAACAACTGAGTCTATATTTTGAGACCAAGTTATACAGGAGAGCAGATCACATCTTATATATTGGAAGTTTATATGAAAGTAGTGCACATCAATATTATTATACAAAGTGGAATATATTTTGTATTCGAGTGGATCTCTTTTAATATTACATTCGGATTGGAACTTATCTGTCTTTTCAATGATCTCTGACTATAGGAACTTAACAATAACGGCCAGTGAGTTGTGAGTTTCACTTATTGTAAACCATCATTTAGGGTTTTTGTTTTGTTATTGGTAATAAAAATTATAAATTTACTTTGCTGTATTTTCAATGTTTGCTGGCATACTTTAGGATAATTCTGACCCATAACACTATCACCTGCGGTTTCCAAATGATTCAATGTGTCAGAGGGACGGTTGTACGATTATTTTATGTACAGTATAAAAACTTCAGATACCAAAGCATAAATCAATAGAATGTCCAGGACATAGATACAAATCCGGTAAAAATGGACAAACACGGACCTCTGGAAACCAAGAGGTGGGATCAGGTGCCATGGAGGAGTAAGCATCCCCTGTCGACCGGTCACACCCGCCGTGAGTCCACAGTCAAGTCCAATGAAACACGTGAGGAGTGTATCTTCGTCACAATTGGTACAGACGTCTCAACAACCGCCAACGAAAAGGCAACTCAACATTTCACTTAGTGAAACAGAGTAGTCGCAAACAAGACTATTATACCGACCATAAAACTTGCGGAACGTTGACATTAAACGCGGTTTTCGATATCCCTGTGTCAATAATTTGTCAGTGAGTAGTTTACCTCTGTATATGAAATCTTCATATGTTGTGCACGCCCTGGCATATCGGATCATTTGTGAAATATAAACTCCATATGCGGGTGACTGAGGGATATTACTACTTAAATGTGGAAAATTTACGATGGGAAAGCCGAAATCGTCGCGTTTATCGTATAGCTTCGTTGCTAATTTCCCGTCTGTGTTTATATTAAGTAAAATTTCTACGTATGAAGCGTGTGTGCTTGATTCTGTTGTATCTTTAATTTCTTGTTCGCTGGGATATATCGCATTAACATATGTATTAAAATTGTCATTATTAATTGACAAAACATCGTCGATATATCTAAATGTCAAATTAAAGTACACCGCTAACTGTTTCTTCTTTTGATTCAGCAGTTTCTGAATGAAGTCTGCTTCGTATGAATAAAGGAACAGGTCGGCCAATAAAGGAGCACAATTGGTTCCCATAGGAATGCCGACAGTTTGTTGAAAGACCACGTCTCCGAACATTACAAATATATTGTGTATTAGAAATTCCAGCATGTTTTTAATATCAACATCAGTATATTTATGTGTAGAATCAGAGTGGTGTTTGACGAAATAAGTATCCTGATAGCCAATCACTAGATATTTAAATTTTCGGGTACCACCTTTAGTGAAAAAGCAGTTGTCTATGATGCTGAAAAGTCTTTCTTTTAATTTTTTATGTGGAATAGTAGTGTAAAGAGTAGAGAAGTCATAAGTTTTGATACTGTGAATTCGAGAAAAATTGTGTGCCTTCAAATTTTCTAAAAGCTGTTTAGAATTTTTAAGTATCCACATCTGATTTACACCGCTTCTGGGAATAAGCAACTGTACAGTATTGTTGAAGTTTCTCCTTAACGGCTGTCAATATCTTGGTAAGGAGTAAAGATAAAGGTTTGGTAGAACATTTGCTGGATCCTGCTATGAATCTTTGCTTATATGGGGTTTTTATGAAGTTTAGGTATCCAATATAAATATGGTAGCTCGAAATCGGTATCCGTTGTAGGTATATCAAATGAGCGTAATACGGATACGTGATTTTGAAGGATCTCGTCCTTTGAAAGTGAGCTACGTGTGTATGTAGGATTACCAGAATTCGTATTAAACCCAAGTTCTTCTAATAAACAATTATAGTAATGTGCCTTACAAATAAAAACTATATTATTTGAGGCTTTGTCTGCTGGTACCAGTACATATTGGTCATGTAACCTATCCAGGTCAGTTACTACTTCTGGATCATTAAATACAGAGGGATAACGTGTTTTCATAGTCCCTTTAAGTTTTCGAATACGAGATTTTATCAACCATCGTATGGTTTTCAGCCATTCAGACAAAGTGTCTGGTTCTACGTCTTCATGTTTGGCCCATCGTCTGGCATAATCTTCGACAGAATCCATAACTAAACTGAAATTCTGACACCAATTAAAGGAACGGGCTTCCCGGTATTTAGGGCCCCTTAAAATAAGATTTTTGAGGCTTTCATTTTCAACAATAGAAACGTCGCCGGTAATGACTTGCCCGATAGTATTGTGTTTGAAAGGAGATGAAGCACATGAACATGTGACAGTGTTGTGTAGAAGATGGTTGATGTCTAGATAAATTTGTGTCACAAAAATATGAGGAATTGCATTTAAAATCAATATTTCGCAAATTTTACGGTCGACATAATTATCTTGTCAACAATCACCATTTTCACCGTCTGGAAACGTGTATAGAAGTAATTAATACCACCGAGTGTGACAACGAGCAGTTAGTCCTCATTTGTTTTTATGTAAATATTACCATTGGCTCATGACCGGTAAAACGAGCTGGTAGGGAATGTTCACTCCTTCTGAGCACCTGCTCCATTTTCTTCCAGGGGGCTGTGTCCGTCCAAATCTCATCATTGTTGTGCATTGTCTTCTAGAATCGCTAACGATTTACACTTTATGTGTTTCTTTGTTGAAGTAATGTCCCTAGCAATGAAACACATTTCATAATAATACTGAAATGATCTTAACAACAGACATAAGCACAACAGAAAAAAAAAACATAACAGGTCGGAATGCATTAATGATTTGAATCCGATAACGATGAAAATACTATACTATCTTTAAACGATTACTGATGCATAAACTTTGTGAAACGTTGCGCCGATACTTTTTTTTTTACTTTGTGATAAAGATAAAATCTTGTTAAAACATGAGTGTGGTATGGGTGATACAGTACTTTGTAAAAAAAAAAGGGTTTAATCAAAATCAGGCTTAAAGTGTTGCTTGTCCCATTCTAATGGCTGCTTAAGAGAAATCTGATGTCGCCACAAGTGAAGTCACTAATTCAATACATTTGTATCAAGTTGAATTTCAAGTCATCGCCCAGAAAATTAGTTTTTCTGTAGAGCCAGGTAAGAATTCAACAAATCTATTCAGACAAGGACAAAGTAGATGTACATATGCTTCTGATAACATGATTAAAACATTTATCAAAAGTAAGACTTCATGTCAGTCATTTTATTCGACATTAATCACCACATAAATAATTAAATCCAATATTATTTTTAAAAAAGATGTGTTTGAACTCACCACTGCCGCTAATCTGTGGATACAGACTATTGATAACTACAACAAAATCGACGACAACAATGAAGAAGACGATGATGATGTTGTTGATAATATTTTTTGTTTTTTCCAATTCCTCAAAGTATTGCTGAAAGGCATAGATATGTATGTACACTCACACCCCATCCTGGTCATTGTGTATGTACACTCACACCCCATCCTTGTCATTGTGTATGTACACTCACACCCCATCCTGGTCATTGTGTATGTACACTCACATCCCATCCTGGTCATTGTGTATGTACACTCACACCCCATCCTGGTAATTGTGTATGTACACTCACACCCCATCCTGGTCATTGTGTATGTACTCTCACACCCAATCCTAGTATTTGTGTATGTACACTCACACCCCATCCTGGTAATTGTGTATGTAAATTTTAAAATCACGGATAATATGCTGTAATTTGTCAACCATTTTATCATCATCTATATGACAAAAAACAAGTTTCATATATATATATATATATATATATATATATATATATATATATATATATATATATATATATATATATATATATATATATATATATATATATATATATATTCCCTTACGAATTTCTAAATCTTTTGTTGCAAAATATTTTTACTTGATCTTGAAATGGCAATAATCATAATGATGAAGGTGCCGTGCCGTTGAACCGATATTGTAAAACATTAAATAAGTGAAAATACGTGAGATGCATTTTTTATCATTTTAAAACCTTTTTGTATATCTTGACATTACATTAAACACGATGCTAGCTGATGCAGAAAATAAATTTCGTGTCGTTGCTTTTTTACTAATCATATATCCATCGATAAACTACGGTTTTCTCAAATTTAATGTGGATAACTTAAAAATAAGTTTAACTGGAAAAACGAGTTTGGACTCGATGTGACTTTGGTGTAACAATTTTAATTTACTGCAGAAAACGAAATTTAATTGAGAACAACTAGGCTTTCACAAACTCATTCAATGCTGTGTATTTTCGTTTTGTTCATACTATTTTCTGTCCCATCATACATGTATCTTATATGGAGACACCATAAGGTGGAGGTATTAAATGTTGACCTTTTGTTTTGAGCTGTAACCAAAGACTTTGGTATGACTTAGTTTCGGGTATCAATTAGGTATCCCCCACTTAAGTGTCTAACGCTGTATCACTACACCACCAGCGGTAGTAACAACATGTGGTAATTCAACGCGTGGCACGGCTTCTAAAATCCCTTGTCACATGCATATTTGGCAGTGATATACTCAGGAATTAATATTTTATACATTTCAATACTTTTACAGATGAAAAGCTAAACAATAATTAAAAACAGAATGTTTTGTTCGAAGAGATTTGTTCCAGTGATAATAGGATGTTTCGGAACGCATATTTATGGAGGATATGCATGTATTGTTTCCGTGGTAATGGTACACATCCTAATATCAGACGACGGTCACAAGGATGAGGATTCAGAGTTTTTAAAAGTAAGAGAGAAAATAAATAACATTTATACATACCATCACTTCAGATTGGCATTTTTTAAAAACAAAACTTGGAAGTAAATGAATTTTGCGTCAACCTTACCTTTCCATACGTTTCATACCTCTGCTCACCTCGTCCATGACATCTTTAAAAATTATACTTAGTTGTATGGTATGGTATGGTAGTCTTGTTTGCGACTACTCTGTTTCACTAAGTGAAATGTTGAGTTGCCTTTTCGTTGGCGGTTGTTGAGACGTCTGTACCAATTGTGACGAGGATACACTACTCACGTGTTTCATTGGACTTGACTGTGGACTCACGGCGGGTGTGACCGGTCGACAGGGGATGCTTACTCCTCCATGGCACCTGATCCCACCTCTTGGTTTCCAGAGGTCCGTGTTTGTCCATTTTTACCGGATTTGTATCTATGTCCTGGACATCCTATTGATTTATACTTTGGTATCTGAGATTTTTATATTGTAAAGCAATATGACCTACCGCCGACGGAAATTTCATATACAGATTTTATGCAAATTAATATCATCTCGCATACATTAGAAAAAGATAGACTGCTGGTTAAAAAACAAATGCATGTGTAATTTGAGAATCAATTTGCCAAAACGTAACTGGCAGTTTGAATTTGCAAGTGAACATTTTGTATGTTTTACGATGAAAACCGAGTTTCACTGCAACATATTTATTTCAAAGATGGAAACAAATGTTCATTATTATATATACTTTATATCCATGCCAAAGTTTGCTAGCGTATTATGGATCGACCAGAGAAACATTGTATTGCAGCACAGTCTATATACTTCAAACCTGTCACAATAAATACATTTTAGAGGGTTCTTAATTGTTATTTGTAAATTATCCATATCGAACGAGAGTATTATGACAACTTGCTGGATACATCGGCCAGATTCAATTTATATCTAGTATTCCACATGTCCAGGAGTATCTGTATTGACGTCGCAAAGAGATAACGACAGTTTCAAAATGTTTGCAGGGGATACCAATCCGTCCATTCGTGTCCGTCTTTTCCACTGTCTGGTTTTACCAGACATACATTATAACTTTTTACTATGTTGTAATATATTTATATGCTATTACTTCATTTACAATATTACTGTATATGGGGTATTTTCTATCTTTCTTCATGTAACACGTCACAGAACCCAGTTCTTCATCTTTTGAGTAACCGAGGGTGATAAAAACCTATGAGCAATTTTGATACCAATGCCAATCTTTCAGCTATTTTGAAATAATAACCATTAATTGGTTATAATTAGTAACATACCCTTAAAGTTTTGCTAACTAATGGCTTAACCAAAGTTAAATTAGGCAATTATTGAGCAAAAGAATTCAACCAAAGATCAAATTTTGATCCTTTGGTCCTTTCAAAATTTTCTAAAGTTAAGATAGTCATTTTTACAATGGATACTCTTAGACGGATTTCGGCTATACTTTTAGAGTTATTATTTGACCTTGTATGATACCACATTCTCATTAGAAAATACACACACTTTTTAAATTGGGGCTCAACTGATGAAATATAATTGACAGTAACGATCGTCATTGACAGAAACGATCGTCTTGAGCATTATAAATTTGGTATCATATTTATAATATTTATAACCACTAGGTCGTTGCTACTGCTGGTGGACCGTTTGAGTCCCCGAGGGTATACATAAACCCAGTACCTGGTATTTCGGTACTAGCTGATTATCTTATACTAAAGTAATATTTGGCACTGATAAAACCATTCAAATTCCAAAATGTTCTAAAGCTAAGATAGTCATTTTTACAGTGGTTACTCTTAGACGAATTTCGGCTATAATTTTAAAGTTATTATTTGACTTCTATGATACCACATTCTCATTAGAAAATACACATACTTTTTAAATTGGAGCTCAACTGATGAAATCTAATTGATGGTAACGATCGTCATTGACAGAACCGATCGACTTGAACATTATCTTTCGATATTATATTTATGATATGTTTTATATTTAACCAATAGATAAGTGCTCTGTGGTACACGCACCACCACCGTGAACGTAAAACTGAAATAGTATTGAGTGTTCCGAAGAGCATGATTTTTAACACTAAACAGCATTCCCCTGTGGTCTTTTGGCGTGGAATTCTAGAAAAAATGAAGTTTTATCTCAAAACACAAATTGAAACTCAGCTAAGAATTTTCTCAAGTTGCGTTTCTTGAAGCTTAATCTTTTCTCAGCTTAGTGAAATATCTCTTCTCAGTTGAGTGTGATTTTTCATGTGGTACTTTCGGAAAACGTAAACTACCACTTATCATTGTCATTGATCTTAAAGACCTAAATCTAATCTAAACGACAGCAGACGACGGTACATCCATACATCGAAATGAGCGCCGAGGGCAGTAGTCAAATCTGGACTATTATTTTCGGAGGCCGTGTGGTCCCACAAAGACCGCCTTTTCAGCAAAATGAAATGATGCAGTGTCATTAAGGATAATAATAAGCAAGGTCTGGGGTAAAATAGTTCAGTCTTGTTCAGTTAACTGCAAATCGTCATTTCTTTTTATATATTTGTTTACTTAGGCACAACATAATTATGAACTAAGATAGCAATTGAATTGTCTTCAAAATAAATAGGAATATACGAATTTTATGCCTGTTTATATCTCTTTTTGTTATTGCACATCAATCTAAGTTGTTAGGTAGTTATTGTTTCGTTTCACGCCACCTTCTTTGAAAGGAATTTTATTTTCAGACTGTAATATTACTAATTTAGCAACTTCATTAGCTTCGGTATTTCATATTATGCAAATGTGGCCAGGAATCCAACAGAAGACAATCTCTTTGCCTTGAGATGTCAAATAATGCACTGTCTCTATTATATGGAAAATTATTTCATAAGAAAAGTTTACCTTAACAAGACAAAGAATCTGAGTAAAAAAACTCATTTAACTCATTTTCTTATTGCTTTTGACTTTATATAATATAATGCCAGTAAAATTATTGTGGTCTCAGTCGTGAAAATCGAGGCATCACGCGGCATGTTTGTTTTGGAAATTTCGAAGTTAACAATAGCTGCAGCTGAAACGTTAGTTGGGGACTTTGATATATCAGTGAAAATAGGTAAAAAGTTGTTGTTGTCACCATAAGTTTTTTTTAATTCCAAATATTGTTATTTGAAATCTACTGGTTTTGTAAAAAAAAAAAACAATGCTCCTTTAAAAGTAACTTATGAGGAATGGTCAAATTTAGATGCATTTGAACAGTTAATTATCGCGAATAACAAAAGATTATGTGATTGACGAAATACTTATATAAACTAACTATTTTTATCCATTTTTCGCAAATTCACAGTCTCAAAACATACGACCTTTCTCCTTTTTACACAACAATTCAACATAAAAAATTAAGAAATTTTTTAGCATCATAGACAAGTGTTAAACGTTTTTTTTACTGAAGGTGGTACCCGAAAATTTAAATATCTAGTGATTGGTTATCCTGATACTTATTTTGTCCAACACCAATCTGATTCTACACATAAATACACTAAAGTTGATATTAAACATGCTGGATTTTCTAATAGACAATATATTTGCAATATTCAGGAAACGTGGTCTTTCAACAAACTGTCGGCATTCCTATGGGAAACAATTGAGACCGTTTGATTGCTGATCTGTTCCTTTATTCATACAAAGTAGACTCATTCAGAAACTGCGGAATCATAAGAATAAAAAGTTAGCGGTGTCCTTTAATTTGACATTTAGATATATCGACGACGTATTTTGTAAATTAATAATGACAATTTTATACATATGTCAGTGCGATAAATCCCAGCGAACTAGAAATTAAAGATACAACAAAATCAAGCACACACGTTTCATACTTAGACATTTTAACTTACTATATACACAGACGGGAAACTGGCAACTAAGCTATACGGCAAACGTGACGATTTCGGCTTTCCTATCGTATATTTTCCGCATTCACCCGCATATGGAGTTTATATTTCACAAATGTTCCGATATTCCAGGGCGTGGTTAACATACAAACATTTCATATAAAGATGTTAGCTTCTCTTTGACAAATTATTGACAGGGGGATATTCAAGTCCGCGTTGAATGTCAACGTTACGCTCGATATAATAGACTTTTTTGCGATCATCTGTTTCACTAAGTGAAATATTGAGTTGCCTTTTCGTTGGCGGTTGTTGAGAATTCTGTACCAATTATGACGAGGATTCGTTCCTCACGTATTTCATTTCGATATGACTGTGGACTAACAGCGGGTGTGACAGGGGATGCTTACCTCCCCCATTGCACCTGACCCCACCTCTTGGTTTCCAGAGATCAGTGTTTGTTTTGGTTTTTTTTCAGATTTGTTTTAACATCTTGGACATCCTAAAGATTTATACTTTGGTATCTGGGATTTTTTATATTACAAACAATCTTTATGGTCATTATGTTGTGTTTGTTTCCACTGTTAATTTGTTACGTCCTTGTCTCATCATTGTAATGCAATCATCGTGTACTTTTTGTTTTCTGTGATATTAAAAAACACTTATCGCCATTTCTTAAGTATTTTTTTTTCTCATTCCAGTTCAATTGCTTGACAAACGCATCATCAGTCGTATCGAAATTTTGGAAGGTATCAACATTACAATATCTCCACTGTGCATATTATGTGGGTTATTTTTCTACTCAACTTTTGGGTGGTTATCTAGCGTCAAGATTTTCGCCTAAAATGTAAATATTAATAATTATCTTTATATACATTGTATATAGTTGTACCTCGCACTATCTAATTTACTATGTCACTTAGGGTTCCACTTTATATCAAGAACCAACTCAAATTTAGGACCAAGAGCATTTGGGGGGGGGGGGAGATTTCTTGATAATGAAGAGTGTACATAATATAACCAGTGACCGCAGTTACCTATTGAACTGAATCTCTCAACTTTAATTTTACTATTTAGACCACAACACTTGTGTGCAAAGCTTCTGGACGTGACGGACTAGGACAAACAATCTTAGTTGAACACAGTGGACATAGTGAGCTTGAGCAATGAGTAAATATGTCACTTCGGTCCCTGAACCTCAGTAGACCGCCACATAACTAATCAAATAACTTTTCAGTCATTTAGGTGGCATTCTTAGCGATGTCCCACTTTATATATACTCAGATCTTTCCCCTTTCTATCTTTATTCAAATGTAGTGATTTTAGTATACATGTATATTAATTTTCTCAATATTATTCTTACAATATATTTTTCAGTTCTTATTATCATTGGTATTTGCTTATTCTATTTTTATATCAAAATGGCTCAATAGCCATAAAAGTAATAGTGTATTGCGTGGTCAAATTCATATTTCATATCACTTTGCAGCAGACATCCTAAGTTTTACAGTAATCATTTCAAAGTAACTTGATGTTTCTGTTCCAGGGTCCTTGGAATCGTCACAATAAATATCAGCATTCTGTTACTTGCCATCCCCACTGCAATCAAAACACACTTCATATTGGTCTTTGTCATCAGAGTTGCTCAAGGTTTGCTAGAAGTAAGTTTGAAATGTTAGGATTTCTTCCTCACCTATTCTATTTGATTTTGACCGCAGGCGGGTGTGACCGATCAACAGGGGATGCTTATTTCTCCATCGCACCTGATCCCACGTCTGCATTTCCTGAGGTCCGTGTTTGTCATCACCAGCTTTGTATATGTATTATGGGCATGCTGTAGATTGATACTTAGGTAGTAGTATCTGAGATTTTGTAATCTGACAATGCTTTACTTAATCACTGATACTATATACCATACATCTGAACTGATACAACCTTTTCTGATATTACCAGGAATGCAACTATCTTGTACTACAATCACTTCTACAACAACTACTTCTACTGCACTATTTTTCTTCGCAGACATTTTAGCGAGGATTCAATTTTGGCATTAGCGACGTTTTTGAGATCGCTAAAACATCGCTAACAATTCATTTCTCATCATAGGTAAGAGTTATCTATTTTTAATGAAAAGAAATAGTTAAATTTAATCCTCGCCAATATTATATACCATATGTTTAGGACAAAATGTTAGATTTGCGTCTTGCTAAATTTGATACCGATACTGTATAACCTAATACAATGTCTCTACAGTAAATTTTATATTTCCTCTTTTACCAGTATTAGAACATCAGCAAAACATGAACAACTGCTATTACTACTGTCAATGGATATTTAAAAGATGGACCAATACTGATAATACTCTAACAGCAGGGAATTACAAATACTGGTTATACTCATTACAGCAAGAGCTGTTACAAATACTGGTTATACTCTTACAGCAGGAGCTGTTACAAATACTGGTTATACTCCTACAGCAGGAGCTGTTACAAATACTGGTTATACTCTTACAGCAGCAGCTGTTACAAATACTGGTTATACTCTTACAGCAGCAGCTGTTACAAATACTGGTTATACTCTTACAGCAGTGTTACAAATACTGGTTATACTCTTACAGCAGCAGCTGTTACAAATACTGGTTGTTACTCTTACAGCTTACAGCAGCTGTTACAAATACTGGTTATACTCTTACAGCAGCAGCTGTTACAAATAAGGTTTTATTACAAAATACAACTGGTTATACTCCTACAGCAGGAGCTGTTACAAATACTGGTTATACTCTTACAGCAGCAGCTGTTACAAATACTGGTTATACTCTTACAGCAGCAGCTGTTACAAATACTGGTTATACTCTTACAGCAGCAGCTGTTACAAATACTGGTTATACTCCTACAGCAAGATTTGTTACAAATACTGGTTATACTCCTACAGCAGGAGCTGTTACAAATGCTGGTTATACTCTTACAGCAGGAGCTGTTACAAATACTGGTTATATTTTTACAGCAGGAGCTGTTACAAATACTGGTTATATTCTTACAGCAAGAGCTGTTACAAATACTGGTTATACTCTTAAAGCAGCAGCTGTCACAAATACTGGTTATACTCTTACAGCAAGAGTTATTGCAAATACTGGTTATACTCTTACAGCAAGAGTTATTACAAATACTGGTTATACTCTTACAGCAGGACCTGTTACAAATACTGGTTATACTCTTACAGCAAGAGCTGTTACAAAACCTGGTTATACTCTTACAGCAGGAGCTGTTACAAATACTGGTTATACTCTTACAGCAGGAGCTGTTACAAATACTGGTTATACTCTTACAGCAGGAGCTGTCACAAATACTGGTTATACTCTTACAGCAGGAGCTGTCACAAATACTGGTTATACTCTTACAGCAAGATTTGTTTCAAATACTGGTTATACTCTTAGAGCAAGAGCTGTTACAAATACTGGTTATACTCTTACAGCAGGAGCTGTTACAAATACTGGTTATACTCTTACAACAAGAGATGTTACAAATACTGGTTATACTCTTACAACAAGAGCTGTTACAAAAACTGGTTATACTCTTACAGCAAGAGTTATTACAAATACTACTCAAAGTAAATATATAAAATGTTTGCTGTACATTTACGCGGATAATGTTTCCCAGTTGTAAGACTGCCAGTATATTATTCGAACACTGTGATACCTGTTGAGATGAAAATACCGGGTATCTGTTGAGATTATATTACCGAATATCTGTTGAAATGATATTAACGGATATCCATTGAGATGAGTACCAGACATATATGAGATAATGTTAGAAAGTAAAGTGGTCAAGTAAGAAACGCATGTGCTTGATTTTTAGCTCAAACTATTGCTCAGTCGTCGTCCGTAAAACTTCACATTTTATACTTAATCAGAACCGCTGAACAAGTTGACTTCCAACTTGGTACATATGTTCCTTATGTTACTCCGACCACGTGTTGTTGTTGTTTTTTTTTACTGTTCCGAAAATCCAAAATGGTCGCTCTGGCCTCTGGTTGCACAAGGCATTTTCGACCTTTTCTTAAAAACACTAATTTAACTAACTTCACACTTTCTACACATGTTGCTTATGGTGTTCTGCTATTGCTCCGTCGTCGTCCGTAAAACTTCACCTTTTATACTTAATCAGAACCGCTGAACAAGTTGTCTTCCAGCTTGGTACATATGTTCCTTTTGATGGTCTGACCAAGTGTTGTTGTTTTTCGGACAATTCCGAAAATCCAAGATGGCCGCCCTGGCTTTTTATTGGTCAAGGCATTTTCAACTTCTTCTTAAGAGCCACTCAACCAATATACTTAAAACTTACTACACATGTTCGTTATTATGTCCTGATGAAGTGTTGCTTTTGAGCCGATTTGAAAATCTAAGCGTCTGATCGGCTGAGACATCTTGAATTTCCTCACTTAGTGTTGTTTTTTGTGGGGAGCGGGGGAACTGTTCCAAATATTCAAGATGGCTATCATGGCCACTGATTGACTGAAACATTTTTGACTTCTAACTTGCTACAAACTGTCCTCATGGAGTCCCTACCATGTTACTTATGCTGCTCAGTCATCTGAAAAGCTCCAGATATTACCTCATGCAGATCATGTAAGCGTCAAGGCCCATGGGGCTCTTGTATGGTTCCTTTAGTATCTTGTACACTGGGTTATAGTGCATTCACATAAATAAGAAAATTAGAATTATTGAAAGGTATTTGGACAAAATGTAGTCGATGTATCTAAACGTCATACCAAAAGGCAACTTTTTCTGATTTAGAGGCTTCTAAATAAAATCTGCTTCATATACAAATAAAGGAATAGGTCGGTTAATAATTGGTACCAATGAGAATTCCAACAGTTCACTGATAGTTCTCGTCTCCAAACACAAGATATGTATAATAGAGATTTTGTCATCTTTCAAATCCACTTACATCGTTCATCTACATTTCAGTGTATTTTGTTTTGGAAATGGCATCTCTTTAAATTTCCAGAATCTACATCTTTTGACAGCGCTTCTGGAATAAGCTGTTCATACCTTAAATAGTAGTATAGCTATAAGGTAATTGATCATTTGGCTGATCCTGCTGTGTATATCTGTTTGCATGGGCTAGAGGATGCAAAACCTTGTTAAAACTCATGAGCTAGATATTGTAATTTGTTTTATGGTAACACAACATTGTCTATATTACACAAAAACAGGTATATCTATATGATGTAAGTAAGATTAATATCCCCATTTCTAACATCAGAGATATATTAGTTCCAATGTTTTAGCATCAATGAAAATATCATTTAACACTCTATGGTTTCTTGTCAGGGTTGTGCCAGTCCTGCCCTAAATGGAGTCATATCAGCATGGACACCAAAGTCTGAAAAAAGTAGAATGTTTACTATTATCATGGCAGGTATGTTTTCTTAAAGGTGTGATGGATTGTATTATCTGTCACACTCTGGGAAGAAGCATCTCGTACACTTTATGTGTATTCGATAAATTTTTAGATATTTTGCTATCCACCCTCTCTTAGAAGTTTAAGTGAGATCAGTATCAAGAGTCGTGACGCCTGTTGAATCAGCTTACCGGTATCACTCTGACGAGTTCCAACTAAATATGGCGACCAGGTAATTACTGTCATTTTCTTTATATTATTTGCTATGAAGATAATGAATCCTTCAACCTCTTCAAAGGCCTGGTACATTTTTATTATCAGTATGATTTAATATATTGTAAATAAGTTGTACCATTTAACCACTATACAGCCCATTTATGAAGTCTGTTTGAGAATCTGATATCAAAAATTCAAGTACAAATTATTTTCTATTTGCCATACAAGCAGACGATAATTTATAAATAACATTTAGAAGGAGTAATAGGCCGCCATTTATATTTGCCTTGGTTTATTTCTTTTGGTGAGACATGTGATTATAAAAAGTCTCAGATACGAAGGTTTAAATCATTTGGATGTCCAGTATATAGGTACAAATCTGGTAAAAAATGGACAGACACGGACCTCTTGAAATCAAGAGGTGGGATCAGAAGCCATGGAGGAGTAAACATCCGCTGTCGATCGGTCACACCCGCCGTGAGTCCACAGTCAAATGAAAATAAAATGCGTGAGGAACGAATCCTCGTCATAATTGGTAATGACGTCTTAACAACCGCCATCGAACAGGTAAATCAACATTTCACTTAGTGAAACAGAGTAGTCGCAAGCAAGACTAATATACCGACCGTAAAAATTGTGGAACGTTGACATTAACATAAAATAATAATAATCATGATAACCAATCACTAGGTATTTAAATTTCCGGGTACCAATTTTGGTGAAAAATGTCTCTCTTTTAATTTTCTATGTAGAATTGTGTAAAGTGTAGAGAAGTCGTATGTTTTGATACTGTGAATCTGAGAAAAATTGAATCTTTATATTTTTTAAAAATTGTTTAGAATTTTTAAGTATCCACATCTGATTTACACCGCTTCTGGAATAAGCAACTGTACAGTACTGTTGAGGTTTCTCCTTAACGACTGTATCTTTGTAAGGAGTAAAAATAAAGGTTTTGTAGAACATTTACTGGATCCTGCTATGTAACTCTGCTTATATGGGGTTTTGTGAAGTTTAGGTATCCAATATAAATATGGTAGCTCAAAATCAGTATCGGTTGCATTATACCTTCATTTTGAGTTTCTGATAATTCACCCGTTCTGTAACATTCATTGAGAGATCTTTGTATAAAATTTTAAATACCCCCCCCCAAAAAAAAAAAAAAAATTTTTATAAATTCTGCTATGAAGCCATCTGATCCTGAGGATTTATTGATTTTGATATTTTTGAGATCAGAAAGTAATTCTTCTAGAGCTAGTTCTCCATATGTATATTTCTAAATTTGGAATATTAAAATTCTCTAGAAAATTGTGTAAATTTATATCCTCTGAGTTTTGATCATTCGTTGCAAAGAGATTGAAATAGAAAGTTTTTATTTCAAGCACAGTACTCTTCATGTCTGTCATAATTTTCCCCTGAATTGTTTTGTAATTTATATACTGTCTCTTAGTTTCTAGTTTACAAAAATATTGTGTCTACCAAAATGTTCCTGCTTGAACTTAACAATACCTTTCCCCGCATCTATTCGGTAGACCTGATGAGGCACCAAAGTGGAAAGATAAGGTATACATATGGTATACATACATACACATATGGCATACATATATAAATACATGATACAAATATACTATATAAATATATGATATAAATGTATGGTATACATATATAGATATATGTTAAACATATTTTGAAGAATACTGATTCTACATTTCTACATTTATGAATTTCTCTTACTGGGAACTACTACTTTAATATAAAAACCTTAGCCAAAATCGTCGATCATTTGTGACTTAAGTTATAAATATTCAAACATTTGCTCTTTTTCATAGGTGGATATCTCAGCCCGGCAGTCGCATTTCCCGTAGCTGGAATTACTTCATGTGTTTTGTCCTGGGATGCTAGTTTATACATTTATGGTACGTTCTTATTAGTCCTTATTTATAGTTTCCAAATCTTGAGCAATATATTTTATATACAAAAAGGACAAACGATAATAATAATGGTGACAACCATGTCCCCTTGACATTTGACATTGTCATGACAACTAAAAAATATATGTAGATAAAGATGTTGAATTGAAATTTGACATTACTGTTTCAAATAAAATAGGCATAAAATCATATTGAATGAATTGAAATTTTACATTATCAGTTCGACTAGTTTAGAGTTACAACAGTTTTAAATTGAAATCTGACATAACCATTTTAACAGGTTTAGGCTAACAACCACGTTTAAAAAAATTACGTAACCATTCCAACTTATGTTTGCCTACAGATATGTTACAATGACATTTGACATTTCCATTTCAACTTCTTTAGGCTTGCAACCATTTTGAATTGAAATTGTCAATAACTATTTCAAATAATATAGGCTTAGAACCATTTTGAATTTGTGATATTATAATTTGCAACCAATGGAAAAAAATATTATTATTGCAATATATAATTTATAAAACAAATAATTCAATAAACATAAATAAGAATTTGTGTAAAATGCAGATGCACTACATTTATTCAACAATGTTTTGTAAAAGGTGGCTGTGGCGTTCTTTGGTCGTGTATTTGGTTTACATTTATTTACGACACACCTATGCAGCACCCAGGACTTGGATTTAATGAAAGGTTGCTGTTCGAAAGAGAAGGACCAAGGGTTCAGCCAAGTTCGGATCAGATTGTAAGTGATGATAATCAGGCGTTTAGGATCCAAAGAGAAAATTAGAAAGCTACTGGAAATCAATATGGTATTAAACAAATTATTCCTTCTAAACTCAAACTTTAGATGAGCGGGTGAATTTAAAACGAAGGTGAACTTTTAAATAACTGTAACATGAACATATATGTTTGAAAAATAGTCGATTTTGCATCATTGACCACTGCTTGTACAACTGTAACCAGCTAATATAAAATAGAGCACCCGGAGCCAGGCTTAGTGCGCTCTATTGCGATCGTCTTTTGTCTGTCGTTGTCCGTCGTTATCATTAACACATCTTCTCAAGACTTGGTATATAGCATCTCCATGTGAAGCCGCGCAAACTTTGCGATTGAAAAGGGGCTAGGACCTATAGGCCTCAAAAGGTCCCAAAAGGATCAAAACTTGGTACATCTTTAAAAACCTTCTTCTCAGATTAGTTTCAAATGTTGTATGCATGATTGTTAAGACAATATCTACAAAGTTACGAATGGAAATGAAAGCTGTCTATAAACGAGCTACTAGGGGGCGCTTCAGCAACACAGCGTGCAATTGTATGACAAATTGCTTTAAAAGTAAAGAAACAAAATGTTCAGCACACAATGATCTACAAAAAGTCAATAGGGCCGAAATTATCAGGTCACCCCTTATGGGCGTCATTACCCCTTTTAAGCTGATTTTTCATGTTTTTGGATGTTTATTGCCATTATCGTGAAAAGAATAATAACTAGAGTGAAATTGAAAAACAGCAAATATGATCAGCACGTAAAGATCTACAAAAAAGGTCAATAGGACTGAAATTGTCAGGTCGACCACTATATGAGTTATTCACCTTTTTGTGAATTTTTGGCTGTTTTTTTTTACATTATCTTGAAAAGTATAATTGATAGAGACAAAGTGAAAGAAGCAAAATTGTTGAGCACGCAAACATCTACAAAAAAGCAACAAGGCCGAAATTGTAAGGTCAAGGCTTATGGGTGTTATCTCCCCTTTGAATGGATTTCTGATGCTTGGAAAATGGATTCTGCCAATAAACGGTCCACTAGGCGGCACGTGAATAACACACGGTACAGTTGTATACAAATGGCTTAATAACTCAAAACTTATTGATTTTTGTACACAAAGATATGTGAGAAAGATGCTAGGTATTATCTAAGGATCAATTTGACAACATTTCGAGGTCATGGGAACAAAGGTCAAGTTTACAGACACCTAAGTAAACAGGAAATATGTTTTTTATCAAATTTAAGATATTTTCGACTTCTCAAGAACCAGTTGACTAATTTTAACTAAACTTGAAAGGTTTTTTTTTTCTCAGATGACCGTTAAGACCCATTGGGCCTCTTGTAATCTTCACATATTTCATTTTAATTTGACTTAGCACATTTGAACTGACAAAGGAATGCTTACTCCTCAGTGGCACCTGATGTTTATCTATCTGTTTGTTACAGGCAGAGAAAATCCCATGGCGTAAATTGTTTACATCGTTACCATTATGGGCGATAGTATTCTGCAGTTTTTGCAGACATTGGATGCATTCGTGCATGGTAAATGGGATACCACAATACTTCGAGACTGCATTTACAACAGATATTGCAAAGGTAACAAATTAAACATATTAACAATTATTTGACTTTATGTTAAAATATAATATTATGTTGTCTATCAAGACAGAAATCGGAGTATATTAAGTTTTGTCATTCAAATATGGGAAAACTGGTTCGTATTAATAGGGACACCTGTCATTATAACAGTTACAATAAAATCGATGTATGTGATAATGTTCATCTGTTTTACTGTCGATAGCAAACCAATACAAATTGGCATAGTTTTTAAAATGCAATTAAGTCAGATATCACATCCACGTAAGACTCACCAATACGAAAGATCCGTTTCTTTAACTGCCATGATTGGCATTAGATGAAGGGCAGTGATCAACTGTCTTAAACAGTTTTGATACGACTTTGTCAGTTGAAAACTTAAACCTTTTATTTGGGGTAAAAAAAAAACATGAGTAGTCACAGGTTCTAGGTTAAGAAAGCTTGTTTAAGTTTTAACTCATGCTTAGCAGAGTAAATGTGCTAAAAATGATTGTCTTTTTACATCAACTTCAGTGTATTTATGTGTAGAATCAGAGTGGTGTTGGACAAAGTAAATATCAGGATAACCAATCACTAGATACTTGAAGTTTCGGGTACCACCTTTAGTGAAAAAAAAACAGATGTTGATGATGCTAAAAAGTATCACTTTTAATTTTACACGTGGAATTGCTGTGAGTACAAATGTCGTATGTTTTCATACTGTGAATTTCAGATAAATTGTGCGCCTTTAAATTTTGTAAAAGGTGTTTAGAATTTTTAAGTACCCTGGAATAAGCAAATGTACAATATTGATAAAGTTTCTCCTTGACGGCTGTCAGTATCTTGGTAAGGAGTAAAGATAAAGGTTTGCTGAATTCTGCTATGTGCCGCTGTTTATATGTGATCTTGGAAAGTATAAAGTATCCAATATAAAAATGGTACCTCAAAATCAGTATCGGTTGTAGGTACATCAAAGGATCGTAATACAGACACATGATTTTGAAGGATCTCGTCCTTTGAAAGTGGGCTACATTTCCAGAATTCGTATTAAATCCTAGATCTTCTAATGAACATTATAGTTATGTTTCTTACAAATAAAAACTACATTTGTATATTATTTGAAGCTTTTTCTACGGGGACCAGTACATATTGGTCATGTAATCTATCCAGCTCGGTTACCAGTTCCGGGTCACTAAATACAGAGGGATAACATGATTTCATAGTTTTCATAGTTCCTTTAACTTTTCCAATACGATATTTTATCAACCATCGTATCGCTTTTCGTAATCCTCGACAGAATTCATAACTAAATTGGAAATCAATCTCCAATTACAGGAACGGGCTTTGCGATATTTAGACCTCTTAAAATACGATTTTTGAGGTTTTAATTTTCATCAATAAACGTCAGCGGTGATGACATGTCCGATATGATTATATTTGAAGGAGGGTGATGCTCATTGACATGCAGCGGTGTTCTGAAAAAGATTGTTGATGTCTAGGCACTGCAAAATCCGTTTGTAAATATTATAAACATAATAATAAGTTATAATGCTCAAGACAATCATTTCTGTCAATCAGACTTCTCAGTTGAGCTCCAATCTTAAACAAATTTTCTAAAGAGAAAGTGGTATAAAAAAGCCAAATAATAAATCTAAACTTAAGCCAAAATCCATCTCAGAGTAAACACTGTAAAAAGTTGCCTTAGTTTTAGAAGAATTTAGAATTTTAAATTGAATAGCTTGGATGCGATACTAGGTATATCGCTATATAAATTAAACGCAAGACGCAGTCTTCAATTAAATAATGGTGAAAAACAGGACTGAACTTTTTTTATGATTTAGAACCTTGCTTATGATTAAAGTCTCTATACCTTTATTTGCTAATTTATAAATGATGTAAAATTCGAGGTCGCATTTACAAGGAATATCGTAGAGCTAACTGAAAGAATATTTAAAAAGCTGAACATATCGGTGCCGCCCTAAAATTGTACAAATTTTCTTGTATGATACCTTACAAGAATTAACTGACAGTCTATTATAATACATTATCTATTTTTAAAGGAGTTATTGCCCTTGGACTTTAGAATTTTCCCTCTAGTGAAACCAACATCCTGTTCACCTTAACTCACCATAATTGATGCATATATACATCCCACCACACTTGATTCTTTAGTTATTACCAATTTGCCATTTCATAGTCCTAGGATCACCATTTAAGATGCAGATATACATCTGAGGTAGATGGAACGATTTTGTCAATTTATATATTTTCACGATATGCCAGAAAGGAGACTATTCTTCAAATTGTTTCTCCAGAAAGACTTAACAGTGTCATCGACTAATTCTCCACAACTAAAACTGCGAATCATTGTCACATAATAAATGTTTGAAATGATATTTTATTAATATAATATCGACAGCAGATGACTATAGGTTGATATATAACAGACTTGCAAACAGGATTGGAATGGAGTTAACATTGGTTTTATACTTAAACACTTTGTCACTTTACGTCATCATCACGTCCCAGCTTGGACCAATGACAACTAAAATTGTGCAAGTCGAATTTGGAATAAGACTTTACAAAAATTAAAAACTGTGAATTGTCATGCTAATAATGATGTTTATTTTATTTGATATAGCTTGGTCTAGAGGCTGCACTGCCTGCAGTATTTGTGACAATTACGATGATTATAGGTGGCGTCCTGATTGATAAAGTAATCAAATCACGCCTGGTTAGTACAACAATCGGAAGAAAGATTGCTCAGTGTATAGGTATGAACAATATGCGTTTGTACTGCAATCAATTACTGAATATATCAAATGTTAAACCAATTACAACTTAGTATTTTATTACAACCTGACCACAAGAAGTACAAGAGTATCTCGCATAACAGCTGGACTTGTGTTGTCTGGCTAAACATGCAATAAGCCTAACCAAAACCTACGCTAATTCTACGTATATATCTTAATTTTGTAAGTGCGTTTGTTGTTACTCTTTGTACGACATAATGTAACCGGGCTCATGTATCATTCGAAATATAAATAAGAGGCCCCATTGCAGAAGGAAAAATGTATAAATGATGATAAATAAACTGTTTTCTATTTACTATGATTTTTAAATAACCCTTTTAGAGACCCTACGGGTCCTAGCCTCTTTTCATTTGCAAACATTATGCAGCTTTATACCAAGGTAGTTCCTGCCAAAATCAAGACAAAAGATGAAAGCATTAGGTATCCCTGAACATTGCACGTGACATAAAATACATTTTAAAGGAAGTAACTCCAGTAAGTATCGACTTGTTAATTTCGGTTTTCAAATTTGTAGATCTTTGCGTGCCGATCATTTTAAGTTGACGATGTTTTCTAGCGTGAAGAGTAATGGAGATACTTAAATATATATATATTTTTAAAAAATCTGCTGTCTCATTTGTTGAATTTTAGCACCGGCAGTTATTTTCGGTCCTCGTCCCCTTTTCCCCAGACTTTATGCGGCTTGGCATGGGGATACTGAAGTTGGATTCAAAATTGGCTTAATATGTTTTGAGTATAAATTATAAAAAAATTGACCAAAATATTTCTATTTTTTGTTTGACCTTGAAATTTGACCCAATGACCTTGAAACTTTGTTACAATGATCCTTAGATTAGAACTTCCCAATATATCTTAGTATTCAAAACGTCGATCAGTTTGGAGTTATAAAGCTATTTGTAGAAAAACTCTACCGTATGTTACAGTAGCGCCCTCGTAGTTGCTCGTTTATGAACAAATTTCCTTTTCATTCGCAGAGTTTGTAGATATTGACATAGCAATCCAATACACAAAATTTTAAAGTCCTTCATGAGAAGATTTTTAAAGATGTACCCAGACTTGACACTTGTTTGGCCCCTTATGCGACCCCAAGAGGAGATAACAAAATTGAAGCGGCTTGCCGTGTTTGGTTAAAATCGGACCAGTAGTTCTGAGTAGAAGTTGCTTAAATAAAAAGTTAACAGCCTATATGGTCAATTTTGTAAAGGATACCATCATTTTCAATTTCAATTATTTTTTCAAGTTACAATGTTCAATAATGTACTCTCTCGGCACGACATGTATATCATACCAGTAATGTTCTTTGAATATATTTTACAGGTTTTGGAGGAGAGGCGTGTTGCTTCTTATGTCTGAGATTTACAGACAGACAGGAGATAGCTTTGATACTCCTATGTGTTGGTATTGCATTTGGTGGATTATCAATATCCGGGTATTCAGTCAATCCACTTGATCTTGCCCCACAGTATGTCAGTATTTTAACAGGGTTTTACAGATTCGGTGTCTTAGGAGGCGTTCTTAATACAGCAATTTCTGGAAGTTTACACCCAAAGGTACAAAGTGGGCGTTTTGATTAAATCTTAGTTTTACATATTTGTATTTTTTAATTAATAGAAATTTATTTTGTTAAATCATTAACAATGACTGTTATATGCTTGTCTGTGAATATCCATTTGAAAAGGTTAGTTTCCTAGATAATATTTACATCAGATACTTCCAAGAGGAAAACATAATACTGCAACCAAGTACATCGGTACCTTAAAATTGTTATAGTAAAGTCCACATAACCTGTGGGTGGAGTCTTGTGAATCCTTTCTTGACCTGGACAAGTTTAAATTTTAGGTTATAAAGCGTAACATTAAAATTACATTGACTAAAGTAACGGTTCCTACATGTCACCATAGGAAATATCAAGTGAGCAATAAAACGTTTCACCCGTGTGCAGCTTGCCATCGACATCGAACAAGCACCTCGATCACTGTGAAAATAACATTCGCGGGTAGATAATAATTGTTTCACTTCGAGTTTTTATGGTCTAGAATCCAGAACTTGCCGATTGGAGATTTTGATATCTAGTTTATCTATTAATTGCTAACATCTCTTTTACTTTAGCTATTGTTAAAGGTATTATATTCTTTATTTTCAACAGAATATTGAAGCATGGCAAAATATCTTCACCATTTCCGCTTCCGGTCTTATTGCTGCAGCTGCCTTTTATGGAATATTTGCGTCTGGTGAACGACAGAATTGGGTCGAGGATCCGGAGAATACGTCATTAATTAACTAAGCAGTACAAGACCAAGAACGAACCCGAAACTAATAACACACATTTCTGGTTTCGAAATATAATGCAACATTGCATATTGCCTGAACGAAAATATAAAAGGAAACTAAGTTGAATATTAAAGGAAGATTTTAACAAGTTTTACTTTGGATTTACATTAACTTATGTACAGATTGTTGTCAAATTTACTGGATCTTTATCGAATATACTTGTTAATACAAAATGATAAAATAATTTAACACTTACAAATGGTTTGTTTTAATTCATTATTAAAGAATCTTATGATGTCAAAATAAACCCAGTATCAAAGCAGAAGTCAACAATAGCCCTCATTTATACTTCATTTTTAATGTAGTGCACGTGCAACATAAGAAATTCATATAAAATACTAACAAAACCCTATGTAATACTTTAAAAATAAAAAACTGAAATTGTACAACTATTGAAATTACTGGAATTATGGAATTGAATATGCTGTATTTATTTATGTTTGATACTGACGGCTGGTTAGAAACTGGTCCTTTAGCTGCAGGTAAGACAAAGAAAATTACATTCCCATATTTTATCTTAATTTTGTTTTTAACCACCTGATGGAACACATCAGAGCTTAATATTGCGTTTTACCCTTTAGCCTTGTCATTGATAATCAGACAAGGGTACGATTAGTATCACGGGTTTGCAGATAGCCAGCAATAGATGGAACCTACGAAGACGTGGGACATGCGTACATAGCCTTACAAACACAAATATAATTTTGATGGTAATGATAATGAGGAAGAAAAGAACGTGACTAATGTCCAGATAAATTATATTGCGTAATGAAACACCTGACTAACAAAACAATCAGCTTAGGTTCCAGCGTTGTCAGGTCCTATTGATTTCCAGAGGTCCGTGTTTATCCAAGTTTTATCAGATTTGTATTTATATCCTGGACATCCTAAAGATTTATTCTTTTGTGTATGATATTTTTATATTATGGTAGTTATCTCCCCTTTCAGTGGATTTATCATATTTGTAGGGATATTATCTTGAAAAGAGTAAGGCAGAAAGAAGCAAAAATGTTCAGCACTTAAAGATCTACAAAAAAGTCAACATTACTGAAATTGTCAGGTCGAACTTTATGGGAAGTATTTCCCCTTTCAAGTGGATATTTGTGTTTTTGGCTTTTTTAAATCTTCTCATGTACCAATAATCAGGTGGCTTGAATTTTTTATGCACGATTGTTAAGTCAATATCTACAAAGTTTGTTAATGTATTTGTCCATAAACGAGCTACTGTGCTTCATTAACATAGGGTACAAATGGCTAAATGACTCAAAAACTGATTGACATTTTGTAAATAATATATGTATGAGAAAGGATTTAGGATTTATCTAAGGATCATCTTGACAAAATTTCAAGGTCAGAGGCACCTACGTTAACATAAAATATAAGTTATTCTTGACTTCTTCTCAAGAACCGGTGAACTCATATTAACCGAAATTGACAGGACTTGTTCTTTGGGTGACCATTAAGGGGGCGTCTTATATTTAGAGCAATTTAACATTTACGTGTTTAAAATTACATTATAATAAACATGTAAAACTTCTGATGAATGTTCAACTTTACACATCCCTCTATGACAAACGAGACGATTTCAATTTCCATATCACAGACTTCCCATTTCTAAGTAGTAACATTACATCTATGGCGTTTTCATTTCACAACTTATACGTTATGCCAGGGCATGCTCCTCTTATGAATGTTTTATTCTGAGAGCTAAACGACTAGCCAATAAACTGCTTACACAAGGTTACGTTGTTGAACGCTTGGAGTCGTCGTTTAAGATGTTTTATGGTCGATACGGGGATCTTGTTAAACATTATGAAGTCCCCTCTCAGAGATATTAGAGAGTAATCTGGATCACGGCCACAGACAGTGACTCCGTGTCACCAATCATGTTTTCACCGAACTTGACCTCATACAAAACTTGACCTTTTTACCTAATTTGACCCGTTCATCGAACTAGAAAGGTTTCCATGGAACATTTGCGACGGGTGTGGCATGCCAGCATGTTCTTCCGGTCACCTGGTCTTATCCCGTTTGCGATTCGTAATTGTTCTTCATGTGAGACCATTTGCAGATCTAATTCGTCGTGTTTTAATGGAATGGATTTTTGATTGGTACTTCTTCAATTTTACACACACACACACACAGATATATATATATATATATATATATATATATATATATATATATATATATATATATATATATATATATATATATATATATTTATATACAGAATTCCACACCACAAAACAGTTTAAAGATTAATTAACTTACATTGCGACACATGTTTTGCGTTACAAACGCTCATCAGGCAATGGTCATCAACATAAATGTATTGAATAGTGGTAAATTAAATACATATATAAGAAGTTGATGAAGTAGATAAGATAACACTAATGTAGGAAGCTTAATGGAAAGAATAAACAAATTAGTTAGAAATTTGTCAATGAAAGGTTACTTACTAGAACTAACCAATATTAAAATCAATGGTAAGGTATATAAGGATAGCATTTATGTTGCGCCCCTGGAGGATGCCGTGCTCATAGGTCTTGATCTCATGTCTAAGTACCAAGCTACTGTTGAAATGATAAAAAGATCATCTTTATTTACACAATAATAAGGTAACAATCATAAACAAGGGGAATAACTCTGTCATAGCTGTCAATAAAGATCAGATCAGGATACGAAAAAGACACACATACCAGCAAGGTCAGTAATAAGAATATCTTATATTACTGATAAAAGTTTAAAACACGGAGTATATATCATAGAACCAGACGTAAAAATTGTGCTTGCATCCCGTATTTGTTTCGAGGATGCTAGTAGTCCAGTAACGTCGTTCGTCAACCATTCTGGTAACAAGGTAACTTTATTTAAAAATCAGAAAGTTGGCATAACCTATGAGGGCGATGCTTAAAGCTGACATGATAGAGGCTCACGTTTCGGAATTGGCCTCTTCACCTGTACTAGTATGGAAGTGTGATGGAAGTGTAATATGGTGTGAAGATTACAGAGCTCCTAATAAGATTAAAATGTCAGGACAAGAGGCGAGCCCAGAAAAGAGAATGTGGAAAGTAATCCCAGGAAGAATAAAGGGCAAATCTAAAACCAAAGCATCACTGGTGGCCATTTTAAGTAAGTCGACGAAACATCAATAGATGTTTTACGTCGTGCTATATCAGCGAACGTCCTACTAGAGCTAGTCAGCATGTACAATGTCATTACAACGATGTCCCAGGATCAGAGTGAAGGCGGGTCAAAGCTGTCAAAACCTAAGTCAAAGCATGGTGATATGTATGTTGCCGGTCCTACGCGTGACATAATGCTGGAAAAAGATCTTTCCATATCATTCCTGAGAGAAGACGCATCGGAGACAAAACCCAGTCCATTGGGTTCGCGTAATAGTCCTATTGCCAGTGCAGATGCGAGTGATAATCCTGTTGACTATGCCTCTACATTTGATGTGTGTGCCCCGACTAGAAATCCAGTGTCAGTGGATAACAGGCCAACTTCAAGTGAGCCTCCCGTGGAACCTACATTCTTACAAACAGAGGAGCCTATGAAGATATCTGAGCCAGTTAAAACAGAATTGCCACTGGTACAGTTAGAAAATTCTTTGTGGATTAGCATGCCAGCTGAGCTTCCTGTCAGCGAGTGCTCATATAGCTGTAACATTGCTAAGAATACAATAGCAGTTGAGCCTCTGGTTAGTGAGCCCTCTGAAGATCGTCAAGAGAAAAGTGTGACAACTCCAAAAGTTCATTCAGTGTTAAATACTGTAGCTAAGGAACAGACCAGTAATAGACAATTATTCTAAAAAAAATCAGTCGTTACCAAAGAGAATACAGAAGAGTAAGAACTTACCCCAAAAGTACACCCACTGTAACACTGGATTTCCAGCTGGTATCATAACATAGAGCTAGGGTAGGTGAAGCATCCCAGGATAAGGCGGATACTCAATACTGCCCAATTAGGTATTGTAGTTCCACAGATAAATGGCTGGGGAGGCACCGTATCGAGAGACATCTACCTGTGGCCTTCATGTACAACAGTGCTACACAAACCAACATAGCCACACAGGTAGATACTCTGAATTGGTTGATAAGGGATGCACTTGGACCAACATCAACACTTCAAGGGGCAGAAGAATGGAAAAATAAGAGTAGCCGAATTCCTGAAATAGCTGTGTTAAATACGGCACATGCTAATATATTTGTAGACGCCTGTATACTACAAGGCGTGATGTCACCGTCCAAATTCAAAGTTCATCAGTCTTGCTATTCTGGAGATGTTTACTAGCCTTACTAATGAAATGCAGTCCACACCAACTGGATCAATTTCCAAAATTACCTGAAGTAAGCAGAACGCCAGGAGCTGTAACCAGACCAGAAGTTGTTATTGAAAGTCCAACAACAGACGAAAATAATAATGAGTCTTCAGATCTTGGAGATCTCCTTCTTATTGACGAAATGTGTGGTTCAGAGGAGGAATACGAAGATCAGCAGCCTGTGAATTGCCAAGGGTCTTAGAAAGTCATTTTCATCTAGACAGAACCTCAATGAACGTATGGCGCAGCGAGATTGGACATACTGTCGAAGATCTCTTAGCATATAGTCCGTCCAGGGTGAAGGTGAATGTGGTTGGTGGTGGTGTCATCGTGTACAGAGACCGCAGGAGTTAACCTGACATTAGCTTCCGCTTGCAGGTAACATGAAAATTAGCTGCTGGGGTACACCCCAAACATTATGACACCCTCATCGTAAATATCACTGGTCTTAAAGCAACGATTTCAGCACCTAAAAGTTGTGGCACATGGTCAGTGCGGATTAGACCGGACCATCACAGCTACAAAGTGGTCGCATCAAGAAGAAGTGTTCAAGTGAATGCTTAAATTAGCCACTGCAGATCAATTTCTTATACTACATTTACGTGACTTCCATGGGGATGCAGATACATAGAATTGGTAGGTAATTTATATAGAATTACAATAATACCAATTTTTAATATTAAAAATAGGCACTATTTCTTAATAAAACCAATTTCTTGATATTAGAAATTTATTGATCAATATATAAAAATCGATTCTTATTATGTGCAAAGGATATGTCCAAACATAGGAATCACAGAAGTAGCATGTGATGTGCAAATCAAATATCATAATCAGTTACATATTGATATAAGAATTGGAAAAAAAAAATGATAAACTGGAATAATGGATTGAGATCTACTGTACACAATTTTCAGAAATTTTATTCACTTCTATTAGATCAACTATATACCAGTTATATAACACCCTGTTATTTATATTAGATCAACGATATATTACAGTTATATAACACTCTGTAACTTATATGAGATCAACGATATATTACAGTTATATATCTTTCTGTAATTTATATTAGATCAACGATATATTACAGTTATATAACACTCTGTAACTTATATGAGATCAACGATATATTACAGTTATATAACACTCTGTAATTTATATTAGATCAACGATATATTACAGTTATATAACACTCTGTAATTTATATTAGATCAACGATATACCAGTTATATAACACTCTGTAATTCATATTAGATCAAAGATATACCAGTTATATAACACTCTGTAATTTATATTAGATCAACGATATACCAGTTATATAACACTCTGTAATTTATATTAGATCAATGATATACCAGTTATATAACACTCTGTAATTTATATTAGATCAACGATATATCAAAGTTATATAACACTCTGTAATTTATATTAGATCAACGATATATTACAGTTATATAACACCCTGTAATTTATATTAGATCAACGATATACCAGTTATATAACACTCTGTAATTTACATTAGATCAACAATATATTACAGTTATATAACACTCTGTAATTTATATTAGATCAACGATATACCAGTTATATAACACTCTGTAATTTATATTAGATCAACGATATACCAGTTATATAACACTCTGTAATTTATATTAGATCAACGATATATTACAGTTATATAACACCCTGTAATTTATATTAGATCAACGATATACCAGTTATACAACACTCTGTAATTTATCTTAAACTCCTTCTTCCTTCTAAAATGCAATATATTTTACTATGTCGAATTAAAATTAAATTTGACTGGCTACAACTACCACAAGATTAATCTTGTGTGTAAATTTGAATATATACCATTGCAAAATAGAAATGAATTGTCCTCTCATCCTACACTGAAAATAAAATTAAAATTCAATATTATGATGGATCTATTACAAAATTATTACTGTCATAATTAGTTCAGTAGATCTCCCTTCCGTGTGCATGCTGGTGTGCAATGTTATGACACACGCATGCCCTGTGATATGTTTTATGCAGTATTGTCCGAGTCACATAAGATGGCGGGGCGGAGTAACCTTTTGGTTACCATACGGATGATTCTACTCATTTAACCTGGAGGTCACAGTAGGTTTCGTTTATGTAATTTATGATGCAATGAAATTTTCATTTTGCGAGCCTGTTGGTGTACACACACACAAAAAAAAATCAAAATAATTATCATAAATGTTATATGAACGGAAACTAATAGAATCTAATGAAATTAAAAATACATAGCACAATTTTATTTATGACACTTAGTCAATTATTGTGTGTTTACACCAAATATGGTGATTAAATAAATACAGACCAGAAAAAACAAATTAACAAAGGTAAATAACTCTTAATAAATTTTATCTACCGAATCAATATGAAATATTAATATGACACAGCAATAGACTACTTCTCTATAATGATGAAAAACATTGCCCATTTTAATATTTTCAGAACTATGAAAAATATTTTGAGCAGGAAATGGAAATCAAATTATGGTACGATACGCAATATATATATATATATATATATATATATATATATATATATATATATATATATATATATATATATATATATATATATATATATATATATATATATATGATAGACTTGTCTAAACAATAGAAAATAGCATTCCATCTAGAAGGAAGGTTGGAAGGGTTAATAAAATGATATAAATGACAAAAGGTGGAGTAAATCCAGAAGTTTTACAAAACCCTGTTATAGTCAAAATAGTAAATTATTCATACTTACATTTTGGGTGAAAATCTTGACGCCAGATAACCGCCCAAAACTTGAGTAGAAAAGTAACCCGCATAATATGCACAGTGGAGATATTGTAATGTTGATACCTTTCAAAAACTTTGATACGATTAATGATGCGATAACAAAAAACAAAATACAGAAATAGTGATAAGTGAATGCGTTAGAGCGAAATAACACCGTGATGCATGGTAATTTATTAGGGTGATGATGGATACGATATTTTATCATTGGAAATAAGTATTACTTAATTGTCATATTGCGCCTGTTTGTTAAAATGGATACAAAATAGCTATGTTATATAACTATTGCATCAATCACGTTTGGCGTCATTTGTAAAATTATAAATTAAATTAGTTAATTAATATTTCATATATGATATTTATTATGAAGTCATAGAAATATAAATATTTTATTGAATTACATGTACACGTAATATTGGCTTAATTTTCAAATACATGTACATGAATAATGTCTTTGGAATATATCGCATTGACATATGTATGAAAATTGTCATTATTGATTGACAAAACGTCGTCGATATATCTACACTGCTAACTTTTTCTTCTTTTAATTCAGCAGTTTCTGAATGAAGTCGTATGAATAGAGGATCAGGTCAGCCAATAAAGGAGTGCAATTTGTTCCCACTGGAATGCCGACAGTCTGTTGAAAGACCACGTCCCCAACATTAAAAATATATTGTCTATTAGAAATCCAAGCATCTTTTTATATCCGATTCAGAGATTTATGTGTAGAATCAGAGTGGTGTGTGACAAAACAAGTATCATAATAACCAATTACTAGATATCTACATTTTCGGATACCACCTTTAGCGAAAAAAAAAGTTGATGCTAAAAGTTAATTTTTATGTGGAATTGTTGTGTAAAAAGTAGATAAGTTGTGTGTTTTGATACATATGTGAATGCGATATATCCCAACAAAAATTGGGAAGGGTTTGTCCAATATTCCCCAGACTTATAAATTGTATCCTGGACATCCTGAAGATTTATACTTTCCTATCTGTGGTTTTATGTATGCATAAATTGATTTTGTTTCTTTTGTCTCTTACTCTTAAAGATTCTTAATCCTCTTCCTTGGGACCATCGGCTGATATAAGGATGTAAGTCATTACCATGGGAACATTCCACAACAACCCATTATTACTGGAGCAAATCTCTTATTGTCATTGATCTTTTTTATCTGTGAAAGTATTGTAATATATATTAATGCAAATTCTATATAAATCGCTGCCAATGGTGCGTGTGCCAAATTCTTTTTGTTGTCACGCCAATCGTTGAATCACCTTTTACCATTACCACTATATTTAAGTGATTGATAACTGAATTGAGTTCCAGAACCGAGACATCTAAGGGATTGTTTTCATGTCATAGCAATAGATCAACATTTATGATCCGCCACCTGCTGGCGTTTTCATACATATATGTTTACTGTTTGGTGGCACAAAAACTAACATGAACAAAACGGAAATACCGAAACATTGAATCAGTCTGTATGGCACGCAAAAATCACAACAATGGTTTAAACCTACTTTCCCTTAGATAAACCTAATTTCCTCTAGTTAAATTTAGTTTTCTTCAATAACACACATTAATTGGAATTAAAAACAATGTTTAACTGCATAAAAATCACAGATAAGAGTTTAACAACTTTAACTAAGATAAACAGTGTTAAAATGTACCAAAACCACAAAACAATAACAAACTTAAAATGAGTTAGACTAGGTTTTACTGAGCAAAAATCACAAAAATGAGTATAAATGTGGAAATATGTGATATTGTGGAGTGTAAATATAATTTTTATAAGTGTGTCAAAAACTTATTGCCGTGTATACAAAGTGATCATATCAGGATACTTATTTCGTCAAACACCACTCTGATTTTACACATAAATACATTGAAGTTGATATAAAAACATGCTGGAATTTCAAATAGACAATATATTTGTAATGTTCGGAGACGTGGTCTTTCAACAAACTGTCGGCATTCCTATGGGAACCAATTGTGCTCCTTTATTGGCCGACCTGTTCCTTTATTCATACGAAGCAGACTTCATTCAGAAACTGCTGAATCAAAAGGAGAAAAAGTTAGCGGTGTCCTTTAATTTGACATTTAGATATATCGACGTTGTGTCAATTAATAACGAAAATTTCCATACACATTTCAATGCGATATATCCCAGCGAACTAGAAATTAAAGATACAACAGAATCAAGCACACACGCTTCATACTTAGACATTTTACTTAATATAAACACAGACGGGAAATTAGCAACTAAGCTATACGACAAACTCGACGATTTAGGCTTTCCCATCGTAAATTTTTCACATTTAAGTAGTAATATCCCTCAGTCACCTGCATATGGAGTTTATATTTCACAAATGATCCGATATGTCAGGGCGTATACAACATATGAAGATTTCATATACAGAGGTAAACTACTCACTGACAAATTATTGACACGGGGATATTGAAAACCGCGTTTAATGTCAACTTTCCGCAAATTTTACGGTCGGTATAATAGTCTTGTTTGAGACTACTCATTTTCACTAAGTGAAATGTTGAGTTGCCTTTTCGTTGGCGGTTGTTGAGACATCTGTACCAATTGTGACGAGGATACACTCCTCACTTGTTTCATTGGACTTGACTGTGGACTCACGGCGGGTGTAACCGGTCGACAGGGGATGCTTACTCCTCCATGGCACCTGATCCCACCTCTTGGTTTCCAGAGGTCCGTGTTTGTCCATTTTTACCGGATTTGTATCTATGTCCTGGACATGCTATTGATTTATACTTTGGTATCTGAAATTTTTTATATCATAAACAACAAACCCTACGAGATACTAAATTAGTTGGAAATTATATACAGGTGATAAAAATGAAGCGTAAAGTTCTAATCAACATATGGGTGTTGTAGTTTAGTTGTCAATTTCTTGGCCGTGTCTGTATTAAGTGTTAGAAAAAGAAACACATTAAGTCGTTAAAGGAAAGTTCATAGTTTGGTTACATTGCTTATCCGTTCTGTTTTGCAAACCGAGCCTGCCTGGCTCAATCGGTAGCTCAACTCTTGAACGTGAGGTCGTGAGTTCGAGTCCAGCCGGTGGCAGGTTGATTTCCTGTCCTTAGGATGAGACAGTAAAAACCGAGGTCCCGTGTCACAGTAGGTGTCGGCACGTTAAAGAACCCTCACTGCTCAATCACTGCTCAATGGCGGTAAGTGCCGAGCATAGGCCAAAATTTGAAGTCCTTCCCGGCATCTGGTGACTTCTCCTAATGAGTGAAAGTTTCTTGAGTGGGACGTTAAACAACAACAAACAAACAAACATGTTTTGCAAACCATGGTTAGTTAGACCGATACTTTTGTACAAACAATTGTTAATTTTCTTTCTGTATTACACAAAAGAAAGCAATTGCGTCAATGTTTTTTTCTCATAAACTCGTGTTTGTTTGTATTTTATCTGTGCAGATCGATGTTCCAGCAAATGTAGATATCTTATATTTTTATCTTTTTTATTTAATGTATGTTGAAACGCATATATAAGTTTAATGTATATCGTATCACTGGCTATGGCAATAATTGGTGATACGGCTCTCATTTTTCAGATTTGTCGTGACAAAATATCTTATATATATCAGCTGACATATCCTTGCTGGTACTTATGAACACCATCGTTTCAGGGATACATATTTCCTACACGAATCTTGAAATTGTTGATGAAATGAGTATAGATGTGTTAAGTTCATCTGTTCAGATATTTAATCAATATTAGTATTGGTTGTAATGCATTAGAATATATATGAAATGAATATGAACAACGCAAGATAGTACTTCTAGAAGATTTGCCATTCCCTCGATGTACAAACAAATTATAGCATCGTTTTCAGTGTGTTACAGGACTTGGGTATTCCTTACTACTCTGTTTCACTAAGTGAAATGTTGAGTTGCCTTTTCGTTGGCGGTTGTTGAGACATCTGTACCAATTGTGACGAGGATACACTCCTCACGTGTTTCATTGGACTTGACTGTGGACTCACGGCGGGTGTGACCGGTCGACAGGGGATGCTTACTCCTCCATGGCACCTGATCCCAACTCTTGGTTTCCAGAGGTCCGTGTTTGTCCATTTGTACCGGATTTGTATCTATGTCCTGGACATTCTATTGATTTATGCTTTGGTATCTGAGGTTTTTATATTACTATGCTTAAATAATTATGAACACGTTCTTGCACAAATGATTTTAACGTAATATATACATCAGACAATATCACAATTACAGGTTCAATGCAAATTTGTCTAAGCTGGTTACATCTCCAAATATTACAGGTGGAATGTAAAAGAATAAAAATTAAAAACAGTTAAGGTGATTTATTAACACATATACCTTGTTTTATACAAGGAACCTAACTGTGCAGTGAGGTTACCAGAGCAACTCAGCTCTCGCCGTACTTAATTTTACCACTCAAAAACCACAACATCGTAAACAATTATAGATATGCAATGTACAACGAAACAAGGTAAATTATCATAATGTAATGTTCCCGTAACAACGTAAACAGCTGAAGGTATATGATGTGCCACGTAACAAGGTAAATAATTATAGGTAAGTAGTTTGCCACGTAACAACGTAAATAATTATAGATATGTTTTGTGTAACGTAACAGCATAAAAACAGAATGTGATGTTCCACGTAACAACGTAAACAGCTGAAGTTATATGATGTGCCACGTAACAAGGTAAATAATTATAGGTATGTTTTGTGTAACGTAACCGCATAAAAATCAGAATGTGATGTTCCACGTAACAACGTAAACAACCTAAGGTATATGATGTGCCACGTAACAAGGTAAATAATTATAAGTAAGTAATTTGCCACGTAACAACGTAAATAAATATAGATATGTTTTGTGTAACGTAACAGCTTAAAAATTCAGAATGTGGTGTTCCACGTAACAACGTAAACAACTGAAAGTATATGATTTGGCACGTAACAAGGTAAATAATTATAGGTATGTAATGTGCCACGTAACACCGTTAATAATTATAGATATGTATTGTGCCACGTAACAGCATAAAAATCAGAATGTGATGTTCGACGTAACAACGTAAACAGTTATAGGCATATAATTTGACGCGGAACAACATAAATAACTATAGATATATAATGTATCACGTAACAACATAAATAATTATTGATATGTAATGTTTCACGTAACAACATAAATAATTATTGGTATGTAATGTTTCACGTAACAACATAAATAATTATTGATATGTAATGTTTCACGTAACAACATAAATAATTATTGATATGTAATGTTTCACGTGACAACATAAATAATTATTGATATGTAATGTTTCACGTAACAACATAAATAATTATTGATATGTAATGTTTCACGTAACAACATAATTAATTATTGATATGTAATGTTTCACGTAACAATAAATAATTACAGGTATGTATGTGTAGTAACAATGTAAATGATTCAGGGATATAAACAATGTAAATAATTACAGGTATGTAATGTGTCACGTAACAATGTAAATGATTATAGGGATATAATGTTTCACGTAACAATGTAAATGATTATAGGGATGTAATGTGTCACTTAACAATGTAAATAATTATAGGGATGTAAAGTCTCACGTCACAATGTAAATAATTATAGGGATGTAATTTGTCACGTAAAAATGTAAATGATTATAGGTATGTAATGTTTCGTGTAACAATGTAAATGATTATAGGGATGTAATGTGTCACGTTACAATGTAAATAATTACAGGTATGTAATGTGTCACGTAGCATTGTAAATAATTATAGGGATGTAATATGTCACGTAACAATGTACATAATTATAGGTATGTAATGTTTCACGTAACAATGTAAATAATTATAGGTATGTAATTTGTCACGTAACAATGTAAATAATTATAGGGATGTAATTTGTCACGTAACAATGTGAAAAATTATAGGGATGTAATTTGTCATGTAACAATGTAAATATTAATAGGTATGTAATTTGTCACGTAACAACATAAATAATTATAGGTATATGATGTGACACGTAACAGCATGGATAAGAATAGATACGTAATGTGAATTCATAACTTAACTCCGGTTATTTGAAAATAATTTTCTTTTCTGATTTATGTAGAAATGTCCTATATCACAATAACTTATCCGGAGCGTGAATTTAGTATAACTTTTGTCTTCTAACTGATGAGTAACTGTCATCCTGCGATTTATAGGAGTTCAAGCAGGAAACATATAAACAAGTTATTTCAATTTTATTTACAGTGACTCCGTTTGACCAATCATGCTTTTCACCGAACTTGACCTCATCACCAAACTTAAGCTTTTTACCGACGTTGACCCGCACATCGAACTAGGTTTCCATGAAACATTTGCAACGGGTGTGACATGCCAGCAGAGGACGCTGACTCCTTCCGGACACCAGGTCTTATCCCGTTTGGGATTCGTAATTGTTCTTCATGTTGAGACCATTTGCACATCTAATTCATCGTGTTATAATTGATTATTGATTGGTACTTCTTCAATTTTACTACTTACAACAAAATATTGAAAGATAAAAATATATTTGTTGAGTTGCACTGAAATATATATTTATTTGTAAATATATATATATATATATATATATATATATATATATATATATATATATATATATATATATATATATATATATATATTGTACTTTATAAGGTATTGGTCTTTTTGCATATTTTTAGTGCTGACGTAGAATTAACAATATTTGATGCTAAAATACTTTTTTTTTTAGAATAATGGCTATAAATATAGAGACTTAATGTTCGTAAAACGTATCTCTATTCTGAGTAATTTGGTTTCTATATTCATTTTGTTGGGTACATGATCACATATCTTTGGGACTAATTTTTAGACGTTGACAGAATTAGCTTGAGAATGCAAGGACTGATAACTGTGTAACAATTGGATTACCTGTATTATTTTTTACCATTCTTAGTTCATTGTAAAGACAGATAGAATTTAGAGATATCGCCTGACTCACTGCATTCGATCTATATATCCTTTAGAGACAGCACTGGACACATCTTCCAAGTCCAAACCGACTGTTTCGCTCGTCAACCGTCTTGTATATCATAATTCTGAATAACATTTTCATATCCAAAAAATATGTCACCATCTTTCAAAATACTTCGTCAGTTGAGATCAAATTTAAAAACAACGTATAGTCTGTAAATAGTAGAGGGGTAGGTTATCCTGTAAGGTCAAATAATAAATCTACACGTATTGCCAAATTCGTCTTTTACTATTGTTAAAAGATGACTGTCAGGACTTTATTTAGAATAAGACTTTATGACAAATCAAGTGTTTTCAGTTATATACATACCTGCAATTGATTTTGGGTAAGGTGTGTCAATGTATGTCCTATGAGCCATTTGTGGCACAACGTTGATGTCTTCTTATGAGAAAGGCGCATTTTACTTGCACCTTCATAGTATCCATGGCTCAAGGAAATATAACAAACCGAAATTCACAATGCCTTATCCGATGGCCTTCTACCAATTAATCGTCAATCAATCGTCAATTAGGTCTTCATCCTATTCGAACAAAACTGTACTCACTCCCTTTGAAAAATTACATGACTTGTACAAATCTACGATGAAAGTATTTCTTACTGATGCTGGTACTCCAGAGTATGGACTTCATAATACTATTTTAGATATCTCATACAACAGAATATTTCAAGCTTACATAATTAATGAACATAAAGAAATGCGTAATTGCCCGTTCCTCAAGGTCAAATTTTCCAATTAGGGCATTGACGCTTTGAATATAAGTAATATTTTTAATCAAAGCCTGTCCATCGTAAGACCCCTCAACATTTCCAATACAAAGATTCACCATGTATTCCCTCAAACTATAAGCATTCAGTTGCCTCTAAAATCTTCAATTACAAAGCTTGATGTAGCAACTCAATTTACCCAGCTTTTCCCAGAACCTTTCACCTTGTACCTGGTCTACATCCGGGTTCATGTACTGTCCATATGGCCATGTTTTGACAGGTGATCTCATCATTGTGGGTAACAGAAAACTGAAAAATCTTTTAGTTTTGACCGGTTTTGTTTTCTTTTGAGCTATATGCCAAAAACTGCAATTTTGCCTATATGTTCTATCTAGAGCTATGGTGGCCATGTTGGATGGTCGACAAGCATATCGGATACAATTTGGTGGTTTCAGAGGAGTAGATTTTTGAAAAGTTTACGCCAGACGGACGACAGGTGATGGCAATAGCTCACATGTTCATCCGGGTCAGGTGAGCTAAAAAGGAAATTGCAGACATTGCATCTTCGTTGTTTTTGTGGGAAAGGTTTTTTCCAACATATTGTCGACATTCCAATTTGCACCAATTGTGCAACTCTCTTGGCTGACATCTTTTTGTTGAGTTTGAGATCAATGAGACGACAGAAGGTAACACATCTGCTTTTTACTTGATGTACTCCTGTAGATTGGAAAAGACGGTCAACTTCACATCTCCCTTTAGGACATAGGCGATGATTTAAATTTCCATACCACGAACTTCCCGTTTCTAATCTTCAATCTTTTCGGGGTCCAATTGCAGTGACATTATTATAAACATTATCGGTTTTTGCCCCCAAAATTCAAAACAGTAAAATACTAACATTGCTTGATTTCTCAGCAAAACTTTCTTATTTTTTTTTGTCGCCCCGGATTTTTTTTTAAACATTAAATTTGCATACAACGTGGAAATTTTGAATTTTTAATGAAAACAAAATGCATCTCGACAATTTGTATACCGTCTATTTAGTACACCAATTAAGTAAAAACAATTAGCTGGTTCCGAACTGCCATTTTCTGGGTTTTTATATATCCTGGCATAACTAACGGATACTCTTAGACAAAGTTGGCTATACATTTGTATCTATTCTTTGGCCTTGTATATCCGTTTCTTTAGAACAAAAACATTTTTTTTTTTAAATTGAAGCTCAACGGATGAAATCTATTTGACCAGAACGATTGTTCTGAGCATTATAACTTTGGTATTAGGGGTTTTTTTTTGTTTTTTTTTTTACATAGTACTGTATTTTGTACTGTGATGGAAAGATGTCAAATCAATACATGACCTATATCAACAGGTACTATATTAAATAAAAACTCTTACAAATTAATATATCTTGTGGGAATTGCTTGAGATATCCAGTTTGACAATTACTCATTTGCAATCGATTCAATCAACCTTAATACATTTGTATTTTTAAACCGGGCATGACCTTAAATATTTAGGAATATGAAAGTTTGTATGGATGTGTATATATCTTATTTGTTTTTGTAAATGAAGTACAAATAAACAATCGAAATAGGTTTCAGCGGTTAACACAGCTGATGCCTTTTTAGGTCTTGTTCTATGAGAAAGGCAGAGGAAATCTGTGTTCGTTATATCTATATTCTTTTTATAATTCATTAGGGCAATGCATGTGTGGATGGCATGAATAATGTCTTTTAAAGGCGTACAGGAAGCGCCAATAGATATAATACGACAAATTAGATATTCAAACAGTCTCAACACGAGAAATATAAAAAAATTCAGATACCAAAGTATAAATCAATAGAATGTCCAAGACATAGATACAAATCCGGTAAAAAATGGACAAACACGGACCTCTGGAAACCAAGAGGTGGGATCAGGTGCCATGGAGGAGTAAGCATCCCCTGTCGACCAGTCACACCCGCCGTGAGTCCACAGTCAAGATGAAACACGTGAGGAGTGTATCCTCGTCACAAGTGGTACAGACAGCTCAACAACCGCCAACGAAAAGGCAACTCAACATTTCACTTAGTGAAACAGAGTAGTCGCAAACAAGACTATTAAACCGACCGTAAAATTTGCGGAACGTTGACATTTAACGCGGTTTTCGATATCCCTGTGTCAATAATTTGTCAGAGAGTAGTTTACCTCTGTATATGAAATCTTCATATGTTGTACACGCCCTGGCATATTGGATCATTTGTGAAATATAAACTCCATATATTACTACTTAAATGTGAAAAATTTACGATGGGAAAGCCGAAATCGTCGAGTTTGTCGTATAGCTTAGTTGCTAATTTCCCGTCTGTGTTTATATTAAGTAAAATATCTAAGTATGAAGCGTGTGTGCTTGATTCTGTTGTATCATTAATTTCTAATTCGCTGGCATATATCGCATTGACATATGTATGAAAATTGTCATTATTAATTGACAAAACGTCGTCGATATATCTAAATGTCAAATTAAAGGACACCGCTAACTTTTTCTTCTTTTGATTCAGCAGTTTCTGAATGAAGTCTGCTTCGTATGAATAAAGGAACAGTTCGGCCGATAAAGGAGCACAATTGGTTCCCATAGGAATGCCGACAGTTTGTTGAAACACCACGTCTCCGAACATTACAAATATATTGCCTATTAGGAATTCCAGCATGTTTTTATATCAACTTCAGTATATTTATGTGTAGAATGAGAGTGGTGTTTGACGAAATAAGTATCCTGATAGCCAATCACTAGATATTTAGATTTTCGGGTACCACCTTTGGTGAAAAAACAGTTGTCTTGATGCTGAAAAGTTTTTCTTTTAATTTTTTATGTGGAATAGCAGTGTAAAGAGTAGAGAAGTCATACAAAAATTGTGTTCCTTCAAATTTTCTAAAAGCTGTTTAGAATTTTTAACTATCCATATCTGATTTACACCGCTTCTGGAATAAGCAAATGTACAGCATTGTTGAAGTTTCTCCTTAACGGCTGTCAATATCTTGGTAAGGAGTAAAGATAAAGGTTTGTTAGAACATTTGCTGGATCCTGCTATGTATCTTTGCGAATCCCACACGATTGATATTCCTGCCATCCACGTAAGAATACAAATGTTCATTTGCTTATTATCCATATTCGATTTCTTTCTTCTCACAAATACAACAATGTAATATTTTTGTCAACCCGGACTTTTTTAAATAGACACATCGAATATATTTGAAACTCGATTTAGTTTGCATTGATTTGACTATAATATATAAATATATTATATTTTACTCTATCAGAACCAGAGCTTTTGCATCATGGAACCTCTTTTTTTCTTTTATCTTTTTTCATTATTTCATTCCTATCACAAATATAAATATATTACACATAATCTACGTATTTATATTGACAATGGTATTATAGAATATCTTTTTAGTGTGTGTGTGTGTGTGTGTGTGTGTGTGTGTGTGTGTGTGTGTGTGTGTGTGTGTGTGAATCGAATCGGGCCCGGTCTATCATTTTTTGTGACCTTCACCTTTTATGTGGATTATTGGGTTAGTAAATCTGTACCACGTGTAGTTTATTTATCATTGAAACTTTTAATACAATAAAAATTATCCATTTTGACAGCATGCGTGTCTAACCAATTTCCTATTTTAAACAAATATATTCGATGGAGATATGGTGCAACTGAACAACATTCTGTACATAAGTTAAAGTAAATCCAAAGCTGTACTGACAAAATTTTCCTATAAACGTCACTTTAATTTCTGTCTATATTTTCGTTCAAGATAAATCCGTGTTACATTGTAAATCAAACCCAGAAACATTCAATAACATTAAATGGGTTATGACACTATTTTTGGTCTCAGATTCGTTCTTGTTCTTGTACCTAGTGATTAATTATTGATGTATTCTCCGGATCCACGGCCCAAATTTGACGTTCACCGGACGCAAATATACAATAGAAGACAGCTGCAGCAATAATACTGGAACCGGAAATGGTAAAGATTAAGATCAACAATATGTACAAACTGGTTCCTACAGTAATTCTTTCAAACATTGTTAAATTGAAAAATAAAATGCGTAATACTGAAGTACTTCAGAAATATAATTTATACTAGTGATGAAAAGAAATATGTAATACTATGTTCAAAAGTTAAATAAAACGATAAAAACTTTTTCTGATCGCTTTTTATTCTTAAATAAATAGTTTAATATACTAAAGGCGTTATTGAGTACTCAGTTTGTTAAATATCGCGTTCGATTCGCCTTGTTTCGAGCCTAAGGACAGGTGGTTAGTAATCATTTAGAATCTCTTGCATTCATTGACCGTATTCAATGTATTGAAATGCCTCGCATGATTGAAAATTATTGTTTGCTTGTTATTGGGATGCTGAAAGCTGGAATGTCTCATAGCAATGTGGCATGGCAGTTTGGAGTTTATATTAACCTTGTAAATGTTTTATGGAGATGATATCAGCAAACTGGCACCGTTCGAGACCGCCCGCGTATGACGATACGTATATACGGACGTCACATTTGGGTAATCGATTCGAATCGATCGGCCCGGCTGTTGACTGGGTTTGAGATCAGGTAAGTCGACCTCTTTATTATTTTTTTTTTCGAGCATCTAACATGGGCTCGACTTTTCCAGTGTGACGATATTGCATCCTTTCTAAATTTTGAAGTTCCAATAAACAGAGAACTACTTTGTTTTGCATACTTGCTATGATCATGGAAGGTCTGGCAAAACATAATGCCTAATTATTGGGTGCTAGTACTTGGACTGGTGTCACCATCGGGCCATTTATATTCAGTGAATTGAAGGCCAGAGGACTCATCTTTCTAAAACTGCAAAAGTATTATCGCTCTATTTTTTCATGCATTTCTTTACTTTCTTTCGCTTTTTTATTTTTTGACGGGCCTTGTTTATTTGATGTGAATTTCAATCTTTTTTAAATCCATAGCTGTAGCCTTTAGTTCAATCATACTAACACCTAACTGACAGATAGCGGGTTGAGCGAAACAGCAGCTGTTGACTGTATCGTAACACACAATGAAGGTAGGTGTGTCCCGAGTGATCGGAGTCCTGTCTCGGAAATGTACAATGCACAACACCAATCCGTCAAAACTTTTATCGACAAACGAGAGGGCTAAAATACCGGTGAACACTGTGTCTACGTCAAGAACAAAACGTTGGACGCTTTGCGTCGTCCGTTATTGCGCGTATGGCGGAGCATTCCCCGAGCATTTCCGAATAACATGATTTGTTCAATGCGTCCTAGGTGGAATGCACCGCTGCAAATGACGGTCATACACCTATTAAAGTTGTGAAACCCCCTTTACTTTCAGTAGTTGTTCATATTATCCATAATGGACACAATCCGTGATTTGATGTTTGAATTGAAAGACAATGCATTATATTGAATAATGATATACATAATGCAACATAATATTTTGTATAATATGAATCTATGAATGAAATTTCTAACCACACAATTTCTTTTTTCCGCTAGTATATAATGCAACATTTGCATTTCGTTACACGGGGTGTGGATATCATTCTGATTCACCGATATGCTTAGTTGCAGTGTTGTTTTCACCTCGGGGAAGTACGTGAACAGAATTTAATCTACCACATGATCCAGTCAAATTGCACATTCATAGACAACCAAATTACAATAATTGTCAATGACTTAGAAAATAAATTTTCCAGCACTTTACAATATAAATCACTGGGTGCAGTTAGTATTTTAGGTTCTGTTAGATATCATTTATATGTAAAGATGTAAAGAAAAAGTTCACATTTTACCTTAGGGTTTAACCATCCAGAAATTGCTGTGTTAACAACGCCTCCAAAGACACCCAGTCTGTAAAAACCTGTTAATATACTGACATACTGTGGGGCAAGATCAAGTGGATTGACTGGATACCCGGATATTGATAATCCACCAAATGCTATGCCAAGACATAGGAGAATCAAAGCTACGTCTTGTCTGTCTGTAAATCTTAGACCAATTAAGCAACACGCCTCTCCTCCAAAACCTGAAATATATATTCATAGAACATTATAGATAAAACGGTGACATATTTAGATACGGGCACTATATCTTATTTATGGTGAAAAGCTTTGGAAATGAATGTATCCTGTACATAAGACAACATTTAAATTGTTGTTGATAACGATGATGATTATGATGATAAAAAGGAAACATCGGTAACACTGTGCCTGAAAATAGTATTTGCAAATAAATTTGGCAACTAAATCACACAGCCTAGGTTCCAGCATGGCACATTACATGTTTGGCCAGAAGACATACGTCCAGCTGTTAGGCGAGATACTCTTATCAATCGGATATTGCACCACGCTTACTTAAAGTTATCATCAAATTAACATTTGATGTATGCAAAACTTCGGTAAACAAACATACATACCTACACACTGAGCAATCTTTCTTCCGATGGTTGTACTAACAAGTTGTGATTTTATCATTTTATCAATCAGGACGCCACCTACTACACTCGTAATTGTCACACATATTGATGGTAGTGCAGCTTGTAGGCCAATCTATATCAAATTAATTTAAAATCATTATTCGCATTTGTTGTTTTTTATTCTATTCAAATCAAAAAGCCTTGTTTCGAATTCGACTTGAAAGATTTCAATGTTCTCTTGGTTAACTCGGTAATAATCCCTCAGTTGTAAATGCGACATAGAAGTGTCATTGATATTAAGACTATTGGCAATAACTCATTGGTAAGAACATTGACTTAGCTAGGTACGAGTTACAAACTGACAGCAGACCTATACATAGTACCTGTGACTATTTATGGTTCTTCTTTACCCAAATGAAAAGTTCGAGTTCGAAGCTAACAAGGTCGTAGTACAATTGTTGACAGTGCCATACTTCAGTTGTCATTTGTAGAAACAAATGTAAGGATGGCAAGTGCCCAGTTGTTCTCATATTAGAATGCCAAAACTTCATATAATCTGAATACTTTCAAGATTTGTACTTCTTCATTTGTACCTTAAACCTACAAGGTATGCCTAATAATAAGAGTGACAACATGTTTTACTTTTTAATTATAGACACTTGTCACCTTGGCAATATTTGTTGTAAATGCGACCTCTAAGAATTGCGGTACTCCATTGGTCATGCACGATCTCATCCAATGTCTGCAAAAACTGCAGACCACTATCGCCCAAACTGGTAAAGATGTAAAAATTTTACGCCATGGAATTTTCTCTGCCTGTAAAATACAGATAAATGAATAATGTTATACTGAATGGTGGACATATAAACTACTAAGGTATTAATATACGGGACGTAAAAGAAGTATACAAATTTGGTGAACACCGGATATACATGAGGAGTTAGGGAAACCTGCTGATAGTCCACGTACACGGTCAAAATAAAATAAAAAACGCGAGGAATAAATTCTCGTCACAATTAATAAAGATGACATAACAACCGCTATCGAAATGGTAGCTCAATATGTAATTGCAAACAAGTTCAATATATCGACCTTAAAATTTGCGGAAATGTGGAATTAAACGCCATTCCTGGTATCTTTTTGAGAAATATTCACCAGTAAATAGATTAGCTCTACATATGAAATACTCTTATGTGGAACACGCTATGTCATATCGGATCACCTGCGAGATGTAAACACCATATGGAGATGATTGCGGGATATTACAGGTTGAAGGTGAAAGCTGATATCATCGCGTTTGTCATACAGCCTGGTCGTTAATTTTCCGTCTGTTCTATAGTAAGTAAAGCAAGGTGTTGCTCAGGCGGGGTTCCACTGTGCATTGTATGATATAAATTCTAGCATTTTTATATAAACTTAAATGTATCTGATGTGTTGAATCAGAGTGGTCTTTGACGATAACCAATGACTAAATTTTTTTTAAAAACTGGCAACTACTTTAAGTGAAACAACATTGTCACGATATAAAAAGTGTATCACATGTTTTAGTTTACCTGAATAATTTCTAGCGTCTTAAAATCGCCCTAAAATTATATTGTTAATATATGAAATCCATGTTCATGTTTTACTTATTTAGATAAAAAATGTTTCACCTTATGTTACATTCAGCCTATCATATAATGATTTAGGTCACCTGACCATATTGTCATGGTTACCTATTGATCGTTCTTCGTCTTCGATGTGTGTCGTGCATAAACTTTTTACATGCTCATCTTCTTATCAAGACCCACTTTGTCAATTCTAACCAAACTTTGTAGAAACCATCATTGGTGAATGGTTACTCAGATTTGAGAAAATGGCGGATTTGGGGGACTATATTGCCCCAAAAGTGGGAAAGGGATAATTGTCGGTACTTTTTGAAAAATCAATGGAATGCCAAGACCTCGGCATTTTACAAACATGATACATAGGATTGCTAGATTCAATGTTTTGAAATATAAATCTCTGTGGTTTTGGCCATGCTCCACAAAGTTTGCTAATAAAAACTATGTTTATCAATAAACGAGCCAGTACAGGGCACTTCAGTAACACAGGCTAGTAATACAAATGCTTAATGACTCAAAACTGATTGACATTTTGTATACGAAGATATATTAGAGAGTTGTTAGGAATTATTTAAGGATCATTTTGACAAAATGTCAAGGTCACTGGAGTCAAAGTTCAAGGTCACAGACACCTGAGTAAACAAAACATATCAGTTTTTTCGTAAATTTTAGATATTTCTCCACATCCGGTAGACAAATGTTAACGGAACATGACAAAAAATTGTTCTCAGGTGACCGTTAAGGCACACTGGGCCTCTTGTATAAAAGCACAATAGTATTTAGTAACTGATATTCAAAATCATCTCTTTTCATTCTTTACTTGAGGAAGGCCGGTTGACTTGTCCTGTGTACATTGCTAACGGGTTCTATCCTCCACCAGTAAATACTGACCGCCACAAAATAACTGAAAAGTCGTTGAGTGTGGCTTAAAAAAATAGTCAAAGAATTAAACATGCACACTTTATATCACTCTCTTACACAGAGTTGTCGATCCTTACACTACTCAACAATATCTGCCAACGTCTAAACGTTTGCCAGTTCTGTCAAAATGTATAAATCTACAATAGATTTTGCTATTTATAAGGTATTGGTTTTTTTTTTGCATGTTTTTAGTGCTGACATTGAAAGAATACTATTTGAGGTGAAATAACATTTTTAAATGGATATAGATATAGGGACTATATTTTTGCGAAAAGTTTCATTATTCTGTGTAATTTGGTTTTCATAAAATATCTGTGGGTTACATGACCACATGAGATTGTTGCGGAGTGCAAGGACAGACAACTCTGTGACAGTTTATACTAAACGCAGATATACTTCACTTACAATCTTATCCGAACCTGGCTGAACTCGTGGTCCTTCTCTTTCGAACAGCAACCTGTCCTTTAAACTAAGTCCTGAATGCTGCATAGGTGTGTCACATATGAAGGTAAACCAAATACTCGACCAAAGAACGCCACAGCCACCTTTAACAGAACGTTACTAACATTTACCGTTTACTTCAGTGTATCTAAATTTTACAGAAGTACCAGTCATGAAATATTTGTATCAAATTTCAATTCAACAGGGCTGTTAACCTTTATTAGTTGAATTGGTAATGTCAAATTTTATTTCTGTGTGATTTTATGAACACAATTATGATTTCGTTTGTCCTTTGGTGTGCTGTAGAAATTACAAATAAGCTGCCTACCATACCATAAATGTATAGACTTGCATCCCAAGACAAAAGACATGAAGTAATCCCTGACACAGGAAATGCGACTGCTGGACTTAAACATCCACCTGTGGAAAAGTTCAAATATGGAAGTTATTTAATATCTTAATGTAAAATGCATGTATATATATATGATAGAAACTATAAGGTTACGTTTTGCGCCTTGCATTTCCTCATATAGAAATCCCGAAATAAAAATTGACAATAGAGAAGTATACCGTTTTATTTTATACTCTATTTTAATGTAAAACGTCAATACTTTCCTATTGTAAATTTTCCACATTCAAGCAGTATTATCTTGCAGACACCGGCAGATGATATTTATATCTCTCAAATTATTCGTTATGCCAGGACATATGTATATATATCGCATTGACATAAAAATCGTCGCAAAATATATAGAAATATTTTATATGCGATCGAAATGTTTTCGGTACACACATGTAATGTCCCTTCAATAATAGTATTAAGAACAATTAGTAAAATAAACTTAGATTTCCTGTTTACGTAGGCGTCTTTGAGTTCGAACTTTGACACCATGAAGATTTTTAGACATATGCCACGTATTGGACCTTTTTTACCTTTTGTAACACCTATGGGTCCCACCCCCTTTTCGTTCGCAACTGATATACGGCTTCATGCGGCCCACTCGTCAAATAGAAGAAGTCGAAAATATTTAAAAGTTAACGACGGGCGACGCACGACGACAGACAAAAGACGATAGGAATAGGTCACCATGAGCCTTTGGTAACCGTTTAGGAATCCAGGATACGATGAACACAAATGGAGATCATCGGCCTATCGCTAGAAAATAATTAAAAAGATATGGAATGGTGCTCTGAAAAACTGCGCAGTCCATGTCGACAAGTCTTGCCAGTCGTGAATTAATGGTCATATATAAAAATCCAAAGTAACAATTGTTAGGCTATGTAAAAAAAATATTCTGGTTCTCAGACAATTAGCCTTCCAAACTGGGCAAGGTAAATAGGTATTTTATTTCTATTTTTTATATCCAAATTATTGTTTATATACCTTGAAGGCAAGAAAATAAGAAGACTTTCAATAAATTGTAACAAAAAGTTGTGTGATTGTCTTGTTCACTTGGTTTTAAAACTGAAATATCAAAAAAAATATAAAAGAACTAAAAGATTATATATTTATCAAAACATAAAAATGTTTTGAAACTACAAGAAAATTAATTGTAAAATAATCATTATAATTATCAACAATCATTATCATTACTTTTTTACAAAGATGTACAAAATGTAACTACTATGTGTCTAAAAAAAGTTTCATTTTTGAAAAAATAGCTATCAATTTTTATGTATTTCATTAAAACTTTTATTTACAGTAACTAATTTTACTTTTATCATTCACTTACATTTAATTCAGATTTTGAATTTTTATACACTATATAGTGTCATTATTTTAACACATCCTGAAATTCAGTTCCATTCGGTATTGATTCTTTCATTTAAAACCAAACTTCTGCTTCCACCATAAACTGCAAGCAACAGCAGAAAACACACGGTGTGTTCTGTGACATTTTCGGGCATGGGGTAAAAATTTACATGTTAAATTGTCAATAAAATTATTATTTAAGTTTCTAATTGGGTTTCAGAAATGCATTTTGAACTACAAATAGAAGGAAATGGATCATTTTCAAAACATATGCCTTTTGAAATGACTGACATTCCTTGCCGCGCGGCGGCGATTTTTTTTTATGAAATGTGAATGAAATGGTTTTATCGGCGATTTCTTTTTGCGCGCGCGGTGTCTGAGAACCAGAAGTATTTTTTTTACTTAGCCTTAACTTTGTTTCTGTATCACACAAAATTAAGTAACTGCGTGTTTTTTCTCATAAACTCGAGTTTGTTTGTTGTTTATAGATCTGTGAAGATCAATGTTCAGGTGTAGTTTTATATTTACTGTAATATTTAAGCAAATGTAGTTTTCTGATTTTTTTTATCTTTTTTATGTTTTTTGAATCGCATATATGAGTTTTATGTTTATCATATCACTCGCTATAACTGTAAAATGATTGGTGATATGGCTTTCATATTTCAGATGTTTCTTAACAAGATATATTTAAATGTACCAACTGACATATCCTTGCTACTGGGACTTCAGACCCTCAACGTTTCAGGAATACATATTTCCTAGACGAGTCCTAAAATTGTTGATGACATGAGAACGGATGTATCAAGTTCATCTATTAAGATATTGCATCAGTGGTTGAAATGCATTAGAATACCTTTCCATTGTTTAAATAATTGCTTGAAATTCATTAATAATTTATCTAAATAATTATGAGCACCGCAAGATATATAATGCTTCTACAAATTTGTCATATCCTTGGTGAAAAAACAAGCATCGTTTTCAGTGTGTTACAGGACTTTGGGTGTTTTTTACTGTGCTTAGATAATTTTGAATACAGTTTTGCATGAATAATGTATATATATATATATATATATATATATATATATATATATATTATATATATATATATACGTCAGACAATAGCACTGGTACAAGTTTAATCTATATATATATATATATATATATATATATATATATATATATATTACGTCAGACAATAGCACTGGTACAAGTTTAATCTATATATATATATATATATATATACGTCAGACAATAGCACTGGTACAAGTTTAATACAGCTTTGTCCAAGCTGGTTACATGTCCATATAAGTGAAATATTATAGGCGGATTACAGAACATCAAAAATCCAGAACACTTTAAGTTGCATTATATACCTATGTACCTTACTGTGCAGTGAGGTTACCAGAGCAACGTAGCTCTTACCTTACTTAAATTTACCAAAGAAAAAAACAAAAAAAAAACAAAAAAAACAAAACATCGTGAAGAATTATATATATAATGTGTCACGTAACAACATAAACGATTATAGTTTTATGATGTGCTACGAAACAACGTAAACAATTATAGTTTTATGATGTGCTACGAAACAACGTAAACAATTATAGTTTTATGATGTGCTATTTATGTAATGTGCCACGAAACAACATAAGCAATTATATGTAAGTGATGTGCAACGTAAAAACGTAAACAGTTGAATGTATGTGATGTGCCACGTAATAACGTAAGCAATTACATGCATGCGATGTGCCAAGAAACAACGTAAATAATTATGTATATGTAATATGCAACGTAACAACATACATAACATAATTATAGATGTGTAATGTGCCACGTAACAGCGTAAATAATTATTAATCTGTAATGTGCCACGAAACCGTAAATAATAGTATGTAAATGATGTGCCACGTAACAACGTTAAGAGTTATATGTATGTGATGTGCCACGTAACAACGTTAACAATTATATGTATGTGATGTGCCACGTAACAACGTTAACAGTTATATGTATGTGATGTGCCACGTAACAACGTTAACAATTATATGTATGTGATATGCACGTAACAACGTTAACAATTATATGTATGTGGTATGCACGTAACAACGTAAACAATTATATGTATGTGGTATGCACGTAACAACGTAAACAATTATATGTATGTGATATGCACGTAACAACGTAAACAATTATATGTATGTGGTATGCACGTAACAACGTAAACAATTATATGTATGTGGTATGCACGTAACAACGTAAACAATTATATGTATGTGGTATGCACGTAACAACGTAAACAATTATATGTATGTGGTATGCACGTAACAACGTAAACAATTATATGTATGTGGTATGCACGTAACAACGTAAACAATTATATGTATGTGATATGCACGTAACAACGTAAACAATTATATGCATATCATGTGTCACGTAACAACGTAAACAATTATATGCATATCATATGCAACGTAATAACGTAAACAATTATAGGCATATGATACACCTCGTAACAAAGTTAACAGTTATATGTATGTGTGTGCTATGTAACAACGTAAACAATTATAGGCATATGATATGCCTCGTAACAACGTTAACAGTTATGTGTATGTGTGTGCTATGTAACAACGTAAACAATTATTGGTGTTTGATGATCCATGTAACAACGTAAATATTTTAACTGTGTGTAAATATTTGTATCTTAGTATTTTTCAAAATTGATTTTAATCTGTAACTTTATGATTATGTAACTGCAGTATGACAAATGAAGTCACACTACAACAGTTACAATTACCATCAAATGAATAATGTTATCTTTCTCTGTTCTGATTTGATAATTTTGTATCAATTGCCGGCATGATATATACCAATGTCCATGACTAGGCGTTTGCATTTTCTTATCATAGTATGAAACATGACATACGTCCGTTTGTTTGTTTGTTTGTTTTGTTTAACGCCACTTTCAACGATATTTCAGTTATATCGTGGTGATTCGTGTAAAATTATTTATTTAAGTAAAAACATAGTAAGTCTATTCTCTTTAAAACTTTTGACACTAAACATTTGGTAAAAGACAAACAAGTTTGTGAATATTAATCAGATGTTTCAAATCTTGGAATATAAACCAATATCTTTAAGGTATTCTAAAATGATGTCGCCAGCGACTTTATTAAAAAAACACTATTTAGATCTGTCTCGGAGTAATATTTCTCACGAGTAGGTTTAAAATCTGTACATTCAGTTAAAATGTGTTTAATTGTTAGTCTTGAACCACACGGTATACATTCCGGTGTTTCTTCTTTAAATTATATATTTATGTGTAAGGTTACTATGACCAATACGAAGTCTGGTCAGAGTAACATCATCTTTCTATATGTATTGAAGACTGGTGAATTATTTATACATTTTGTATTTATTTCATGTAATTTATTTTCAGTTTGTAGGTCCCAATGTTGTTGGAATGTTGCAGTCATGTAATCTGTAATAGATGGTTTAAGATCAGTGTACGGAATTTTGTTTTCCGACGTTAAATTTCTCATTACTAATTTAGCAATTTTATCAGCTTTTTCATCTCCTTTTATGCCAATGTGGCTAGGAATCCATCAGAAGACTATCTCTGTACCTACAGATGTCAGGTAATATACTGTCTCTATTATTTCTAAAATGATGTTATTAGAAAGGCTCACACTTTCAATTGATTTCAAACAAGACAAAGAATCTGAGTAAATAACACTTTTTCTTATTGCTTTTGTCTTTATATAATTTAATGCCAGTAAAATTGTTGTGGCCTCAGTGGTGAAAATAGAGGCATTATGCGGTATGTTTACAGCACATGTGATAAAAGGGAGAAATTTCGCATTCATGCCAAGCAAGCTTGCATTTCTGTGTAGTGTAAGTGGTAAGTTGCATATAAGACGGTCGAAGCGCTCTTCATCATGTTTTGACTACCATGAGATATCTCTCAGTTCCATTTTTAGCCACGTTTGCAGCCTGATTCAGCATTTCTGACTGTAATGTGACAGGGGCGCTGCGTCATACTAATCAATTCTAACGACCCTAGTAGTAATAGGCAGCTCCATGGCGGGCATTTGAATTTTCGCCGCTAGGGGGCGCCACCAGTGGCGCTGTTTGATGACGTCATCAGAATGCTGGCTTCTGATTGGTCAATTCAAATGCCCGCCATGGAGCCGCCTGTGACGTCATAAGCGGAAGTGTGTCATACCGGAAGTGAGGTTATACCGGAAGTGCGTCATACCGGAAGTGAGGTCATGTTGTCATGGCAATAAGGAGAAAGAGTCAATCGTTGAGCTTAGAGGCGTGTTTATGAGCGGAAGTGGAAGGTTGTGGGGGCGGCCATCTTGGCTAAGGAGCCAATGAGAGCCTTCGTTACAAGAGGTTGGGGTCACGAGAAGTCACGAGAGGTCACGGTAAGAGAGAGAAGTTGGGTTTTTCCAGTTTTGAGCTGAGAGTGAATCTATTTTTAGAACCGAAACTTTTGGTTTTTCCAGGTTTGTGAAACCAGTAGTTGGTTGCGCCACCGTCGGTGAAACTCGTAGTCGGTGGCGCCACCGTCAGTAAGAGTACACACAATAGATGCGCATGCGCGAGAAGCGGTAGGCCGAGCTCGACTCAAGCTTGAAACTAAGACTTGTACTAAGACTTGTAGAGTGACGAGTATGTACAAAGGGAGATCACTCTGTATAGACTCTATAGGTGAAACAAAGGGAGATTACTCTGTATAGACTGTAGAGATGGGGCAAAGGGAGATCACTCTGTATAGACTGTATAGATGAAACAAAGGGTGATTACTCTGTATAGACTAAAGGGTGGAACAAAAGGGGAGATGACTCTTTATGGGCTGTAGGCATTAAACCAGAGGGGTGGGTGGGTAGTGAAACAGGAAGGTTAGGAAGGGTAGCCATCTTGGGTATGGAATCATGGGATATCTAGTTTTTCAGGGACTGACTAATCTCACGACAGGAGTGAGAACCATAGAACATGAAAGTGTGTAAACGTACTCAAAGTTTGTCAAAGTGATCAAGTGTGTACCGTTCTCATGTTTCAAAGTTTGTCAAAGTGATCAAGTGTTTGTGTCGTTCTCAAAGTGTGCAACGTTCTTAGTTATGAAGTCTCAACGTGACACAAGTGACAAAGTGACACAAGTGACAAAGTGAGACAAGTGACAAAGTGACACAAGTGACAAAGTTGCGAAGTATGAAGTTGTTCACTTACATCGTTTCAACAAGTATCAAAGTTCAGATAGTGAAAATAGTATCTGTATTATTTTATATTATTTCTTGTACTACTGTATATAAAATAAAAAATTAAAAACACTCACCCAGAGAGAGTTTTTCTGACGATGTTGACTCTTCGAGCTTCGGCTGCCAAATGAGCTCTCAGTAGTCTAACTGAACTTAATCTCAAGTGTTTTATGTTACTATTTTTAGAATTGCCTCGTTTTGAATTTCTATCTTATAAAATTTGAGATCAATCAAGTAAAAGAAATAACTTACTTACTATAGGTTAGACTTACCACTATAGTATAACACATCACAAAAACTGCATAGTTTCACTTAAGGTTTCTTTTCGTGTAAGTTAGGTGGCCCTGAAAAGGGCCGTTTGTTTTGGTTGTTAAAACCCTATTCCCCGTCCAACAGTCGCTGCAGTCGACTGACTTGCACTTCTTTTTCTTCTTTTTTCTATATTAATCGCCTTATCTCTGCCTCCCGCAGTCTCAGTAACCTCAAATCTGCCTGAGCCATGGTATACTGCAGCTCAGGCAGCGGAGGGTGCTGATGGCACAGCCCTGGGCGGAGGAGGTCTTTAGGGGGTGGTACCCTAGACCTGTAAGGTGCTGGTGGCGGCGGACGTGCTAGAAATGCTGGCCGACGGGGAGTAGGTCTTACCACAGCTACTTTTCGCTCCGATGGTACGTTCTGAAACCTGTCCATGATAATGATGAACTGATACCGAGTAACACCAAATGTCTGGTTTATATAGAGACTATGAACGCGCACGCAATCAATGACGTCAGAGGTCTATTCGGAGTATGAGTTGTTTCATGACTCCTACTACTACTACTCGGAACGTTTTTGTCTTATAGCTTAGATGTTTTATGCATACACTACTCAAGTGACCATGTATATAATACATACATGACTGAAGTGACCATGTATATAATACTACATCTCTCAGTTTCATTACTAGTATTAAAATGGCTTACTATCAGTCCATATCTCCCGATACGATACAATTAAAGCATGAATTTACCATGGTTGTGTGCGGGGACCTACCAAATCCAGGGAAAACTGTATTTGTAAAACAGTTGATAGAATGGAAGGATCAATGGATTCATTCCCCTCCCCGACAAAATTGTATGGTGTTATCGTGAATGGCAACCTGCTTATGAAATCTTACAACGGGAACATCAATTTCACTTCGTTCAAAATATACCTGAGGGATGACGAAGTCTTAGTTTCTGATCCAACTCGTCGTCACCTACTTGTCTTTGATGATATGATGGGCAGTAAAGCTCTCGATTCTATCGTAGAATGGTTTTACACGTAAAGCTCATCATCGAAACACAAGTTGATCTACATCACTCAAAATTTTGTTTGATCGTGCTAAACAATATCGTACCCATAAGTCTGAATGCTCATTATCTCGTCCTGTTTAAGAATCCTAGAGATAAATCTCAGTGACCAGCTTATCACGTCAATTTGACCTACCAGGTTTAATCCATGCTTATCACGATGCTACAAATCGTCCTCATGGTTATCTCTTGATTGATCTCACATCGGCTACCCCTGATAATCTAAGATTAAGATCAGATCTGTTTCATCCTTGGTTTACGGGAGGAATAGTGTTGTATACACCTTATAAGTAGACAGTCACTTTCTCTAGGGTGTCATTTCTCGTATCCCTGTTAACGTAGAATCATGAATCCTTTACCTAAAGCCCACCAGTAAACTGGTGACTACTCTAAGAAAATTACAATTAGAGAAAGATCCCGTCAGACGTCAAGAACTGTTAGAATTAGGTAGAGACGCTTTTATTGAAATGGTTTTGGTTATGGGGGCTAAAAAATCTTCTGTCTGGTACCATTCCCAGTGACTAAACCTACAGCAACGTTTAATACAGAGAAATGCTGATCATTTAAAAATCATTGCTTGACCAAAATGCTGATGAAGAAGCTAACGGAAAACTGCTATCTTAAAACGAGGATGGGGCAGGGTTCTTAGGTGGGGTAATCATTCGATCCCTGTTACAGTGGGCTAGTCGTCTCAAGAAGAACACTGGCACTGCCACCTAAAAAGAAAAAAACACCCCCTCTTCCTAAGCAGAGAAAGCAGAGCCCTAAAAAGAAGAAGAGTTCCTAAGAAGAAGAAGAGTCCTAAGAAGAAGAACCCCACCATTGGTTCTAAAACTAAATCTGAAACAGATTCGTGAAGCTAATACATTGAATCAGGCTACTCCTACACGAATACCGTCTCCACCTGTAACCAACAGTCCTGTAGCAGGAACTTCTGCTACTGCAACATCTACCTTTGGACAACCTATACGTCTTCCTGGTAGACCTAATATCAAAATTACACAACGGAAACAACCTTCTATTACTAAGACTAAAGCAGTCCTACAGGCACTGAATGTACCTAAGAAGTCTACTCTTACTAATACTCCCAAGCAGTCTTTGTTATTTCCCTTATTACCAAAACCTTTAACTGCTAAAGATGTATCATCTCAGCTGAACAAACATGTTACATCTACTCCAAAGTCTACTCGTTTACCTTCGTTTGCTTCTACCTTTGGATCTCCCATCACCAGTCAGCCTAAGACACAGACTACTTCATATATGGATAGCTACAAATGTCTATGGTGTCGGGCTCTTTTTACTACGAGTAAAGAACTTCAAGATCATAAACGACTTCAACATCCTATGTTGGATATAGGATTATAAAACTACCTCAGATCATGTATTGAGTCATTTGTATAGAATACTTTAGTTGTAGTGACATCATGGCACCACGAAAAAGTAAGCATGGGCTTGAATCTCATGCTGCTTTGATTTAAGTCTTAGGACAAAAGCAGTATCCTATTGAGTTTAAAAAGATGATCTTACGGTATGCCCCTGATGATACGATCATGAAAATTTGTGAAGTGGTGTATAACATCTTAAAAGGAGTGATTCCTTTAACAAAACGCCAGAAACAGCACTTGGGTTCAAAGAAACGGGTCTTAAGAAAACTAGTTCATCCTCAATTGACTGTCCCTCAACGACGTCGAATTCTAACGAATCAACAGGGTGGTGTGTTACCTATCTTACCCTTATTAGCGCCATATAACTAGGAGCCATAGCTTTCTCCTGTCTTAAAATCTATTCTATAACCATGAGCACACGAAAAATGATCTTAGTTCCCCAGAGGACCATGGAAGAACTCAAACAATGGAGAGAAAGAAGTTTAAATCCTTTGCCTCATAAACCTGAAGTAGCATCTTCGGTGCGTTTAGGTAATGAATCAGATGTGATTGTAGATCGTGATGATTTGACTCCTGAAGCTAAGGTAGCCAAGTTTGGTCAAGAACTTCATCGATACCGTACGTATCTACAACAAGCTCGTCATCCTGTAGAAGAGAGACCTTGGTCTCTGAAAACAGATAAAGTCAAAGAAGTCAAAGAATATGTTTAAAACTGAAATGTCTTCTGATGATCAAGATCTTATGCAGCTATTTCATCCAGTGTCACTGCTCCATTAAAACCAAATTCCCTCTGTTATTTAAACAATCTCAAGAAACATTCTGATGTACTAACATGGGAAAAAGACGGTCAAATACAATACAAAGGAAAAGACCGTCCCTGGGACCAATATGGTCGATCTCGTAACTGATGCTTTACGGACACAACCTAGAAAAAGGGTATCAACCCTCGGGACTTGATAGTTTTGTAAAAGGATTAGTGGAATCGATGATGTTCCTCGTGATTGGATACGTTAACCCTAATTATATCAAAGTGATGACATCAACCTATTGTAAAACCAAAGTCTATGAGTACCCCTAAACCTCAGGATAATGATGATGAAGATGACACAGGGTTCTATGACGCTATGCCTTCTCTTCCTTCTACTGACATAAAAGATTCTGCAAAGACACCCCTTAGTCAGAAAATGGTGAAGGAGTGGCAAAGATTGACTCCCACGGCCTGGTCTACCATTAAAAAATCTAAAAAGAGTTCTCATCTTCCAGAATGGATCAAAACTCAAAATCTTCGCAAAATGCCAATTTAGCATCCATCTATTATGATCCTTCTAATCGGGGTGGGTTATGCAGGTGTACAACCTCTCTATCGAGAAGTGAAACGTCGAAAGTACCTGCCATTTCTCTAAATGAAGTCAAAACAATGGTTGAAAGAACAAGACACGTATACGCTTCATAAAATCTATCAAGAGAAAGTTTCCTCGTAACCAAATCGAGAGTGACCGATATGGATGAACAATGGCAATTAGATTTATTAGCGGATGTATCCAACATCAAGACACACAATGATGGGTATACGTTTCTCTTATGTTTCATTGATGTTCTATCTAAATATGCTTGGGTCATTCCTTTGAAAAATAAATCTGCCAAAGAAATCGTACGAGGGTTTCAAGCAGTATTAAAACAAGCTAAAGGACGACGTCCTATTCGTATACAATCCGATAAAGGAAAAGAGTTTTTGAATCGTGAATTTCGTCATACGTTTTCATGATATTCATTTCTTTACGGACAGACAATACAGAAACAAAAGCTAGTATTGTAGAACGCTTTCAAGGACCCTAAAAAGCTCGCATGTGGAGATATTTTACTCATACTCGTTTCACGTCGATATGTTGACGTTCTACCTCAGATTGTTCAAGCTTATAATCAATCGTATCATCGTAGTATCGGTAGAAGTCCATAGAAGTCAATCCCTTCCAATGTGTTAGAAGTCTGGGAGACACCTTATATGGTACCCCTTTCTAAAAACCGTCCATTGCCCAAGGTTTCATACAGGTGATCGCGTACGTATCAGTAAAGTAAAGCGTCACATTTGATAAGGGATACTTACCTAACTGGACCACGGAACTGTTCACGGTCGAAAAACGAGTACCTGATCGTTATCCTTGTGTGTATTACATCCAGGATGATAACCAAGAACGATTGGAAGGTACGTTTTTACGAAATTTGAATTACAACCCGTTGTGAAAACAGATGATGTCTATTGAAGTCGACGAGATTCTCGATCATAGAAAAAGGCGTGTAGGGAAAAATCGTGTTATAGAAGAAGTGAAGGTACATTGGAAAGGATATCCTTCTACTTTTGATTCATGGATCCCCAAATCCAACTTGATCGACCAGTAGACTCGGTAAGCCGAGTGTCTATCAGAGTTAACAATGAGCCCACCGAGCAAAAACACCCGATAGAGTGAGTCATACACCTAGTACTACTTGGAAATGGTGCGGAGAAAACATACCTCGGAATGAAATTGTATTCTTTGTTCAAGTCATTCTTGCCTTTACTATCATCATAGCTTGCGTCGTTCATTTTGGCTTTGAAAGATGACAATAGTCAGTTCTGGATGGTTATGTTAAGTGGGTGTATGGGGTACATCATGCCTAATACTAGTATGAAACTACCTTCCGAAGCAAATCATTGAATCTATAAAGACTTCAAGTTCCCACGTTTGAATCCATTCCCTAAGGACTGTATTGATAGTGGACACATTATGACACTCATCGTTCATAAAGGGGTACCCCGTCAGAAAGGCTATGGGCTTCTCTTCCCTAAACTGACTCAATCGTTAACGAGAACAACTCATGGTTCTGATCTCTCCTCAGAGAGGGTGGGATCATCAATCCATTAAGACTTGCAGGGAATATCGTCAATACACTCGTAGGAGCATTTAGTCCTAGAGCATTCGGATATGCAATATGGCAAAGGTATTTGGTCAGACTTTCTCAAACCTACCATGACGAAAGCCATTCCTCATATAGCTAAATTTGCTTTGAATACGGGTATGGATGTGATACAAAATAAACGTTCATTGAAAAATGCTCTTGTTCAACGAGGAAAAGGAAGCCGTGAGCAACTTAATGACAGGTCCTAAGAAAAACATTAGCTCGTGCCCCCCTCTCATGTCGCTTCTCGTTTAGCAGGCAAGAAACGAACAGGAACAACGAGTCATACGAACAGTAGTATAAAAAAAACGAAACGAACGAGCCGTCCCTTTCAGTCTACTTCTACAAGTAAATCTAAACAGGTCGAAGAGAGCAAGATATCTTTGACTAACAAGATGATGATGCAAAAAGATTCCTGTGAGTGTAGTAGTGAAGCACTAGAGTTGTTTAATATACGTCCTCCCACCAATGGTAACCTTAGAAGAAGGAAGATGTGGTATATTACCCCATCTCTAGTGTCAATACACAATCTGCTCCTATTGAGTTTGGAAATCAAAGGACAAGGCGATGAGTATTTGGGATTTGAACCAGACCTATGTGTATGTAGAAGCTAAAATCGTCAAAGTTCAAGATGGAACTGATCTAGCAAATGATACTCAAATCACTCCCGTCAACAATTTGCTGCATAGTTTGTTTTCCGAGATCGATTGTAATCTAAATGGAAAAGTGATCACTCCTGGAACCGATACCTATCCCTATCGAGCTTATCTCGAAAAGTTTGCTGTCCTTTTCTAACGAAACGCTAAATATCAGATTAGTGCTACCAGTTTATGGTACAAGGATCAACCTGGACGATTTGACAAATTGAATCCTCATGCCGATGATGTCGCCGAGAAAAACTCAGGATTAGCTGATCGTCATGAACGTATCAGTGAAAGTAAAACCTTTAATATGATGGATCGTCTCCATTTGGATCTGTTTGAACAGAAACGATTTCTACCTAATGGTATAGATGTACGCCTGAAGGTTTAATAGAAAGTCGTGAACCCTTTTACATGATGTGTGGAGGAGGTGAATTAGGGCTATTTGAAGATATTACAAATGTATCTAGTGGTACGTAAAGTGAAACCCATTGCAACTTTACTGAATCAGATGAACGAACAGATGAATACCAGTACTGCTAAATTTTCCCTTGAGACGTGTAGAAGTGAAAACGTTTACCATTCCTGCTTGGGACACGTTCAAAGATTACAGATCATTTGTATCAAGGTCAAATACCAAAACATATAGTAGTAGGTATGGTGAGCAATGCCGCTTTCAATGGGGATGCGACAAAAGAATCCTTTTTATTTTCAACATTTTAATGTCAATAAAGTGGATGTTAGTATCAATGGAAGAAAGTCTTTGCACTCGTCCTTTAGAACCTGACTTTGAAAACAACTTGTACTTTTTGCGCTCATACTTGAGCTTATATCAAGGATTAGGTCGATTAGGAGAAGACTGGGCCCCTTCCGTGACCATTGACAAGTATAGAAGAGGGTTTTACCTTGTGGTGTTTTGATTTGACAGCTGATCAAGACAATGATCAGAGCAAGTTACACTGGATGAAAAAACAGGAAATTTTACGCATCGAACTTCAGTTTGCTCAAGCTTTAGCAGAGAGTGTGTGAACTGCATTGTCTATGGGAGAAATTTGATAACGTATTAGAAAATCAACAAACAGAGAGAAGTGGCTATGAGACTATTGAAACCATGCAAAGTATTCAAGGCTTGAATGCTCATCAACTCAATAGTATTTTATCACGAGACCATTATGTAGGACCTTCGTTCGGCGGAGTATACCCCAGAGACGTTTTACCGGACTATCTACCTTATGGCAAACATTCATTTATCGTTAATACAGATCCAAGACACGATCAACCAGGAGAGCATTGGGTTGCCATTCATTTCATAGGTCAACAGACTGCTGAATATTTTGACTCTTACGGGCTACCTTCATGGATCTATCCTGATAATCTATCAGTTTATGAAACGCCATGCAGATCGAGTGATTTATAATCAGCAGATGTGATCAACACCCTCGCACCAAAGTTTGTGGACCATTACTGTGTGTATATTATTTACGTCATAAGACATCGAGATGTCCCTAGTCATGTTTTATTTCAATCGTTAAGTCCTCAACCTAGACCAAGAAGAAGAAACATTGATCCTTTACTAAACGATCGTTTTGTTTGGAGATGGTTTAGAGAGGAATATCGTATACCTGTACCTAAATCAACCATGTATCAGTCCTGTCAATCACGACAAGTATGGGTTTAATTACGTCAAGGAATCCGAACCGACCGATCTAGGACAAAAGCTGACGTTCTTTTGCTCCGCGCTGTATGGGCAAGATCAACCGTAGTAGTGAGACGTAATAAACTCTTTGTTGTTTTTTTTATTTTATTTTATTATTATTATTATTTTGCTTTTTGGTATCACTGTACGTAGTCTTAGAGGGACGGCCCTAATCCTCCAAGAACTACTTCTAGTTTGAGCGGGGTAATAAAATGTTGAGTGAATAGACTTGTTTATGAATTATTTATGAGTTAAAAACAATATAAAGTAGAAAGAAAAGGTGAGGTGTGCATGAGAGAGAGAAAACAGAAAAAAGAGAAAGGTGAACATGTGGAGAGAGAAAAGAAATGAGAGAAAGGTGAACTTGTGGAGAAAGAAGAAATGAGAGAGAGAGAAAAGAAATGAGAGAAAGATGAACATGTGGAGAGAGAAGAAATGAGAGAGAGAGACAAGAAATGAGAGAAAGGTGAACATATGGAGAAAGAAGAAATGAGAGAGAGAAAAGAAATGAAAGAAAGGTGAACATGTGGAGAGAAAAAGAGAAGAAATGAGAGAAAAGAAATAAGAGAAAACATGGGAAATGCGGGGCGAGTAGAGACATACGATTCAGGGATCACGTGACCTGATGGGTATGACATAGGCTGACATCCCATCAGAGTGCACACAGAGAGAAATGAAAATGATGATTGCAACTGTATGGATGATCTGCTGTTTCTCTATTACGCAGGAAGAATGAAACATCAGATACGATGTACTCCTGATTGGAATACTTATGTACGTGGTGTTGAAAAACACCCGCACATTTTATAGGGATTGTGTATCATATGGTTTGATGATGAGAGTTTTACGACAGACCGCTTATGCGTATTAGAAACCTTTACAGAAGATGTAAGTGCATTACGTCAAAATCCTATATATTGTGAGTATCTACGGTATAACCCGTGACATGGATCGAGAGGAACAATTGTGTACAAGCAACTAAAAATACATAGATGGGATGTCACGTGATTCACTCAGCTATTAAAACTGCAGTTCAGACTTGAAACGGACCAGATGAATCCACTACACTAGTTATTTTCGTCAACATCAACTACAACATGGAGCAGAGCTACAGTCAATCCATTGATAGTCAATGGCACATGGTGTACGCAGAAGCCATATTAAACAAGATGTACGAAGTAGCCAACACTCAATGTTACGGCTGTGAGATTGATCATCCGAGTCAAAAGCAACATTCCTGCCTGATGATGTATGATGACGGCACAATGATGTTTCACTACTTTGACGAGGCTCTAGACACGGTGAACGAAATGAACATTTTTGGAAAAATTTGAAGAAAGTTTAGAGCAATCCAGCATTCCTAAAGCATTTAGAGACGTCTACAAACAGAAATTCTACTGTCCAGATTGGAGAGCTACTCAATGGCGCCGACCGAAGCCGACTTTGGGATACGGTGTATCGTTTGATGCATAATGAAGTGACAGTTTAAGAATTGTTTAATTTGTTCATTCAATTATTGTACATTTTCCAGAGGGATAAGCCCCTAACCCTCTGCGAAAATACAGTTTGATTTCTTTTTCATGGGGAAAAATTAAAAACATTTAAAACATTAAAACAAAATTATTTTTGTTGTTTTATGTATTTTATCTGGGTATAAAAGGTGTGCACCTATAGTGTAAGCATAGTACTAGTACACGGTAGACACAAAGGTACAAGAGTTATAGGGTGTAAAAACACCATTGAGAAACTATGAGAAAGAGTAGTACTATCACAAACTCTATGAGACGTACGAGCTATAAAGATTCTAAGTAAGAGAAAATAAGGATACTAACGTCGTAATAGTGTGTGTTACACAACTCTATGAGACGTACACGAGATATAGAGATTCTAAGCAAGAGAAAATAAGGCTACAAAGCGTAATAGTGTGTGTAACACAACTCTATGAGACGTACACGAGCTATAGAGACAGAATAAGGCACTGGTGAAATAATAGCGACAGTAAAACAGGTGGCCAGATGTCTAGACGTAGATGTCTAGACAGAAAAATCGTCAACAACAGGTGGCCCGATGACAAGTGTCAAAAACAGGTGGCCAGATGCCAAGTGTCAAAAATGTCAAAAACAGGTGGCCAGATGCCAAGTGTCAAAAATGTCAAAAACAGGTGTTCAAATGCCAAGTGTCAAAAGTGTCAAAAACAGGTGTTCAGATGTCAAGTGTCAACAACAGGTGGCCAGATATCTAGACGGGAAAAAAATTAATACGTGACGTCATTCACTCTATATAAGCTAATACTGCCTGAGTCTCGGTATTAGTTCATCATCATGGACAACTTAGAAGATGTACCATCGGAGAGTGATTTACGTAGAAGCATTCATTGGTGTTCGTCGACGAAGAGAAGATTGATAGTTGTGAGGGCTACTCCACGTAGGTCCGCGTTTACGAGCCGTCCATTGCCACCACCACACCACCTTATAGACTAGGACACCACCACCTATACCTCCTCCGTCAAGAGCTGTGCCATCAGTACCACCGATGCCTGAGGTGGAGCATGCTATGGCACAGTGTAATTTGAAGGGTTCACTGGCAACGCCAAATAAGACAGCTGAAGAAGAAAAGAGAGATGGACCTCAGGTACTTGCGAAGTCTGCTGGATGACCAATAGACTTTTCTCCAACGAGAAAAATTCAACGGCCCTTTTAAGGGCCACCCAACTTATTCGAAAAGAAACCTTCACTAAAGGTATGCAGGGTTTGTGTTTGTGTTAATTTGTAGTGACTACACACTATTTAGTCGCGTATATTCAACATTAAATTTTTATTTGTGTTTTTTGTGTTTTTGTTGTATTCACTTCATTAGATAAAAGTCTAAATATAGTGAGTCATGTGACTAGAGAGAGGTTCAGTTCAGCCTGTGAAAAGTCATTTGAGATCCAAAGGCTCGAGGTGTTAACATCATAAGAAAAATCCACTACTTTTAGCATAGGGTGAGTATTTCATTTTTTATATGGGTTCAGACAAAAATTGTTTTTCATGCACTAAAAATATACACAAAAAAAAGTCACATGACTAGAGTATAGGTTTTCAGTTAGACCTCTTGAGAGCTCATTTGCAATCCGGAGCTCGAAGAGTCAACATCGTCAGAAAAAAACCACTCACCACATAGGGGTGAGTGTTTGAACACATTTTATAACTTATATGTTTAGAACCCATCACTATACATTTACTCTACAAGTCTTAGTACAAGCTTGAGTCGAGATCGGCCCTACCGCTTCTCGCGCTTGCGCACTTGAAACAGGACTCTTGACGACTAACAGTGACGGGCTCTCGCCTACCTACTGTTTTCTCGCACATGCGCATGGTACACAACTCTCAACGACGGTGGCGCCACCAACTACTAGTTTCACAAACCCAAAGTTTCGGTTCTAAAAATAGATCCACTCTCAGCTCAAAACTGGAAAAACCCAAAGTTTCGGTTCTAAAAATAGATTCACTCTCAGCTCAAAAACTGGAAAAAAACCCAATTCTCTCTCTTACCGTTGACTTCACCGCGAACTCACGTGACCTCTCGTGACTTCTCGTGACCCCCAACCTCTTGTAACGAAGGCTCTCATTGGCTCCTTAGCCAAGATTGGCCGCCCCAACACCCTTACACTTCCGCTCATAAACACGCCTCCAAGCTCAACGATTTGGCTCTTTCTCCTTATTGCCATGACAACATGACCTCACTTCCGGTTTATGACGCACTTCCGGTATAACCTCACTTCCGGTATGACGCACTTCCGCTTATGACGTCACAGGCGGCTCCATGGCGGGCATTTGAATTGACCAATCAGAAGCCAGCATTCTTATGACGTCATCAAACAGTGCCACTGGTGGCGCCCCCTAGCGGCGAAAATTCAAATGCCCGCCATGGAGCTGCCTATTACTACTGACCCTAATAGTACAGTTTCAAATGTCTAAATTAATAGACTTCTGATATATAAATGGCTCACCACTGGAGGATAAAGGTTTGATACAGGGGCAATGAATCTTGCAATTTTGGTAGAGCAATCCAGTAAGGTACCTCTGTAGAGACGAAGTTTTTTAAAAAATACCATTTCTCTATGGTTTTCACTCCCTCTCGGCGTGTGGACCACACATTTTGCAATGTTCATGCTCATTCCGGTATTGATACTAGTGGCCAAGTCTCTCTGTTATTCAGCTTTTCGGAGCAATCCACGGCCCTTTTAAGGGGAGGTTCAGTTAAGCCTGTGAAATCTCATTTGAGATGCTGGTAGTGGTTTTTTGACGATGTTGACTCTTCGAGCTATCTAATAAAAAAATGAAACACTCACACATGCTGATAGTAGTGTTTTTACTTATGATGTTAACAACTCGAGCTTCGGATCTCAAATGAGTTTTCACGGGCTTAACTGAACCTCTCTCTAGTCACATGACTTACTATATTTAGACTTTCATCTAATGAAGTGAATACATCATAACAAAAACACAAATGAAAGAAAACGTTTAATGTTGGATATACACTGATAAGTAGTGTTAAGTCACTACAGATTAACACAAACACAAAACCTGCATACCTTTAGTTAAGGTTTCTTTTCGAATAAGTTGGGTGACTCTTAAAAGGACCGTTGATTGCTCCGAAAAGCTGAATAAGAGAAAGACTCTAATATCTGTAGAGTAGACGTCACCAACGACGAACTTCTCTTTCTATTTCTATTATCAGTCGATTTATCTCGGCCTTTTGTAGTCGAAGATTGGCTAATGCTTCTTGAGCTAGTACGTATTGTACAGGTACTGGAAGTGAAGGGTCAGGTCTAGGTGGACTTGATACAGGATCGTTAACCACTCCGACTGCGGAGACACCTACTGCTGATTTCACAAACCTTGAAAAACCGAAAGTTGCGGTTCTAAAAATAGATTCACTCTCACCCCAAAACTGAAAAAACCCAACTTCTCTCTTTAGCCGTTGACCTCTCGTGACCCCGACCTCTTGTAGCGAAGGCTCTCATTGGTTCGTTATCCAAGATGGCCGCCCCCACAACCTCTCACTTCCGGTCATGGGATACTTGTTGTCCATATTGACGCCTGTAGATTTATACAATCCGTCAACATACGACATACGTGTACATGGGTGTATCTAGAGGGTGGTTATGGGTTGCACCCTCTCCAGTTTGAATTTGCCTTTTTTGTACTCTGGACACAGGGAAAACAGTGATTTTGTGAGTTGAGCTAGAGAATACCTCATCAGGCTTCCGAACTGGATAATTCTAAAATGTACCCATATTAAGGTCGGGCCCTTCAGGCGACAAAATGTACTGAGGGAGTAATATTGATAGATCTACATAGTTAATGGAAAGATAACGAAATTGTATACCAAATTTCAAAGTTAATATCCTCAAGGACAGTACGCGTTCCATCCTACGTGGATCCCCCCACCGCCAATGGTGGTATTTTTTTATATTTCTCTATGTATATCTACAAGCGTTGCGGATATAGTTTTGTAACTCAAATAAATACTGGAGTATGCTAAATATCCATTAGAAACGAATATCCAGTTTTTACTGTTTTCAACGTCCCCAAAAGCCAAACATGTTAGCTTGTTCTAATCACAGAATTCAACATATTTTAACCTGAATAATCCAGTCGTTATATTTCGCTGACTTCGATCACTACCTATCGGACACGTAGATCAAGGGCGGAAATCATATTTCGGATTTTCTTTATGGTGCACGCTTGCCTGGCCAGTGATTTATTGGCAATTAATGCCGACCATTTGATCAATGAACAGACACGATTGACAATCTCTTACATAGAGTTATTGGTTCTTCCAGTCCTCGACATCTAAAACGAGTCTCAAAACACGTGGTCATGTAACCCACATAATTTAAAGCCAAATTACAGAGTAAGGAAACTTTTCGCGGATATATAGTCCCTATACATTTCGTCTATGTCGCACTAAAAACATGCAAAAAAACGGAACGATTCCTTTTAAATTGCAAAATCTATTATACGTCCATATATTTGTCAGAAATTGGCAATAGTCGAGATGTTGACAGAGAATATTGAGGAGTGCAAGGACCGACAACTCTGTGTGAGAGACGGGTGCGAAGACGACATTGTTCATGTTCTAGCCTGTATCAAGTTTTAACGGTAGCTACGCCACTGACATTTCAATCTGTGACGAAATTTCCGAATTAGGAATTGCGAATGAACCCTTTTAAGCACTGATTTTGGATGATTTCTAATCCCTTTGGGTATTTCATCTGTGAAATCTACATCAAATTGATGAAGAAATACAATATTGTAGCCAAATTTATTTCAACCAAGAGCATGTTTCGAACACACCCTAAAGTAAATTGCAGGCTAGTAATAACGAGTTAGCTTTATACAGAGGAGTATAAAATGCCCGGTGTAGTAACAACCATTGTTAGTATTACACCGGCCGTTTCAGACTCATGTGCAATAGCAAGCCCTGTAAAGAGACAGGAGTTGCCCCAGCGAGGCCACGGTCGGACACATCAGGGTGGGTTGTAAAGAAACAGAGGACGTCCCATTTTATAGTCGCCTATAAATGAATTTTGCAGGATGCAAGGTATATCTTTTTAATTAAATTGTTGACATATGAAAACTTGAGGCTTTATACATCGCTGGTCTTATCACAGGTACCTGTTGACAGGACCGTCTAAATGTGCCTTGCTCATAGCCCTTGATTTTTAAGTCTCCTTACTCCGAAGGCTTGTTAATCCAAAGGCCCGCTACTCTGAACCTGCATTATGCCATTTCTGCCCAATTTGATGGGGTTTGAGATCATATTGTGACCTGCTGATCGTGACCTGTGTACTATAAATAGCTGTTTCGGACTTTGTTAATGCTGCATGGGCATTAATGTTTCTTAAACAAATCTATTTTGTATTGTTTGGCCTTGTTTGTTTGTTTTATTCCTTTTTCATTTTACCACCACAGACTTCACCAAACATCAGGCCTCCTTTTTCCTGAGTTGGAACACCTTCCACTTACCCTCATATTTTTCTCACTTACCGTGTTTTTACCTCAGTGTCACATCCTCATTTTTGGCGATAATCTTTACTTCCCCACCCTCGCTCATTTTTTTAGTGTAAGAACAAAAGCGTAATAACATGTTAGCACAATACTTAATTCGTGCGTTGTGCAGTAGCGAGATAGCATGATATCACCATGGCATGCGTATTACTGAGTTGGTGTGTTAACATGAAAGTATGTTTGCATGAATGCGTGTTTACTAGTGTGATAGTATGGTGTCCCAATGGGTCTATGTGTAAAAGCGTGACAGTGCATTTGTAAAACTTTAAAACATGCTATTGCACAAACATGCTTTCATGCTAATGTGCCATTGCAAATTTGTAACATTTAAGCAAGGGCTCCACAAGGCAGGGCATTCACTCGCAATGTTGGCTAAAGTTGACCTTGACCTTTGACCCAGTGACACAAAATCAAAAGAATTCCTCCTCTCATCATGAACAATATAATAATAATACATATGAAGTTTGAAAGTGATTGTGCAAAAATTGTAGTTTGTATCATGCCCACAAGGAAAAAAGTCGCGGACAGCCTCATGTACATTTACGCACGCATGTACTTAGACATCAGCTCACCCACGAACGGCCGCATTACTACATTCCCCTCTAAAGCTGTTGCAAGGGGATAAGAGTGTAAGTGACAGATAGCACAACCTCAATAGTGTTTAAGAAATGCTCCATTTGGCTGTTACAGATGGCCCTTAGGGACACCATATTTTTGACTTCTCAAGAACCAGTGGGCCAAACTTAACCAAACTTGGCATAAAGCATCCCCATTTTAAGCCACATGAAGTTTGCAAATTAAAAGGGGCAAGGACATAATGGGGCTCCAAAAGGTCCAAAACTTGGTATATCTTTAAAAATCTTCTCATGAACCAACAATCAGATGACTTTCAAGTTTTGTGTGCATGGTTGTAAAGTCAGTATCTAGAAAGTTTTCAAACAAAAATGAAATATGTCCATAAACAGACCACGAGAGAGCATTTCAGTAACAATAGTTAAATTACAAATTGATTAATAACTAAAAAATGATCGACACTTTTTATACCAGTGCAAATATGTCTGAGGAAGTTGTTAGGAATTATCTAAGAATCATTTAGACAAAACTTCAAGGTCATGGGTCAAAGGTCAAGGTCACAGGCACATAAGTGAACCCCCAATTTTTTTTTTTGGTAAAAATTTCAACATTTTTGAGTACTTCTCCAGAATCATTGGGTTAACTTAAACCAAACTATAACCATGTTAAGCCACATAAAGTATGTGGATGAAAAGGGGTTAGGACCAAACATGGCTGACATAGCTAAATACAGAACAAATGAGTCAGTAGATATTTTTGATTTAATACATGTATCTCCAAAATTCTTAAAGCTAGTTAAAAAAAAATGCTACCTTAAAATGAGCGACTTGCAGAAATCTACAAATATTTTATTTTAGTAGAAATCATCAGATCGACCCTTATGTGAGTTATTTTCCCTTTTATGTGGATTTTTCATGTTTTTTTGCGGTATTTTGACATTATCTTGAAAAGTATAATAGATAAAGATAGTGTGAAAAAAGCAAAAATATTCAGCATGCATAGATCTACAAAAATGTGAACAGGGCCAAAATTGTAGGGGCAATGCTTATGGGAGTTATCTCCCCTTTATGTGGATTTTTCATGTTTTGGGCAGTTTTATCTTATTATCTTAAAAAGTATAATCGATAAAGAGAAAGTGCAAGAAGCAAAAATGTTAAGCATGCTAAGATCTACAAATATGTCAATAGTGCTGAAATTGTTAGATCAACCCTTATGGGAGTTATTTCCCCTTTTAAGTGGATTTTTCATGTTTTGGGCTCTTTTTTATTAGACATCTTGAAATGTATGATAGATAGAGAAAAATTGTTCAGCATGCAAAGATCTACAAAAAAGACAATAGGGTCGACTTTTTATTGTAAAATTTGAGATCTTTTCTACCTCTCCTCAAGAACCAGTGTACCATTTTCAACCAAACTAGGCATGTATCATCCCCATGTGAAGTCCCATAAAGTTTGCGAATGAAAAGGGGCTAGGACACATAGGGACCCAAAAGGGGCAAAAAAAAAAAAAAAGACCAAAACTTGCTACATCCTCAAAAATCTTCTCATCAACCAATGATCATATGACTTTCAAACATTGCATGCATGATTATTTAGTCAGTATCTACAATGTTTGTGAATGAAAATTAAAACTGTAGATACAGTAAAAATCCACTAGGGGACGCTTGAATAACATAGGGTACAGTTGTATACTAAAATATAAGTCATAACTGATTGGTTTTTTTGTAAACAAAGATATGTGAGAAAGTTGTTAGGAATTATCTATGGATCATTTTGAAAAAATTTCAAGGTCATGGGATCAAAGGTCAAGGTCACAGGCACCTAAGTAAAGAGAAAGTATAGATTTTTTTGTCAAATTTTAGATATTTTTTAATTCTTCTCGAGAACCAGTGGATTAAGTTTTCTCAGGTGACCGTTAAGGCCTTTTGGGCCTCTTGTTTAGTCTATTTTATTTATTATTTTCATTAAAACATGGTATATATGTTGCCAAACAACAGATGTGTGCCAAATGTGGTTATAACTAAGTTTAAATTTCCATTTAAATTATTGAATGTCAGTAAATAAATAAAGGACTTATACGTTAATTAAGTCCAGTGGTATAGATTTAATCAAAGCTAGTATCAAAATGACTTCCCGGGAAAGTTTAAAAAACATGTTGATTAATTTTATATTAAATGAAAATAGAAAATAAATAAGTCAACGGTTTGGTCTCTTTTAGCATCACACTGTAGATCTATTACATATATATACCTATAACACAGATGGTTTATCTAAATCTATGTTGTTGTTTTTTTCATTACTGGTCTGGGACCAATAGTAAACTATGACCAGTAGCTAGCTATTGCATGATATTGCTAGTTAGATCACATTGTTTGTGATATTTGTTTAGATAATTCACCAGATGATGGACATTTTTATCATACAGTAAAAAAAATATATAGTAGTGGTACATACTAAAGACGAAAATAACACAATAGCTGGCTAATGGCAGGTCCTAGTGGGCTACTGGTCTCTGACCAGTGTAATTTGATTTTTGACTTAATCCTTTTATTGTTAAGTACTTCAATGGCGACAAATGTTTTGGTTGATAAGATATTATACAGATATTTCCAGTGAACAGTTTAATCCCCGGGACATAATTATATTCTGGTACTCAGGTAAGTAAACACGTATTACATAAGTTTCAGGTAATACTTGGTAAGTTTATAAAACCTTGTTTATGTGTTTTTAATTTGTATATATGTTGCTATTGATTAGGTATCAATGTGTTGATCTGTGATCTGCCTGCCTAACGGCATATAAAGTGATAGTTCTACTATATACCTTTAAATTTCACAAGGCGTATTCAACAAAGACTCGAGAATTGACCCGAGATTAACGCTGATTTAAATCGCAAGACTGTACATGTGATTGCCTTATCGTCATTTAAATTTAGTGAGTTTTAATTTGAGAAATGGATGTGATTGGCGATCCTGATGTTTTAATTTTTGACAGGCATTTATTGCAAATTTTTTGTTCAGTTTGGTAATGGTTGTCAAATTGACAGCAACCAAGCTTTTATCAGTGCTCAGTTTTAGTAGAAAATATAGGATTAGTTCTAAATAAACTGGAATTACAAAATCAAAGGGAAGATCTAATCATGCCCAAGTATTACCAGTACATGCAGGTCTTTGGAAATGTTAAGGTAATTTAAATGTCTTTTAAAGATTTTAATATACATGAAATCACAACAATTTAATCTGCTTTTTACATTAAGAATAGAATCACATGTTCTATTTATGTTCGTAGAGTAATGTGTTTACCACAATCTTAGTACACATTTCCTAATACTCTCTACCTGGTCTTTAATTTGGACAGGTACACAAACAATGTTGTGATTCTATTTATCATGCAGTAGACACATTGTGAATTGGACATCTATCTTGTGGAGTGGATTTAGCCATATTTTCAAGTACTGAATTTCATTTTTACTTTCTTAATAAGTATTTTTTTCTTATATCAATTTCTTTATTATTAATGATGACTGATTAAATGACACTTCGACAGGTACCCTGAGAAACCATTATAACAAACACTGTATTATTGATAGGATTTTTTTTAGTATGCTCAATTTGCAGAGTTTTTATTTCTATTGAAGTTAATACTGTTAGTGCATTTTTACCCAATTATATCTCTTAATACAGTGGAACCTGTCTTGAGAGACCACTGTCATGAAAGACCACCTGTCTTTTGGTATTTTATTAAGTAAACCACTCAGTTAAATCTATCTGTAAATAAAACCTGTTCTGAGGGACCACCCGTCTTGAGAGACCACATTTCAGTGGCAGAGAGGATGATCTCTCTAGATAGGTACCACTGTGTTCAAATGTGCATTCATCATAATTTTACTCGCTCATGTCTTGTAAAATTTGTTAAATTATTGGGAAGCATACACACGGCCCCCATAACAATAATCTGTTGTATTATTTTGTTTGCTGACTCAGCCTTCTTTTGAGATGGATAATTGATGTGATACATTACCAGATTAACAGGTGTATTTTCATGGATTAGTCTGGAGGCAGAAAAGTGCATTTTCAGGCCTCAAAATTTCCGACATTTTCTAAAAGATGTGTAAAATAAGATATCTATAAGAAATATTGCAGGGATAGAAAATAAACTTTGCAATCAAGGAACTGTCTGGATGTTTTGGAGACCAGTTGCATGTCTGGATCCCAGAAACTTGCTCTTCCTATAACATGTTATTTTAAAAATTTTACCACGAAAACATATTTTCAAGTTGTTCATACACTAGCTACATATAGCAATTAAGGTATACTCATTTTACAAGAATGTCAGTTGAAATTTGTGAAAGTACAAGATACACCCCCAAATTTTCAGTAGCCACCTGGGCTACAACACTTTGAATTCTACTAGCCCACCTTAGTTTTTACTGGCCATGGGCTATCTGGCCCCTGCTAATTTCTATCCCAGTATTGTCTCACAGTTAATCCAATGTAATCCTTGAGATATGTGCAGTGAGCAGGGGTGGATTCTGGCAGGAGTGCAGCAAGAGTATACTCCCAAAATTTGACCTAAAATTTGTTAAAACCTTTTAAATCTTCTATAAAAACTTTAGTATTTGACAAGTTAACATAATGAGCTCATTTTCAGGGTTTATATTCCCTATCTGTAGATGTTCCTTTAGTATTTGACAAATTAACATAATGAGCTCATTTTAAAGGTTTACAGATTCATTCCGTAGAATGCCAATGGAGATGTATTCATCAGAATACAAAACTTGTATCACATGGGGAGAAAACAAATTTGGGGAATTTCTGTTGCTCATTCCTGCCTTTTCTTGTAGTGTTTTGTAAACTCTCTCTCTTTCTGTCTCTCTTTCATTCCCTATCTCTCTTTCAATTGTTATATGCGTCCCTTCCTTTTCTGATTTTATCATTAGATCGGACATTATTTTCACCCTTTTTATCTGTTTTATTTCCTGTGCCATATCTAAGTTGGGGTAGTGCTTTGATTGATTCTTTGACGCTATCTAAGAAATATCAAATTTAGTTTTAAGTTCAAAAGCTTAAGAAGGTATTTAAATTTTAATACTATTTTTAAAGGTTATAATATTTGAAATTGTAAATGAATTAACTCAGTGCTCTTTGAGTTTTTGTTTCTGAATTTAAAATGATGCATGTAGAAAACTTTACTGAAAGTATTCAGTTTTAAAACACAATATTTAAAATGATATGGTTCAAGAAATAATTTTATTACATTTTTTTATTAAATTTAAAAGCTTTTTTTTCACTGTTATTTTTCATTGATTTTACTGTGTTTTGATTGGCGTAATGAAAAATATGATATTTTTCATTAAGTCAATCAAAATACAGTGCCAGGCCACTAATGAAAACCTGGTTAATTAATCCCATCTATAATGTAATGATAATTTTCAATTCATTGTTTGATTATAAACTGATCACATTTGCTAACAAATGCCAATAAATGGTGATGCCGAGTAAAAACTTTTGAACGTGCACTGTAGATATGACAAATGAAGAAGGGATTTTCGTGTGAGCTATTTATAACGCCGAATTCAAGCTAAACAAAATGGCTCCACACAGACTTGTTCTGTCTCGACTGAAAAGCAAGCAATATTATGTTTTGATGGAGTGGGTTTAAGTGGTCAAAAGGCAGTAAAAATGTTTAATTTATCCACTATCAAGGTCAACAGTTCAATAGTTTTTAAAATGATTCAGTGACACTGGAGATACAGTACAGAAAGTGAACATTGAAGTAGGCTAAGTATGTTGTCCAGGTCTATTGATAACTTTGGCATGATCTTTGAGGCATCAAATGATGTATTTTAATCTTTTTTAGAGACATAATATTTTCCTCCAGGCTCCAGGCTCCAGGCTCCACATTTTCCCCCACCTATTAGTGTTACACAGTATTAGATTTCCGGACAAATGATATTTCCCTAGGACAAGTAGATTTCAAAACTACATACTTACCCTGCAGGACAAGTGAAAATGTTTATGATTGTCGTCCCCTGTAAGTTATGTTAGTTTTGATATGTACATTGTAATATTAAAGTAACGACTCTTCTGGTTTAAATAAGATTTTCTTTTTATTATAAATGTAACCAGGCATAGGTGAACTGATATAAATATTGATCTGTCTTATAGACTGATGTCGGTGAGTATGAATACAATGTATGAATTGCTTAATATTCCCTGTGATCTAGCTCTACAGTGAGGATAAATTGCCTTGACTTTAGGGCATTTTCTATCATGTATGACTTGTTTAACATTCCCTGTGATCTAGCTCTACAGTGAGGATAAATTGCCTTGACTTTAGGGCATTTTCTGTCATGTATGACTTGTTTAACATTCCCTGTGATCTAGCTCTACAGTGAGGATAAATTGCCTTGACTTTAGGGCATTTTCTATATGTATGACTTGTTTAACATTCCCTGTGATCTAGCTCTACAGTGAGGATAAATTGCCTTGATGTTAGGGCATTTTCTATCATGTATGACTTGTTTAACATTCCCTGTGATCTAGCTCTACAGTGAGGATAAATTGCCTTGACTTTAGGGCATTTTCTATCATGTATGACTTGTTTAACATTCCCTGTGATCTAGCTCTGCAGTGAGGATAAATTGCCTTGATGTTAGGGCATTTTCTATCATGTATGACTTGTTTAACATTCCCTGTGATCTAGCTCTACAGTGAGGATAAATTGCCTTGACTTTAGGGCATTTTCTATCATGTATGACTTGTTTAACATTCCCTGTGATCAGCTCTACAGTGAGGATAAATTGCTTGACTTTAGGGCATTTTCTATCATGTATGACTTGTTTAACATCCCTGTGATCTAGCTCTACAGTGAGGATAAATTGCCTTGACTTTAGGGCATTTTCTATCATGTATGACTTGTTTAACATTCCCTGTGATCTAGCTCTACAGTGAGGATAAATTGCCTTGACTTTAGGGCATTTTCTATCATGTATGACTTGTTTAACATTCCCTGTGATCTAGCTCTACAGTGAGGATAAATTGCCTTGATGTTAGGGCATTTTCTAAATGTATGACTTGTTTAACATTCCCTGTGATCTAGCTCTACAGTGATGATAAATTGCCTTGACTTTAGGGGCATTTTCTATCATGTATGACTTGTTTAACATTCCCTGTGATCTAGCTCTACAGTGAGGATAAATTGCCTTGACTTTAGGGCATTTTCTATCATGTATGACTTGTTTAACATTCCCTGTGATCTAGCTCTACAGTGAGGATAAATTGCCTTGACTTTAGGGCATTTTCTATCATGTATGACTTGTTTAACATTCCCTGTGATCTAGCTCTACAGTGAGGATAAATTGCCTTGACTTTAGGGCATTTTCTATCCAACCTTCGCAGTCTACCACATGAATAATATCTAAATTGACATTTGTTTTTATTATTAATTTTTTTATCACTGTTTATGGTGGGGCCATGTTTTAATGGGGAGGAAAAAGCTAAGTTACAATGTATCTGGAAAGAGACCACTGACCTTCCCAAGTACACCACCTGACAAACTCAGCTTAGGTTCTAGTGGGGCTTGACCCCACACTGACTAGAGGTCACAGACTTCATGGTTTGAACTAAATATGCTTTGTTCAGTCATGCAAACCCTTCACCTTTCTTGATTGAGATACTGTTGTTATGTATTGTCTAAAAGTAGCAGTGATGGGCCAGGAGTCATACCTAAAGACTTATTGAAAGGTCAGAGACTGTTCCTTTGCTAAGCTTTTAGCAGCAGAAGTGAAAATCATGTGAGAATTTAAACCTGAGGACTATTGTCACGGCAAGTGTGGTACGTAAAGATTCCTCATTGGTACCAGTCCATAGAACAGGTCAAAGTTTGTTGTACTATATCTATCCTTAGTGAGATCTACACATACCATATTTGAGCAGTGCCAAGGGCCCTACAAAAATCGGAAAAAAGTGGTGGGTGCTTACTGGGATCAATTAATAGTCAAATTAACGTAAAGCAGTTCCTTTTTTATAAGGTACGGTGGTAAAGTTGTTGTAGTTAATACAGTGGGCACCTATCAACATTCTTGTGTTGCACGGGGCTAGAGATAAACTGTTATTTACGTTTTTATGGTCCACATCACCTTGTCAACTGGCTAGAAAAGATACTTGATCATGTGTGAAAATGGGGGGAAGGGTGCTGATAGGGAGATGAGCGCTTATTGGGTCAAATGTGGTAAGTGAAAAAGTTATAGGTGGGACAACTACGACAGAGTCTAAATATAGTTTTGAAAATTTAGGAAATGGTAAAATTCAATTTTGAAGAATTTGGAAGTAGTTTCAAATAATTTTCGAAAAAATAGAAATAGTTTTAGTATGTGAATTAGTTAACAGGATCTGATGGGGAAAAAAGAGAAGTTAAATAATGTATTGTGTGAATTAGTAAACAGGATCTGATGGGGAAAAAAGAGAAGTTAAAGAATGTATTGTGTGAATTAGTAAACAGGATCTGATGGGGAAAAAAGAGGAGTTAAAGAATGTATTATGAAAACTGTGATTGAATTATGATTTTATATTTCTTACTTTTCACAGAATACATAGACAAGCTAAGACATGTTAGTGTACAATCAGCTTATAATTGGGTGACAGGTTCCCTCTCTGAGGCTGAATGAAGAGGCCAAAGTCCCGTCTACAGTATGCTGCGCAGATCTCAAGCTGACGATATGAGACGACCATCAAAATGGTTTGTATAATATTCTTTTCTGTGATGTAGCTTTGCTTAGCTCTAGATCCACTGAAATGAACACTGTATTCAAGCACATTTTTGCCCTGATTTATTTTCTGCCCTGTTTTGCCCTCATTATTGATAGTGGCTGAATTCAGTATGGTCACTTAAATTCATCTGTTTTCAATGGTTGCAAAAGTATTTAATCTTAACATAATTGTTAAAACAACAACTTGAATTTAGTCATTAAGAAAGTAGGAATGCCCAGGAATTGAGAAATAAAACTTTGCAATAAAATAAAACCATACTGTAAATTGGAATTGTAATGAGTCTGGGCAAATTTAAAATAGGGCAAAACCTTTGGCAAGTGAACTGGGGCAAATATAACATAGGGTGAAAATAAACCTGTAAACAGTACCTAAAATTGAAACTTAGTTTTCATGACACATGTACCCAAGAAAGTTCACACCCAAGCTGAACTTTCTTGGGTACATGTGTGGATAATTAAGCATAAAAAATTATTAATTGATATTAAAATGCAAATTTATGACAAAATACTATTTGACCTGTACTCATTTACCCATAAAGACACATTTAGATTTGTCTAAGTCATCATGTATGATATATAGAAGAGTCCATTGTTTTTCGGGGTTGATAAGATAATACCAAAGAGTATACCTGTAATGAGAATTTCTCTCATAACAAGTTTATACTAGTAATGTCAAATATTGTAGCAAATTTATGCTACACTGGGTAATATACTGGTACTAGGCATGTGGAAGCTGGGTAATATATTGGTACTAGATGTGTAACCTGTCTAAGTACAGGCATGTAGAATCTAGATAATATACTGGTACTAGGCATGTGTAACCTGGGTAATATATTGGTACTAGGCATGTAGAATCTAGATAATATACTAGTACTAAGTATTTGGAAATAATATACTGTAATGAGCAATTGGAATCTGGATCATAACTGGTAAGGCATTGGAATCTGGATAATAGTAATGCATTTGAATCATAATATACTGTAGCATTTGGAATCTGGATGCTGGAACAACTGCATGTGAATCTGGGTAATATACTGGTACTAGGCATGTGGAAGCTGGGTAATATACTGGCACTAGGCATGTGAAACCTGGGTAATATACTAGTACTAGGCATGTGTAACCTGGGTAATATACGCATGTGGTAACCTAGATAATATACTGGTACTAGGCCAAGTACCTGGTAATATCTGGACTAATATACCTGGTACTAGGGACTAGGCATGTAGAATCTGGGTAATATACTGGCACTAGGCATGTTTGGAATCTGGATAATATACTGGGGCTAGTACTAGGCATTTGGTAATATACTGGTACTGCATGATAACCTGGGATATACTGGCACTAGGCATGTGTTGGGAATCTGGACTAGGCATAACCTGGGTAATATACTGGCACTAGGCATTTGTAATCTGGGTAATATAACTGGTACTACTAAACCTGGGATTTACTAGAATCTGGTAACCTGGGTAATATACTAGTACTAGGCATTTGGAATCTGGGTAAATATACTGGCACTAGGCATTTAACCTGGGTAATACTGGTATGATGTATACCTGGGTAATATACTGGTACTAGGCATTTGGAATCTGGATAATATACTGGTACTAGGCATGTGGAATCTGGGTAATAAACTGGTACTAGGCATGTTTGGTAATATCTGGATGTGTAACCTGGGTAATATACTGGTACTAGGCATGTGTAACCTGGGTAATATACTGGATAATGTGTAACCTGGTAATAATAGGCATAGGCATGTGGAATCTGGGTAATATACTGGTACTAGGCATTTGGATCTGGGTAATATACTGGTACTAAGGCAGTGTAACCTTTGGATATCTAGGTACTAGGCATGTGTAACCTGGGTAATATACTGGTACTAGGCATGTGGAACCTGGGTAATATACTGGTACTAGGCATGTGGAATCTAGGTAATATACTGGTACTAGGCATGTGGAATCTGGGTAATATACTGGTACCAGGCATGTTGAAGCTGGGCATGTGGAAGCTGGGTAATATACTGGTACTAGGCATTTGGAAGCTGGGTAATATACTGGTACTAGGCATTTGGAATCTGGGTAATATACTGGCACTAGGCATTTGGAATCTGGATAATATACTGGTACTAGGCATTTGGAATCTGGATAATATACTGGCACTAGGCATTTGGAATCTGGGTAATATACCTAGGTATGTGGAAGCTGGATAATATTGGAATCTGGATAATATACTGGTACTAGGCATTTGGAATCTGGATAATATACTGGCACTAGGCATGTGGAAGCCGGGTTATATACTGGCACTAGGCATTTGGAATCTGGATAATATACTGGCACTAGGCATGTTAACCTGGGATATCTAGGATGTAAGCTGGGTAATATACTGGTACTAAGCATGTGGAATGTCGGTAATATACTGGTACTAGGCATGTGGAAGCTGGGTAATATACTGGTACTAGGCATTTGGAATCTGGGTAATATACTGGTACTAGGCATGTGGAAGATGGGTAATATACTGGCACTAGGCATGTATAAACCTCTGTTTCCGAGTGGTTAAAGCATCACGCTTTGAACAATGAAGTTTTTCACTTTTGGTCAGTGCAGGTTTGAGTCAGCTTATACCTGAGCTGTTGATTTTGCACAATTAGAATTCAACACTGCAACAGATTAAAACATTTTTCTCACAGCTAAGTTTGAGTGTTTTAATTGCAGACTTGCCAACCCTCCCATTTTTAATGGAAACCTTCCGATTTTAACCCTCTCCTTCTGCCTGTATGTTTTTAATTATGATCCTTACATTATTTCCAAATCCAGAATTTATAAAAAGTTTTGGCCCATTTTCGTTTCAGTTTGTATATTAGTATTGCCCTCAAGAATGCACCCGGTCATTTCAGCATTTGGAATGAACTATTGTTTTACCTAATGTCAAGCATTTTTATGACCTGTCAACCGCTTGGTTTGAAAATGGCTTCCAATATAAATGGAGCGCGAGTGAAGAGTACATTAGTTGTGTCATGTCAGCTAAAAAGAAAAACAGATGGAATCAAACATTTTTATCAAAGTACATTGCAACTGAAACATTTAGTTGCATAGTGAAAAGTAAGAAAGGTGAGATGTATCCATAATGCTCCTCATGGTGGGATAAATGATATTTAAATTTAAATGTGGCCTGATGTAAACATAAAAATTAGCAACTGGTATTCAGTCACATAATACTATGGATTAATTTTGTACTTCAAGTAATGATTTGTCTGTATCAAGAGTTACGTATCTCTTTATCTCACATGTCATACAAAAAAATATACCTCTCAATGCTACTGACTATTGGCATTTTTTTTCACGTCTAATAAGTATCCAGATTCAAAGATTACTACTATTAGTAAATACGCATGTGGATAGGCGGAATTTCAGAATGATTTTAAGGTTTTTTTTTTTGGGTTTTTTTTGCTAAAGTAAAAAAAAAAGCTTAAATTTGGGGCAAAAATTTCGTGGCAGAATTAAAACAGTAGGCCAAATTTTCTGCCCCGATTTTAAGCGATTTTTTTTTGTGGTAAGAATTCACCACAAAAAAAAACTTAAAAGTGGGGCAGAAAGGATCCTAAAAATTTGTTCTGGCCCCGAAATTTCAAAATCAAGCGATGAAGTGTTTTTTTATTGATGGTAAAGACAACAAATCCTACCCAATAGTTTCAAGGGTTTTCAATTGTTGCAACACACCAAAAAAAACCTTGCTCAGCAAAATTGGGGCAGTCTGAAAGTTCGGTCTACTTTAAAACCAGTTACTGAGTACAGGTAAAGGTGCTTTAATTGTTAACACAAATTTGTGCAACAGTTAGAGTAAGCTTGCAATTGTAATCAGTTACTGAGTACAGGTAAATGTGCATTGATGACCATTAAGTACAGGTAGGCTTTAATTTTAGTTACTATACAAGAGATGGTAAGTCAGTTTACTGATAAGCTTAATTGAGACAACAGTTACTGATACAGCTAAATAGTGCTTTAATTTTGACCAGTTACTGAGTAATAAATAGAGTGCAACAGTTAAACACAACGAAAAAATTGTAAGTGACCACCTTTCATTGTAAGTGACCGTTTACTCAGCTTAATTGCTTTAATTGTTGACCTTACTGAAACAGGTAAATAGAGTGCTTTAATTGTAAGTGACCAGTTTGTACAATTAGAGTGCTTTAATTGTAAGTGACCAGTTACTGAGTACAGGTAAATTTGAGTGCTTTAATTGTAAGTGACCAGTTACTGAGTACTGAGTACACTGAGCAGGTAAAGTGCTTTAATTGTGCTACAGCTTTAATTTTAATTGTAAGTGACCAGTTACTGAGTACAGGTAAATTTGAGTGCTTTAATTGTAAGTGACCAGTTACTGAGTACAGCTAAATAGAGTGCTTTAATTGTAAGTGACCAGTTACTGAGTACAGGTAAATTTGAGTGCTTTAATTGTAAGTGACCAGTTACTGAGTACAGTTTAATTTGAGTGCTTTAATTGTAAGTGACCACTGGAACCTGTCTCGAGAGACAACTCTCATGGAAGACCACCTGTCTGTAAAGATGTAACAGGACGAGCAATGACACTGTCCAGTAAAGACTATAAATCAAATTCAAATTAAATCATTTATTCAAAAATCTGAACTAACTGTTCATTGTCAACTAGAATTATATATTAAACACGCATGTTCTCACACTCATATACTTTCAAAAAATCTCAACAAGCTTTGATGAATTAATGAAATATTTACCAATGAAAATAAATCTATGTTAGAATAGCAACAATACCTAACTAAACGAATACCTATCATCTGATTAAAAAAGTAAATTGATTGATTACACTTATCACAACATTTAATTTCCAGAAAACTTTAATTACGAATTTCACATTTCCTTTTTGTTTAATATGCACGACGATTCATATTTATCGACTGGATGCAACAATGAAATACACCTATGGTTATCCATGTTCCTGGCACTTATTTGCAAGGCTTTTATAACATCACTTTTGGTCGTAAATTATGTAGACGATCTGTCATGTGGAATTTAGTCTGCCATTTTAAATATCTGGTCATAGCTCAAAAAAGCTGCAAAACATGACGTCATACTGTTTGACGGTTTATGTTAAGCAATACAGTCTATTAGCTATTGGTATAAGTACACAGGCATACATTATACAATTATTGCCCTTGTTTTGGGTTGACATGAATATTTGTCCACCCGAGAGGCATTATGTCACCAGAGGGCTCTGCCTGAGGGTGATATAACATCTTGAGGGAGGGCAAATATTCATGTCATCCCAAAACAAGGGCAATAATTGTTTTATTATACTGAAAGGCAATAAACCTTGACTAACAAAGACCAATAAATTGTTACACGTGACAGAGTGCCTTCGATACTAACAAATCAATATGTTTTATCGTTCCTATGTAATTTTTAATCTTAAGCCTCCATAAGGCGATTACAGTATATTTGACAACGATGACAGTCAAATCATTAAATTTCGGCTGTGTTTCTCTCCATTCCAGTCTGCCAAGTAATTTATGATGACTAGATGTTACACCTAATTACACTATCGAAAAATATGAACTGAACAAGAGGGTGACATAAATCACCATAGAGGGTGCAGCGCTCTACAATGCGACCAAATCACTCGCAAATGCGACCATTTTTTAGAATTTTCATTCAGTCGCCAATTGCCTCCGGAAAATCAAAAAGGTTTTTCACTGAATTACGTTAGCGAAATCATTGTCTGTTATGCGCTTTACAACAACCGATTTGGTTATTCAGTTTCATAAATGACCATGTAACGCACGTGGATTACTGTATGAAAAACGTTGTATTGCTGTTGTTTTCGACTGAAATTTTTAACAGCACCAGACTTTTTTTTTCTCTGATTTCAACAGAAGCATCAAGACACTACTAAGTTTATGTTAAAGTTGGAACAGAGTTATTTTGTTCGACTAAGCCGACTTTCTGCCTCCACACCTTTAATTACCAGCTATTTTTAAGTAGTAAAACTGGGGAAAAATCTCGTTGAAGTGTTCGAACGAAGAGGGTGGTCAACACAATAAACGGCCGCGACAGAATCCCCAAAGGGATTAACCACAGTCGGAACTGGTGTATCATAAATTATAATCGAGAGTCAAACACCCGATTGTTGGATAAACACCTATAAATTAAAGAACTGTATATATATATATATATATATATATATATATATATATTGGTGAGTAAAAGTTCCTGACTGGCTAGTAAAATTTCTGGTTCACTGGCCTAATGAAGAGTGAATTTTTTTAGTGTTGTAGGGCCCTGGGGTGACATAAATATTTCAGGGTGACACGAAGAAATGTTTTAGATCCGGTGATGCAGTTTTGACTAATCAGAAGTAAAGATATATATTAGAGGTATAATGATTAAAAATAATAATAGAACCCTAATGAACATTAATATGTATAACTATATTGTTAAAACAGATGAAGTTCAATACTATTCTAAACTGCTATAGCAATAACCCTCATAAGCTATAAAATATAATATAGAAGTTGCTAACAATCATGAATGATTACCAAAATAAGATATACACTAAACATACCACTAAATCCATCCCTGTTAATCATTAGATCACTGCCCATCTAATATCAGAAAGACAATGTCTCAGCAACAAAATACCAGTTGAACTTTCGTTACATAAATGCTGCATGCATTTTACATACCTGAGTGAACAACACTTAACAGTAGTCAAGTATCTTATTAAAACAAAACCTACTTTACACCTTAACGCTACATTAAATTTGAAAAATAGATAAAGTGTTAATGTAAAGTATTGTATATAAAAGTACTTAACACATTTCTTGCAGAAAATGTACTCCACCATTTATGTTATTTTACTCGCACATGCATGTTACCGAGTTAACTGATTATCTCTCAAGTGTCTGAGTGTGTTCGATTTACTTACCTTTACTGATGTTTGATGGGAATACTCGAAAGTGGGGAAGTATTCCAAAAAAACCCTCACTTGTGAAAAAAGACCACCTTCTGAGCACCATTTGGTTAAATAATCTTTACATTAAACCTCTTTTAAGAAATATCAGATCATTTAGGTAGCAGATGGGGTGGTCTCTCAAGACTGGTTCCACTGTGGCAGATGGTTTGTCTCTCAAGACTGGTTCCACTGTGGCAGATGGGATGCTCTTTCAACTTGGGTTCCACTGTGGCAGATGGGGTGTCTCTCAACACAGGTTCCACTGTGGCAGATGGGTCTCTTAAGACTGGTTCTACTGTGGCAGATAGGGTTGTCTCTCAAGACTGGTTCCACTGTGGCAGATGGGATGCTCTTTCAACTCGGGTTCCAATGACGCAGATGGGGTGGTCTCTCAACTGGTTCGTGGCAGATGGTTCTCTCAAGACTGTTCCACTGTGCAGATGGGATGCTCTGGGTTCCACTGTGGCAAGGGGTGTCTCTCAACACAGGTTCCACTGTGGCAGATGGGTCTCTTAAGACTGGTTCCACTGTGGCAGATGGGGTCTCCACTGTGGCAGATGGACTCAACTCGGGTTCCAATGACGCAGATGGGGTGGCCAGATGGTTCCACTGTGGCAATGTCTCTCAAGATAAGTTTCCACTGTGGTAGATGGGAAGGTCTCTCAAGATAAGTTCCACTGTGGTAGATGGGAAGGTCTCTCAAGATAAGTTCCACTGTGGTAGATGGGAAGGTCTCTCAAGATAAGACCAGTGGTAGATATGGAAGTTCCTGGTTCCACTGTGGCAGATGGGATGGTCTCTCAAGATAAGTTCCACTGTGGTCTCTCAAGATAAGTTCCACTGTGGTAGATGGGAAGGTCTCTCAAGATAAGTTCCACTGTGGTACTGGTCTGGCAGATGGGAAGGATAAGTTCCACTGTCAAGATGGGAAGGTCTCTCACTGGTTCCACTGTGGTACTGTGGTTCCACTGTGGTAGATGGGAAGGTCTCTCAAGATAAGTTCCACTGTGGTAGATGACGGAAGTCTCCACTGTTCCACTGTGGTAGATGGGATGGTCTCTCAAGATAAGTTCCACTGTGGTAGATGGGAAGGTCTCTCAAGATAAGTTCCACTGTGGCAGATGGGATGGTCTCTCAAGATAAGTTCCACTGTGGTAGATGGGATGGTCTCTCAAGACTGGTTCCACTGTGGCAGATGGGAAGGTCTCTCAAGACTGGTTCCACTGTAGAAAAGTCTGTGTTCACATTCACTTATTTTAATTCATCAATTTCACCATACATAAAAATTCATCGCATCTATGTCAAATTGCATGAAACTCATTAAAATCAAATATACTCTAAGGTTTATTCATTTACATTCCATTGTACTAAAATGGGTGCATGAGTAATTTTGCATGTGGATGTTATATAGGCAAATTGCTTAGATTCAATTATAGAAATTCATTTTCTTTGAATCATTTTAAAGATCTGCCCATTATAAGTCTAATATGATGGGCACTTTTAGCTTATATACAAGTTGTTATTTTGTCTTTGTATTTAAGACTGTGATACTGAATTGAATGCGAATTTGATCGTTTAAGTCAGGATTACCTGTGGTTAGAGCAAGGTTTGCCAGGTGTAACAAAGGTAATGCTTCAAAAGTAAATATAATTCATATACTTAATGTATTATCCTGACTTAAAGACGTATGCACACACACACACACACACCGATGCACTTGTATTTACATATCTAACAGTGAATGGTATTATACAGAGAATCCCTACGTATAAGGACCGTGTTTCTTCCTTAAGGATTATTTCACTATTGCATTGAATCTTTTGTTATAAAGAAACCTGCAACAAAATACAGATTAATTGCATGTATGTGGCTGAAATAGAAATTGATGTTGCAAGATATGAAGCTCTCTGCTGATAAATAGAATAAAATTTATTTGGATTCTGTGAATAGTAACATATGATATAATTATTTGAAACCTTTATCAATTCAGTTAAAAACACATTTTTTAGATAGAAACAACCAGTACTATATTTGGTGGGATATGTTTGTGTCAGAACCTGTGAATTCTGATTTTATTTAGATGGTAAGGTTAAATCCTGTCAGATGAGTAGCTGAAATTATTGGAATAACAAGGGTCTATACCACAGTTTGACTGTGTATATATATCATACAGTTGTATAATATTGAAGGCAACAAGGTACTCAATTAACAAATATATTACAGAAATCTACCAAAAAAAAACAGATTTAGTTTTATTGTTTTTATGGGCTGACTTTGATATGTGCCAAGATTATCATAGAGTCTACGTTGGAACAAGTTTGTCATGGGCTGAGATCTCTGGTGGTGTCTATTGGCATTCTTTGTCTCTTGTTGATTAAGTGACTTCCCAGTAATTTATAGAGCAGTTGGTGCCATTTAGCTTACACACATGACCAGTACTGACATTATTATCACACCTTTTCCTCCAGTTTGATGAAAGAAATTCCCGATTTGTTGTTAAGGACATGACTGTAATGGAAAATAAATCAGTGTAAGGAGACATACATTTAAAAAAATAATTCCATTACATGTAAATTTTCCCAATTTAACACAAATTCATGTTAGAATTCCTAATTGTGTTGCCAATGGCATTTTCCCAAAATTGACAGAAAAAGGCCTTATCATCTCAAATTTCTGTTGTCACAGTAAACAATGTTTCTTGCTGTTTGTCAGGCTGGTGTTCACAACTTCACATGAGAATCGTCCCTGATTGCCTTGGTTGCAGACAAATAAATCTGTCATTTCAGGGTATATTTTGTTAGATGCAGGATCCATTATATCATTGGTGTTGCAGTGTCATTTTCCAAATTAAAGTACTGAAAGTACTGATACGAGTTGATGGCAATCGTAAGTTTTAATGAGGTATAATGCACTCAGTATACTGAATACTTTTTAATTTGGTAAAATTAGGTTTTACAAAAAAAGTAACTAAAAATTGGGTCAGACATTTAGCTTAATGTGAGTGCTAATGACTTATTTATTATGCAACAAACTACATAGATCAGCGATATGATTATAAAATCTTGTACTTATAAGCACAAGACATAATAACATTTCTATGTGACAGGGCAGTATTATACCCTTATGCTACACTTCCTGTCTGTAGTCTTAAATCTCTAGGTCAATACATGTACATTTAAAACATTTTCCCAACTTCAAAGACTGCTGTGAGTTTCTCATTAGTTAAGATCATGTGAATGAGGAATGACACAACTTCTATGTCCAACTTCACAGACAGATCTTACCAATACACAGTAAGGGAAACTTGAACAAAACTCATTTGCATATTAATCGTGTGCAAGAATTGTTAAAAGTCCAGTCTATCGCTTTTAATGTCACATTCTAAAGCAAATTTATGATATCTTAAAATCCATAAAGGATGCCAAACTGACCTTTAATAGCATATACATGTATTTCAACAAGTCTTGTAGACCTATATTTTTCAGGGAATTGTTACTATATTTTCGTCATTTTAAAAAGCAAAAATATACAAATTAAAGTGTAATTTGGAAATTTCAATCTTAAACTTGAATTTATGTTGCTGAAATGCACATATATGTGTAATTTTGAGTCAATATAATGTGTTATTAATCCCATACTGCAAAATGTGCTTTGACTTGTTCCCAATAAACAACTTTGCATAATATAACTGCATTGATGTTCCATCGACTCGTAAAAAGATATACATGAGGGTCTATAAAGGTATTCTTTGCACAAACTTTGCTGAGATAGGAAGAGCTACCAACCTTGGTTGAACGTGGCAAAAAATGATCATGTGGTCAATTATGGTCCCAATACCAACTTTGATCCTTAACGGTAAAATCCTGTCAGTCGAGTAGCTGAGATTATCAGAATCATAAACAAGGGTCAATAAGGAAGTGTAACTGTATGTACCATATACCACTTAGACATATAATTGATCCTCTTGATGTTTCATCATGGCCAGTACATCAGGTAGGCTACATCCTGCTATAAATATCGAGACATTGTTTGTAGACTATCGTAAACTATAATCTATATGAGTTGTGATACTTCAGGGGTTATTTACATATGACTTTTACCTTTGTTTATATGATGACTGTTTCACCTGTATATTTATTATCCTGCTATCTTAGTTTTACTTATCTTTATTTTGTTTGTCAGAGTGTCTAGGTCGTCTCAAATATTATTGCTGCTTTCAATTGTTTTTCAAATACTGTGAAAGAAGTTTATTTAGTGCAGTTGCTAATATAACTTGTCTGACTGCTTTAAATATTTTCATGCAGTTTAAATTTTGATTTTTGGACATCAGTGACTTTGTTCTTAATTAGAAAATTTAGCTAGTATCGAGGGGGACCTAAATCTGTAGCTGATGAAATGTCCTAATTCGCTCTGCTCAAATGACTGTAAATTATTTATCATTATTTTTTACTGTCCATGATGAAATATCAAGATCATAAATTATTTATTATTAATTATTTATTATATACTAAACACATTTACACTGAGTGCGAGATACCTTTTGCCACACAAACCAACTCAGTGTTTCTAAGAATCAAGTAGAGAACAAAATAACACAATGTTTTTTAGATATTCCTTCACTTAGTCCTGGAACAAAAACAGACATCTGAAACGAAAATAGAATATAAGCCAATTACAACTATTTTAAATATGTCTTTTCTTATGTAAATCAACCAATGTATTCAGAGGCAAAGGCTTAAATGGCTACCTGAATAACTATCATTCTGTCTGCAAAACCTGAAATGACCGCTGTCCAATCACTACTGTTGATGTCAAACATATTTCTGTCATACTACTTGAACACTCACTCAGTCAACCACTGTATAATTGATAAATACACAAGTGTAACTGTCATACCTCATTAAGCTACCTGCACTTAAAACAACAGTAGAACCTGTCTTCAGAGACCACCCCATCTGCCACTAAAATGTGGTCTCTCAAGGGAGGTGGTCTCTCAATATAGGTTTTATTTAAAGTATTATTCAACCAAGTGGTTTTTAGAATGTGGTCCTACAAGACAGGCGATATTCCTGAGAGTTGTCTTTCAAGACAGGTGATACTTCATGAGATTTGTCTTTCAAGACAATTGATGTTTCATGAGAGTTTGTCTTTTAACACAGGTGATGTTTCATGAGAGTTTGTCTTTTAACACAAATGATGTTTCATAAGGGTTGTCTTCCAAGACAGGTGATATTTCATGAGTTGTCTTTCAAGACAGGTGATATTTCATGAGAGTTGTCTTTCAAGACAGGTGATACTTCGTGAGATTTGTCTTTCAAGACAATTGATGTTTCATGAGAGTTTGTCTTTTAACACAGGTGATGTTTCATAAGGGTTGTCTTCCAAGACAGGTGATATTTCATGAGTTGTCTTTCAAGACAGGTGATATTTCATGAGAGTTGTCTTTTAACACAGGTGATGTTTCATAAGGGTTGTCTTTCAAGACAGGTGATATTTCATGAGAGTTGTCTTCCAAGACAGGTGATATTTCATGAGAGTTGTCTTTCAAGACAGGTGATATTCCATGAGAGTTGTCTTTCAAGACAGGTGATATTTCATGAGAGTTGTCTTTCAAGACAGGTGATATTTCATCAGAGTTGTCTTTTTAGACAGGTGATATTTCTTGAGAGTTGTCTTTCAAGACAATTGATATTTCATGAGTTGTCTTTCAAGACAGGTGATATTTCATGGGACTTGTCTTTCAAGACAGGTGATATTTCATGAGAGTTGTCTTTTGAGACATGTGATATTTCATGGGAGTTGTCTTTCAAGACAGGTTGTTTTGTATCATATATGACACGTCAGTAAAATTCTAACATTGTATCACTTCTGTTGATAGTCCTACTTATTACATGTTTCATGCAGTTTCCATTTGCACTTACATAGTATAGAATCAAAATGGTAAAGAATAAGAACACTGTCTTAGGTGTCCAGTAATAAACAACATCACTCTAACTACAACTGCATGGAAATGTCGTTTATCTAAAAACAGTTGCCGAATACAACAAGACTGTAGTGACAGATATCAAATATTCAATTATGTTCAAAATGTGTCTGTAAATGTTTCAATGGCTTTGATGGTCAAAATTATCATTCTGTTTTATTCTGCTTACTAATATGATTAATATTACAATAGACATTATAACAAACACTTAAGACACAGTTAATCTCCTTGAAAATTAAGCCTCAGCTTTAGAGTACGTTTTTCAAATGTTGAAGAGCTGGAATTGGTATGATCATTGTATGAACATTGAGCTAATGCTTTACAGCACAAAACTTTGGAACCAATTTATACCAAACTTTGGAACATGCATCATTGGGGTACCAATGCTTAACTTATTCACCTCTAAAGACATATTTGGGCTGGTCTAAATCATTAATTTACAGAAGAATCCATTGCTTTTCAGGGGTTGATCAGTTAAAATTATGACACTTATTCCCCTCAAGTCAAAAAATATGGCTGACATGGACAAAAATAAAACAAAAGAGTAAAACAAACATTTTATTCTCTGAATCTACAAAACCAACTCATACCAAAGTCATTGACAACAATCATGATTAGGGAACTGTATCACCTTCAACTCATACCAAACTCATTGACCACAATCATGATTAGGGTACTATATCACCTTCAAATCATACCAAACTCATTGACCACAGTCATGATTAGGGTACTATATCACCTTCAAATCATACCAAAGTCATTGACCACAATCATGATTAGGGTACGAAATCTCCTTCAAATCATACCAAACTCTGCCATTGGTAAAAATTGAACAGATGAGTTAGTAAAAACATTTATCATATTAGAAAAACAAATTACCTTAAATGATTAGGCATGCAAAGATTAACCAGACAATCATTGTTAGCAGAAATTATCAGAATAATTAAGGCTAATTGGAGTTATTTTCCTTTTCAAGAGGTTTTCATGTTTTTGGCTTCTTTTTTGTCATTTGTCGTGTAAAGTACACTTGATAAAAAGAAAGTGTAAAAAAGCAAAAATGTTAATCATGTAAAGATCTACAAAAATCAACAGGCAAAAAATTGTCAGGTTGTTCCATATTGGAGTTATGTCTACATTTTATGTGAAATCTATTGTACATTTAGTATCTATGTACATTTCAAGCCTAGGTTCCAGTGGTGCATGTATCTGCGCTGACCAGAAATAAGAGACTTCATAGTCTAAAGCGCAATGCTCTAATCACTCGGTCATGGAGGCCCCAGCTGATTTTGTGCCATTTTACTTGCTGTGGGTCCAAGGTATCTAACTGGTTACCTTGTAAGTGGGTTATCTTCTACAACACTAAACACTGGCCAGAACTATATGATAGAAAAATCAGACTTGCAAAATACAAAATTCCAATTTTGACTTAATTTTTACATAAACTGAGTTCCCCCCGCCCCCCCCCCAAAAAAAAAATGATTTCACTTTTTTAGCTTGCTGGGACAAAAGTCCGAATAGCTAATGTCATACCCCTGACAGTGTCATCATTGTCGTCATCATCATTATCTGTAGACAAAACTTGAACATGGCCTATATATTTTTTTTTAATCACAAGGGACATGACTTTGATATTACACATACAGATTTCTTATGACCAGAACTTTCATTTTGTACTTTGACTTTTGACCTTGACCTTAAAATTTGACCTAATTTTCAAAAACTTGAACTTTGGCTATACCTTTCAAACTATATTTAGGGATAGGACTTAGATACTTCACATATAGATATCTTATGACCAGAATTTTCATTTTGGTACCTTGACTTTTGACCTTGACCTTGAACTTTGGCTATACCTTTCAAACTATAAGGGTTAGGACTTAGATACTTCACATATAGATATCTTATGACCAGAATTTTCATTTTGGTACCTTGACTTTTGACCTTGACCTTGAACTTTGGCTATACCTTTCAAACTATAAGGGATAGGACTTAGATACTTCACATATAGATATCTTATGACCAGAATTTTCATTTTGTACTTTGACTTTTGACCTTGACCTTGAACTTTGGCTATACCTTTCAAACTATAAGGGATAGGACTTAGATACTTCACATCTAGATATCTTATGACCAGAACCTTGACTTTTGAGCAAATGACCTTGCCCTTGGAATTGACCTACTTCTCAAAAACTTTAACCTTGCTATATCTTTAAAACCATGAAGGATAGGGCATTGATATTTCACATATAGATTCTTTATGGCCATGCAGAGCTTTCATTTGGTACCTGCACTTTTGACCTAGTGACCTTGACTTTAGACTTTGACCTACTTTTCAAAACTACATGTACTTTCAAAACGAGTGGAAGGAATAAAATTTTTTACCATACCTTGACCTTAAAACCTGACAGCTGAAGATCAAACATCTATTTTGAAAATTTCCACCCATTTCCAGTGAGCTTTGTTGTTTCTGACAACTCTTGTTATTACTAATCATGTATAATAACAAAAACAAAATATAAACAGGCATAAAATGATAACATATTTATAGATTTTGTGAAATGAAGCCTTTAATAAGGTCAGGTCCAGTGTTATGCATATACAAATAATCATTTGAAAACAAGTAATTGCCAAAACCAGGTTTCTCAAGCAATTTTCACAAAATATTTAAGAACTTAAGAATTTTTATGCCTACATGTATTTATATCTCTTTTCTGTTAATATACATCAATCTAAGCAATAAAGAAAGATTTACAGAAAAAAACCACAGCTAATGCCCCTTTAAATCTAAGCGAGGCTGTGAAAGTGGGGCCAATTCAGCTGTTTAGACTTAAGATCTGTCAATGTTCAATTTTGTACAATCAATCATGTGCTATGATAAAACTGCAGACCAAACACAGCTTTTGAAATAACATCAGCTAAGCAAAATGAAAATCTATAAATGTTATTGAGCCGACCCTGAGCAAGTAGATTTTTTCTTCTTGACTTAATCGTATTCAATAAAATTCCTGCTGAGTCCGTCTGCAGGAGAAGGTAAACAAGATGGTGAAACTTAAAGGGCTGAAGCAATATTCGTAAATTGATTTTTTCTTAGGCTCTCATGTGTAAATTATTATGTATTTGTAATAAATATAATAGGTTTGGCTGGTATAATACTCATTCTTATCCATCTGTGAAAAGAATTAATTGGATTCTTTAGGTTCCATTTTTTGTCAATAAAAGTAAAATTGCATTGGACCGTTATTTTCTTCATGTTTATTTGTTTTATTGTATTTGAACATTTAACAGCCAGGATTGTACTTCTTTCTGACGAAATATATAAACAGATGTTTTCATACAAATACCAATATCTTGTTAGACTTCAAATGGCCTCATAAATTACTGAATTAGGTATGAAGTTTTCACAGTATATTTCCCTGCGTTTTACAGACTTCAGGTTGGTGTATTGAAATTTGGTTGAAGTAATTATAAAATTGATTCTTTAAATAGAGTGAAATTATATATATGACTTTGTAACGGTAGACGTATATATAGTTGTCAGACATACAATCAAGTCAGGATATAAATGTTTACATGATTTTTGTGTGTAATAGCAAAATTAGTTGGAGTTTGACAGCAGTGTTATGAACAATGATTAAAAGACTTTCAACTTGGCCATTGGATTATGAAATAATTTCAGTACTTCTACTAAAATTATTGACAAATGTTTGGAATCATTAAGGGATTCATACTTCGTTGATGATTACACAGCATTTATATTATGTGACCTATTAATTTTTTTGGCAGAATCTCGATACTATTTAATAATTTTATAATTTAATGATCCTCTGAAGGTGGTTCCAGGATTTTCACCACAAAGAAAACAAGGCAAGTTTTTGTTTATTATCTTGTTTAACATTCATTACTTATTGATCAGATCACAGTGTTGAGTGCCTTAATTTCTATACAGTTTCTACTGAGTTCATGATTACAGGTTTCAGAGCCTCATGTCCATGTATTACGCCTTTGCTATACATATATTTGAATTATGACCAGTCCAATCACAAAACAAGTAAAATCTATTCTGCTAATCATTTACTTTAATTCAGGTTTGTTGGTAAACTTCATTTACATGTATTTTACAACAAGAAAACAAGTTTTAAAACTTACATGAACTTCCTTTGTTGGCACATAGCCTAAATTTAGGTTTTTAATTTACAAAGACTTTAGGGTCAGGTACCTTTGAATTAAAATCATATTGGAGACCTTATACCTTACTGCAAATAGGTGTGTTACCAGGACTCCCAGACCTTATACCTTACTGCAAATAGGTGTGTTACCAGGACTCCCAGACCTTATACCTTATAGCAAATAGGTGTGTTACCAGGACTCCCAGACCTTATACCTTACTGCAAATAGGTGTGTTACCAGGACTCCCAGACCTTATACCTTACTGCAAATAGGTGTGTTACCAGGACTCCCAGACCTTATACCTTACTGCAAATAGGTGTGTTACCAGGACTCCCAGACCTTATACCTTATAGCAAATAGGTGTGTTACCAGGACTCCCAGACCTTATACCTTATAGCAAATAGGTGTGTTACCATGACTCCCAGACCTTATACCTTACTGCAAATAGGTGTGTTACCATGACTCCCAGACCTTATACCTTTTAGCAAATAGGTGTGTTACCAGGACTCCCAGACATTATACCTTACTGCAAATAGGTGTGTTACCAGGACTCCCAGACCTTATACCTTACTGCAAATAGGTGTGTTACCAGGACTCCCAGACCTTATACCTTATAGCAAATAGGTGTGTTACCAGGACTCCCAGACCTTATACCTTACTGCAAATAGGTGTGTTACCAGGACTCCCAGACCTTATACCTTATAGCAAATAGGTGTGTTACCAGAGGTCATGATAGTGAACTTTCATGATAGAGGTCATGATAATGATCTTTCATGATAGTGGTACATGTATGTCATGATAGAGGTCATGATAGTGGTCTTTCATGACAGAGGTCATGATAATGGTCTTTCATGATAGTGGACATGATAGTGATCATGATAATGGTCTTTCATGATAGTGGTCATGATAGTCATGTTTCAAATATGTCATGTTTCAAATATGTCACCATGACATCCAGTTTAAACAGAAGTGAGTATACATGTATCAAATGTGTAACTATGACATCCTGTATAAACAGAAGTGAGTATACATGTATCAAATATGTCACCATGACATCAGTATAAACAGAAGTGAGTATACATGTATCAAATGTGTAACTATGACATCCTGTATCAACAGAAGTGAGTGCATATGTATCAAATATGTCACCATGACATCAGTATAAACAGAAATGAGTATACATGTATCAAATATGTCACCATGACATCAGTATAAACAGAAATGAGTATACATGTATCAAATATGTCACCATGACATCAGTATAAACAGAAATGAGTATACATGTATCAAATATGTCACCATGACATCAGTATAAACAGAAGTGAGTGTACATGTATCAAATGGAACCGGCCTGGTGTAGTCGGTAGCCTGCTTGGCTCTTGATTGTAAGGTTGTGAGTTCAAGTCCAGTCGGTGGCAGGTTGGTTTCCTGTCCTCGAGATGAGACAGTAAAACCCATGTCCTGTGTCACAGTAGTTGTCAGCATGGTAAAGAACTCTCACTGTTCAATGGTCTTAAGTGCTGAGCATAGGCCAAAACTTGAAGCCCTTCACTGGCATAAGGTGTGAGTGAAAGATTCTTGTGTGGGATGTTAAACAACAATAAACAAACATGTATCAGATATGTGTTACCATGACATTCTACTGTGTTACCATGACACCCAGTATAATTAAAAGTGAGTCTGTTAAAGCTAGTTTATATCAAATATGTTACCTAGACACACAATATAATCAGAAACTTGTGGTCTTGTTGGAGCATTTAATTTGTCTTTAACTTCATTCCATTCACCAGTGTCCTTTGAACAGGTCAAATGTTTCATTTATAACTGTTGCCCTCTGAGAATATTTGTAAATAACTCACAGTGGTAAATAAGAAAACAAAACATTAAAATTAATAACACAACAAAATGATGTTATTTTGCTAGCCGTTTTATCTAAGATATTCAAAACTTTCCAGTTTTAATATACATATATATTTATACTTTGAAGTATACCTTTCCCTCTCAAACAGTTGATCTGATAAGTAAAAAGTTTTTTTTTTCATATTTGATACATTTAAGTGTCTTTATTATGTGCCTTTCTTAACCTACTTGTTTCAACAAAGTATATTAATTTTATATCTAAATACTCTGCAGTGGGGGCAACTTGAAATCTTCATGTATCATAAAAAAGTCAATATTATGTCAACAAGATGAGCTCAGAGTTAAAATATTCAGACATATTTCATTTTCCTTCGGTATATTATGGTTTCTGATATGAGTTGAATACATGTATATCTTTATTGTTAAAGTGCTCAAACATTTAATATTCATTTTCCTCCAATTTATATCACTTCTGATATCATTCAGGAATTTACATGGTTGCTACTGTATGTAAATATTATTCTTACTTTTGTGTTTATTAGGGGGCTTTCAATGTTTATTTTTGGATCAGAAATTTGTTTGATTTTCGGATATTTTTTCAATGTATAGGAATCGAAAAGCAATTTTGGTTATAATTTGCAATTGAAGTTTGGAATTCTCCAAAGCAAGCATTGGATTTGTTAGTATTAACTGAACCACTAGGGTGCGTAAAGATCAAGAAAGTCTGGCATTATATGAATTTAAGTTATGGGTGAGCTAAGAACTATCGTCAAATATAGAATTACTGTTTTGATAAGATTTATATGTTTCTTTTCCATGAGGGTCAATTTAGAAATTAGTCATCAATTAACAGAGGAGATGAATAAAGGAGAACAAGAATGTATTCATGGTAAACTGCATCCCAATGTCTAATAGGGAACTTTCCAGCTTGCCGGGATTACTGTAATGATCCTAGATTTAGTTGCATTTTTTGATTTTGTTCCTCATGTGTACTTTCGGTTTTCATATTTACCGTCACAATGTATGCAGCATACACAGAACATCCCTATGTTTGAGCACATTTAAACATCAATATTTTGTGTAAAGAAGTTCGTGAGACTTTTAATACATACCACAGTGGGTTATTTAACTGAAGGCCAAATGTATTAGGTGGGAAAAAATGTGAGGACAGACCAGGAATTGAACCAAGGACCTTCAGAACACTAGCAGGACACTCTTACCAACTGTGCTATTGGGGCTATCTGAATATGTATAACTGAATCCAGAAATAACATTTAGGAACATTTTTTACAATTCATGTGAATTTTGTGACTAAATGCAAGATTATAATGGCAATCCTGGATAATTAGAAAGTGCCTTATTAACATTAATAAAAAATTCAAACTTCAATAAAATTGCTGAGAGTTGCCACCATAACCAAATCTATTCTAGATCTCAATGGTATAAAGCATCAAAGCAGTAATTTGACCAAAACCAGAAAATTACAAATCTACAAAATGGAGAACTATACAGACCTAAAACATATGTCTCCAATCTTCTCTGAGCTTTGAGAAGGGAGATAACTCTTACATTGCATAATGTAGTACAGTGGGCGGTGGGATCTGTTTTGAGAGACTGTCCCATCTGTCATTGAAATGTGGTCTCTCAAGACAGGTGGTCTCTTAAAAGTCACCAGACAGGTGGTTTCTTAAAAATCTCAAGACAGGTGGTCTCTTAAAAGAGGTTTTATTTAAAGGATTATTTAACCAAATGGTTTTAAGAATGTGGTCTCAAAAGACAGGTGGTCTTTCATGATAGTGGTCTTCATGGAGTTTGGAAATGTAAATATAAACACAATTAGTTGATTTCTATATTTCTTATTTTTCAATAAGGTGGGCACTTAAAGTTGGACAATATTCATTGGTTGTAGAATTATAATATTTTTTGTCTGATTCACAAAACTTACCAGGGCAAAGTAACATTTGGAATGTCATTTAGCTGATTATTTTACCAGTTATGACAGTCCTCAAATGAAATGCTATTTAATTGCCATTGGTCACCACAGGTGTGGTGAGCAAGAGGAATGATAATACAGGTGTAACTTTAATGTTGTAATGCAGCATTACCTGATATTTAAGAGCATACCTAGCTCAGTACAGCGCTCGACTCTTGATCGTGAGGTTGTGAGTTCGAGTCCAGCTGGCGGCAGGTTGGTTTCCTGTCCTTCGGATTGAGACAGTCAAAAACTGAGGTCCCGTGTCACAGTTGGTGTCCACATGTTAAAGAGTCCTCAATGCTCAATGGTCATAAGTGCCGAGAATAGGCCAAAATTTGAAGCCCTTCACCGGCATTTGGTGACGTCTCCATAAGAGTGAAAAATTTCTGACTGGTACGTTAAACATGAATAAACAAAAACACAAATAAGCAAACCTAATATTTAAACTCATCCAAGTGAGGTTAATGAGACTCCACCCAATACGTAGGGATAAGAAGTGGACTATTCCAGTTTGAAAAATAAATATCTTTTCTTTATGTTTACAATGTAGTTATGCCCCCTTATACTTGTATTATTACACTGACAATTTGTTAAATTTTATAATTTGATAGTTAAAGATCAAAATTGACAATCTAATCAAGATTATAGTGAGATAACATGGATAACTTCATTTTAGTTAGGTATTATCTCACAGGTCATCAACAGACCTGTAATTCCCACGTGTAAAATTAAATTTGTTTAGCCAGGAAAAAAAATAAAACTTAACTTTAAATATTTCTTCAGTGACCCTAAATGACAAACTTAGATTTTTAAAGACAAGCACAGCAAACAGCTCTGAGGCACTTGAATGAAGGAAACAAGTTTTAAATGTTAATTTATTGAAACCTTTAAAGATCTGATAATATAGACCAAGCTTGACACATCAGGTAAAATATAGCAATCTATGATAATCTGCATAGATAATAAAATAGTCACACAATATCATATGTATTTATTCTAACATGCAACCAATAAAAAAGTTGTTAAAATCTCTATTAAGACTTCATGAAATAGCATAAGTTTAATTTGATATTTTATATTTTGGGATATACATGTATATTAAAAAAGAGTTTATGTTGATACGGGAAACAGTCATGGATAGAAGGAATTTCGAACATATATGCAATCCAGTGTTGTGATAGTAAACATGAGTAAAGGGTGTGAATGTGGACTACCTCATGACTTCTCCGATGTAAGGTAAGAGAGAGAGAGAGAGGGGGAGGAGAGGGATGGGGACAGAGGGAGAATAGAGAGTTTGAAAAATAGTAAAATTGATGAGAAAAGAAAAATTAAGTTCTGAGTTGAGAATTACAAAATGAAAGAGTAAATAGATAGTGATAAATAATGTATGTCTACCTATACACGATTGGTTTATATTATGTGTCTTGATTGTTGATTTTAATTGGTCATCTGCATAATACTTCAATAGTTAGATTTGCCCACGTGTACCTGTACAGTTACCATATGCCCAAGTGTACCTGTACAGTTACCATATGCCCAAGTGTACCTGTACAGTTACCATATGCCCAAGTGTACCTGTACAGTTACCATATGCCCAAGTGTACCTGTACAGTTACCATATGCCCAGGTGCACCTGTACAGTTACCATATGCCCAAGTGTACCTGTATAGTTACCATATGCCCAAGTGTACCTGTACAGTTACCATATGCCCAGGTATGCATGTCAAAATGTACCCTAGTATGCAGGCACAGCTACAATGTACCCAAATAATAATTTAAAGTTATAATGTACCCAAGTATACATATGTAGATAAAATGTACCCAGGTATACATGTACATATAAAATAAACCCAGGTATATATATATAGAGATAAAATGGACCCAAGTATACATGTACATATAAAATGTACTTAGACATATAAAATGTACCTAGGCATACATGTACAATTAAAATGTACCCAAGTATACATGTACTGTTATAATGTAACCAGGTATAAGTGTACTTATAAAATGTACCCAGGTATATGAAATGTACCCAGGTATATGAAATGTACCCTGGTATATATGTACAGTTACAATGTGCTCAGGTATACATGCATGTACAGTTATAATGTACCCTGTAGGCATATATAGACAGTTAAATGTCCCCAGGTATACATATATAGATAAAGTGTACCTAGGTATACATATATACCCAGGTATCTAGGGTATATATATATAGATAGAGTGTACCTATGATACATATATAAATGGACCTAGGTATACATATATAGATAAAGTGTACTTAGGTATACATATATAGAAATGTGTACCTAGGTATACATATACAGATTAAAATGTGCCCAGGTATACATGTATAGATAAAGTGTAACCTAGGTATAAGTGTATAGATAAAATGTACCTAGGTATACATATATGATAAATGTACCCTAGGTATACATATATAGATACAATGTACCTCAGGTATACATATATAGATAAAGTGTACCTAGGTATATATATATACCCTAAAGTGCCTATATAGATAGATAAAGTGTACCTAGGTATACATATATAGATAAAGTGTACCTAGGTATACATATATAGATAAAGTGTACCTAGGTATACATATATAGATAAAGTGTACCTAGGTATACATATATAGATAAAGTGTACCTAGGTATACATATATAGATAAAGTGTACCTAGGTATACATATATATATAAAGTGTACCAAGGTATACATATATAGATAAAGTGTACCTAGGTATACATATATATATAAAGTGTACCAAGGTATACATATATATATAAAGTGTACCTAGGTATACATATATAGATAAAGTGTACCTATGTATACATATATAGATAAAGTGTACCTAGGTATACATATAAAGATAAAGTGTACCTAGGTACTTTTACTAAGCTTATTTAGTGAGAGAGGTCGCCTGTTGGGGAAGGCCGGTGATCGCTTCCAAGTTTTACCTTGTATCCGGGTTCTCTCCAAAATTAAAAACTGTCCGGCACCCTATAACACAAAACTTGTTGAGTTTGACATAAAACGCTTAATAAACAGACAAAATAAAGATATCTCATTAGTATTCTTATATTTATCTCCCTTTTTTTGTTATGTTTATAGGTGATCAAAATGCAAGCATTACAGCAAATATTAATAAATCGATTCCAAGTCATACGAAATCTGAAACAGTGAAAATCTTGGTGAAACTTTAATCCACAGCACTCTTCACCCTATACAAACAAATATGCTTTATAAAACTTTAAACAATGGATCAATAGAAGAAGACTGTTATAAGTAAATTGTCTGCTCAGATCAACACTTACATCATAACCAGAGAGTAATGCTAACATTTAATCATTTCTGGCATTCACAAACACTGGAAAATGAGTTTCTTTAGTCACAGAATTTTGACATGATACATGTCCGTGAGTATGTATGAAATGTACAAGGATAAATTTTATTGAATGTTTAAAGATATTTACATCAAAAGGTGTGCTAGCAGGTTTTTATGTTCGGGTTTATGATATATTGGGGGTAATTTATAAATCAGGTAAGTTTACCTGGTATAGTATACTAGAGTCAGTATAAGTATAGGAATATTATCAATGAACTGTAAACAAATTGTGTAAAGGAGACTATACAATGATCAACTGAAGTTGATGTATGAGCCATTGAATAGCAGACGGAATATATCTAAGGGAGATAACTCCTACAGGCCTGTAGATTTTAGATGCTGGTATTGTCACTGGGTATAATATATTTTTGTAGGCACCTCCATGGCCGACTGGTATAAGCATCACTCTGTAGACCTGAAAGTCTCTCACCTCTAGTCAGTCATTCAGTGTTATTGCAACAGATTAATGTACCTGCGTGATTGGTAATTAAATATCCAAAAATCTAAACAAAACTGAACCTTAGTGTTTACTGATCAAATGTTTTTGTTATGGCTTATTTTATAAGAGTTGAGTTACACTTACATCCTCCACAGTTTTGGCAAAGTAACTATATGCAACATCAATATTGAATAAACAAACTCAGATTTTGTGCCACTAGATTTGGTTGATTTAAATGTAATACTTACATGTAATAATTGCACCAATGAATTCCAAGGTCACTCACTTTGACTCCGGGGTGATCTACTCTACAATGTAATATGTTTTTGTAAGTCATCTTGCTAAAATTTCTGAATATTTTCAAACTTTTTTTAAAAAAAAAATCAAAACAAAAAGACTGTTGGGAATATATAGTAAGCTAAAAGAGAGTACATAGTAAGCTCTGTTTTAAAGGTTAAAGGACCGTGTGAAAGAAAAGTTGGTCTGGAGATATATTGAACCAACATAATGTCTGCTGCTACTGTAAAATGTACATGTAAAGTGCACACCATAAATACTGTATACAGGATTGTTTTTGCCTCCTGTTATTTTCACACAGCAACACTTGCAAATACTTTCACCCATTTCAAATTTGCCCAGGCTTGTTACAATTCCAAATTACAATATCATTTTAATTTTATTTCATTGCAAAGTGCTATTTTTGAACAATAAATACTTGTACATCTCTACATTCTGCATATTACTCTGGTACATAAAGGTTTATTTTTAACAAGTTTGTGTGTTGTTTAAAATGAAATATATATTTGCTACTCTCTGCAACTATTAAAATATATGAACTTATCATTTTAAATTCCCTCTAAATTTGTCCACTGACTGTGAGTGGAACAGAAAAATAAAACAGGCATGAACATTTCCCTGTGTATTGTAAATACCCATGGAAAGTTTTAAATGGAAAGACAACATAAGATCGGTACAATGTATGTGAGATGACATGGTCGCCTCCAATTCGGACTCGCTGAGTTTTCTCTGGGTACTTCAGTCTTCTCCCACAGCATTGACCGCTGCATGCAAACATCATAGCCAATGAGAAACCGGGGCCCAAAGTCACTAAATTTACTCAGTACTCACGCTCAACAAACTTTTCATGGTTTTAAGGTAAAACCATGTGAACTTCATTCTGTAACTGGACATGTTTGTATATTGATGGCATACAATTGTAAATAATAGTCAACATTTGAAGGAAACTTCAGAAATATTTAGAATATGTTTGAGTACGTACTCAAATTTTGAGTACTGACTCAACGTATTTATTGATTTTTTACAGGAAAATCATAAGTGTGACTCCAAATTTTTTATAAGAATGCTGAAAAATATTGATATGTTTCCGAATCACTTAAATCTAAAATATTTACACCGATTATATCGTCCAAATAATGAAATAAAAGTTGAGCTTGAGTATTGAGTAAATTTGGTGACTTCGGGCCCAGTTTACATAAGTTGACATATCTTGTTATACTAAAGATTAAATTAAAAACAGTATGTAAATTAAGTTATATGCAAGTCACTCATAAAAAGATACCTCTTTTCTCTTAGATTTGTCTATCGTGATGACATTTGTTTTACAAATTGCTGTGTTTTTCAAAAATAAAGAAAAAAAATAAAGATAAAATGAATTCAGATTTCTTAAGGGGCAAGTTCTTAACTTTGACAGGTACTGTATATATTGAGTATGAACTATTTGAACTCTCCTTGTACACCTTTTACATATTCATCTCAATATAAATAGTCTTTTATTTATTGTGAAATGTAGAATTTCACACATTGGGTAATGGTTCAGGTAAAAATGGTCCTCTTTTCATAGCACATGCATTAGCAATTAATTAAAACTTATTCAAAGTTATAGGTCTGTAGGTCACATTAAAACAGACATTTAAAATGTCATCAGTTTGTTTCTTAAAATTTGGACCATGTAATTTGTTTTGTTTGAAAGTTGGTCACCTTGAAATGAAATTGAGTGTTGGAACATATTTGATAAATTATATAAAAACAAAATGATAAATTACCCCAGCTTTCAATGGTAATCCTCATCTTCAGAAGTAGGTAAACACTTTTCATTTTCCTGACACGTTGACACGATTATGCAATTTGAAAGGAATGCAATATTTTATAACAGAGCAAACCTATATAGTTCAACAAGTAATTCAGTCAGCAGTTTTTTGTCATTTTCTTTTAAACAAATGGCTGTTTGTCTATGTGTGCGGGAGATCAAATTTATACGGCTGAAATTTTGCTGGGTATTGATGAAATTGATTTATGTTAACCTACAGTTATTCACGATGAGTATCCATTTAGGTGTTCATTCATGATGAAAATTAAAACATAAATAAATGAAATAAAAAAAAATGTAATAAAATACGGACTTGAAAAGATTATCACCGGTACCTCAGATATTCAAGACGGTGTAAAATTTATTTTGCATGTCCATTTGAAAATTCTTCTGTCAGAACTACTCAAGTAACGGAAAATACATTCTTAGGCACGACTTTTTTCTTTTATTCACTTTCATTTAAAGTGTCAAGCCTATGTGTGACTGGTGACAATGAAATACCATGATATCTAACTGAATTATGCAAATGTTGAAAATTTTATTTACATGACAACATGTCGATCTATATGTGAATATAAAAAATATAAAATATCATACAGTTATTTCCCAGGTAATAAAAAAATCATCTAGATCATCAGTGTGTAGCTAGCCCTAAAATTATGTATATCAAAAATTCAACAAGGAATATGGTTGTTGCCTTGAGACTTCCAACATGTCTGGGTCTGACTTCACCACATTTACGCAATACTCAAGCTCAACTTTTATTTCATTATTTGACTATACAATTGTTTATAATACTTTTGGGTTTGAGTGATTAGGAAGCATATTATTATATTTCATCATTTACATATAACTTTTTGCATCATTTTCCTGTAAAAATGAATATATATATTGAGAATGATACTCAAAATTTGAGTACATACTCAAACAATAATTAAAATTTCTAAAGTATTCTTCAAATGAGCAATAATTTTTATCATTATCTTCAATGGTATGCAGTCATTATACAAACATGTCCGATGACAGCATAAACTTTATGTGTTTTATCTTAAAATCATGAAAAGTTAGTTGAGCCTGAATACTTAGTAAAATTGGTGACATCGAGCCCAGGATTAGAGTTTCAGGGAGGCAAAGCCCCCTAAGCTAGAATAGTCCCAGCTGTTTAGTCACAATTTAATGTAGAGCCCGATTATGATAAACTTACAAACATTATCAGAGTCTTAATGTCTTAGAGTGGTGAGCCTCCATAGATAAAGGTTTATATAGACCTTTTCCTATAGTTTCTATGTGTCCCCCTTTCTCTATGCAAAATACATTTTACATTCCCTATTTGATAAAAAGAAATCTTAAGTTGATATGTGCATGTAGACCATACCCATAATAAAAAAAAAAAGAATTAATGCAGGGGCATGGGGTTGGGGTTCATTGGTAAAGGGACTCCATTGCATTAAAATTTACTTGAGAGCACTATTTTTCCTAATTTGACGTGAATTCACATTGAAATTCCAAGTTGTGTCGCCAGTGGCATTTTCCCAAAAGTAGCAGAAAAGTCCTATCATAGGTCAAGGTCTTATTGTCGCCAGGTATATTTATAAGATAAATCTAGTGATTGCTGGTTAGACAGAGTGAAAAGTAACTCTCTCTTGTAAACAAGGGGGTTCCATGGTCAAGTGTTAGAGTATCGCCCTATACATCATCAAGTCTCTAACTTCTGATCAGCGCAGGTTTGAGGCCCTACTTAAACTTAAGCTGATTTTTATAAGAAAGTTTGCCAGTTTATGTGCTGAAAGCTGGTGATCTCTTCTCAGGTACATTGTAGCAATTAGGTGCTCTCTTACAAATGACCTGCTGACAAAAAATGAACCTGGGTCGATCCCCCACTTACAAGGTGCCACCACTCATAATTAAATGAACCACCAGAGTGCTATATCATGTGTGTCACCATACATAGTCCTATATTTCATGTTACCTTTTGCAAACTTAGATTGGCTTGATTGTTTCAACATTGTGACTAGAGCTGTTATCATATTTCTTCATCGCAATAAATCATGATATAAAAATCTCGTCAACAATATCATAAAAATATTAAAGCATTGTAATATCAGGGCGCTCCATAAAATAATATAAAAGCATTGTGTTATCGGTGCCCCCATAGAATAATATAAAAGCATTGTGTTATTGGTGCCCCCATAGAATAATATAAAAGCATTGTAATATTGGCTCACACATAGAATAATATTAAAGCATTGTAACATCGGCGCCTCAGTAGAATAATATTAAAGCATTATAACATCGGCGGAATAATTTTAAGGTTTTATATACTTGAGCTATGCGAACAATCTCTTATCACATAAACGGATTTTTAGCTCACCTGAGCAGAAGGCTCAAGTGAGCTATTGTGATCACTCCCTGTCCATCGTGCGGTGTCTGTCTGTCCATGAACTTTTTCATATTTTCAACTTTTTCTTTAAAATCACTGAAGGGACATTGATGAAACTTATCAGGAAGCAGGTGCACAAAGTCCTTTACCAAGTTTGTAGTTTTGAGCCAGATTGGCCCAAGGGTGGATCCAGGGTGGGGCAGAATAGTCCCATAAGGTACTCCTCTTTAGAAATCTTCTTCTCCAGAACCGTTGCATGAATTGAAAATTTATCGTTTCTGAGTGATCTACATGGATGTATGATTCAAATTTGTATTTTTCATAGAAATCGGAATATTGTTTTTTGATCCGTTTTTGAGGTCTTTTCATTCATTTTTGCATGATTTCCTTGATTATCTCCCCTTGTATTTACTTTGATGCATTCATTTCATGTGTTTTACTTGTAATAAGGTGAAGATATGTTTTTGTGCAAGACTTTTACCGAAGTTTAATTTCTAGAAATTTTTAAGAAATTTTTAAGACTGCAAAAACAAAGGAGGGGAGCATTTTTCACATTAATAGCTTTTGTTTCAAAACCACTGATGGGGGTTTTGACGAAACTTTATAGAAAACAAGTACTCAATGTCCTCGACCAAGTTTGTAGTTTTCAGCCAGATTGGCTTAGGGGTAGAGCCAGGGGCAGGGCAAAATAGGTCCCATAAGGTACCCTTCTTTAAAAATTTTCTTCTCCAGAACCGCTACATGAACTGAATAATGGATTGTTTCTGAGTGATCTACATAGATGTATTATGTAAGTTTGTATTTTTTCATAGATATCAGAATTTTAATTTTTGACATGTTTTTGAGGTTTTTTCAGACTATGTCATTTTCATTAATTTTTGCATGGTTTCTCAATTATCTCCCCCTCTATTCACTTTGATGAATTCATTTAATGTGACTTACTTGTAATTAGTTGAAGATATTTCTTGTGCAAGAATTTTGATGAAATGTTATTTCTAGAGTTTTTATGAAGTTTTTAATACTGCAAAAAGATAGGGGTGCATTTTTCACTCTATCAGCTTTTGTTTCAAAACCAATGAAGAGATTTTGATAAACCTTTACAGGAAGCAAGTACTCAAGGTCCTCTACCAAGTTTGTAGTTTTCAGCCAGATTGGCCCAGAGATGGATCCGGGGTGGGATAAAATAAGTCACATTAGATACCCCTCTTTAAAAATCTTCTCCAGAACTGCTACTTAAATTGAAAAACAAATTGTTTCTCATTGATGTACGTGAAAATATGATTCAAGTTTGTATCTTTTTTATATAGAAATCGGAATATTAATATTTGACTTATTTTATAAGTCTTTTCAGACTTTTGTCATTTTCATTCATTTTTGCATGATTTCCACAATTAACTCCCCTTGCATTCATTATTATGCATCCATTCCATGTGTTTACCTTGCATATTGTTGAAGAAATGTTTTTGTGCAAGAATTTTGCTGAAATTTAATTTTAAATATTTATATGAATATGTTAAAACTATAATATTTATGTTTCTTGGCCAGATCAGCCTACATGTACATGTGCATATTCTTCTTGGTCTTCTTTCCACATTTGTAGATGGTTCTCAGGTGAGCGATTGAGGCCGTCTTGGGCCTCCTGTCTTATGTTAATTATGTGTGTGTCTTTTCAAGAGGATGTTGTTCATGTGATAACAAACACTGCTTGATCTACATACATGTATGTAGCTTGATACTTTTGAATTTATTTTTGTGGAATATTGTGAAATTACTGCAACAAAATCAGCAAAATTCGCCGATTTCCCGATGCAAATTTCAATCATGATACAGGTCTAATTGTGTATTTGTGACACAACTATGATCTAACTAATGTTATCTTTATTATTTTTTATTGATTAACAGTTTAAAATTTGTGTATCTTTAAAGGTGTTACATAACTGATAAGAAATATTTTCTTAGATTCTATTTTAATTATGCAGAAAGTGCCTCTGTAGCAGATTGGTTACTTTAAACCATGAAGTCTCACCTCAGTAAGTGCATTTCCTAGCCCTGCTAGAACCTAAACTGATTTTGTGAGGAAGTTTGCCTGTTTACTTGCATGACTATACCTTGTGATTGGTTATCATGATACTTATTTTGTCAAACACCACTCTGATTCTACACATAAATACATTGAAGTTGATATAAAAAAGATGCTGGAATTTCTAATAGACAATATATTTATTATGTTCGGAGATGTCTTTCAACAAACTGTCGGCATTCCTATTGGAACCATTTGTGCTCCTTTATTGGCTGACCTGTTCCTTTATTCATATGAAGCAGACTTCATCAAGAAACTGCTGAATCAAAAGAAGAAAAAGTTAGCAGTGTCCTTTAATTTCACATTTAGATATATCAATGACGTTTTGTCAATTAATAATGATAATTTTCATACATATGTCAATGCGATATATCCCAGCGAACTAGAAATTAAAGATACAACAGAATCAAGCACGACATTTTACTTACTAAAGACACAGATGGGAAATTATCAACTAAGCTATACGTTAAACGCGACGATTTTGGCTTTCCCATCGTAAATTTTCCACATTTAAGTAGTAATATCCCACAATCACCCGCATATGGAGTTTATATTTCACAAATGATCCTATATGCCAGGGCGTGTTTAACATATGAACATTTCATATGCAGAAGTAAACTACTCACTGACAAATTATTGACACAGGGATATGGAAAATCGCGTTTGATGTCAACATTCCACAAATTTTATGGTTGGTATAAGTCTTGTTTGCGACTACTCTGTTTCACTAAGCGAAATGTTGAGTTACCTGTTCGTTGTTGAGACATCTGTACCAATTATGACAAGGATTCGTTCCTCACGTTTTTCATTTTGATTTGACTGTGGACTCGTGGTGGGTGTGACCAGGCAACAGGGGATGCTTACTCCTCCATGGCACCTGATCCCACCTCTTGATTTCAAGAGCTCCGTGTTTGTCCATTTTTTACCAGATTTGTACCTGTATCCTGGACATCCTAGTGATTTATACAAGTGGTATCTGGGACTTTTTGTTGTGGTTGAAGGCTGTTTGCTTTCTTCCCTTTTACATCCTAACCAGGTTCTAAATTCATCCACCATTAAAATTCGGCTTATCACTATATAACTGAAATTGTTGAGCATGGCATAAAACAGTTTTACAACAAACAAACAAGAAAACAAACAAGCAGAATGGAAATTTTGTAATATAATCAACATTCAAATACAGTAAAACCTGCTTTAGCAACCACCTCTATATAAGGATTACCTGCTTATAAGGGCCAGTTTTTTAAGTCCATTGACCACATACATGTACTTCAACTAAATTGAACATGTGTATAAAAGTCACCTGCACATACAGGTAAATATTTTCTGGTCCCTTGGGTGGCCTCTATATACAGGTTTCACTGTAAGTATAGACCTCCTTGACAATGATGTTTTACAAAGTAAAGACCACACAAGTTATGTAAACAAATATATATTTTTTTATCCATTTATGCTAACACTGAATGTTTCTTATATTACAGTCTAACCTGCCTTAGCCACTCATTATATTACAATTTAACCTGCCTTAGTGACTCATTATATTACAATCTAACCTGCCTTAGTGACTCATTATATTACAATCTAACCTGCCTTAGTGACTCATTATATTACAATCTAACCTGTCTTAGAGACTCACTATATTACAATCTAACCTGCCTTAGAGACTCATTATATTACAATCTAACCTGCCTTAGTGACTCATTATATTACAATCTAACCTGCCTTAGAGACTCATTATATTACAATCTAACCTGTCTTAGAGACTCACTATATTACAATCTAACCTGCCTTAGCCACTCATTATATTACAATCTAACCTGCCTTAGTGACTCATTATATTACAATCTAACCTGCCTTAGAGACTCATTATATTATAATCTAACCTGTCTTAGAGACTCACTATATTACAATCTAACCTGCCTTAGTGACTCATTATATTACAAGCTAGCCTGCCTTACAATCTAACCTGCCTTACTGAATCATTATATTAGAAGCACTCCTGCCTTACAATCTAACCTGCCTTAGTGACTCATTATATTACAAGCAAGCCTGCCTTTTACATCCTAACCAGGTTCTAAATTCATCCACCATTAAAATTTCGGCTTATCACTATATAACTGAAATTGTTGAGCATGCATAAAACAGTTTTACAACAAACAAACAAGAAAACAAACAAGCAGAATGGAAATTTTGTAATATATATCAACATTCAAATACAGTAAAACCTGCTTTAGCAACCACCTCTATATAAGGATTACCTGCTTATAAGGGCCAGTTTTTTAAGTCCATTGACCACATACATGTACTTCAACTAAATTGAACATGTGTATAAAAGTCACCTGCACATACAGGTAAATATTTTCTGGTCCCTTGGGTGGACCTCTATATAACAGGTTTCACTGATAAGTATAGACCTCCTTGACAATGATGTTTTACAAAGTAAAGACCACACAAGTTATGTAAACAAATATATATTTTTTTATCCATTTATGCTAACACTGAATGTTTCTTATATTACAGTCTAACCTGCCTTAGCCACTCATTATATTACAATTTAAAACCTGCCTTAGTGACTCATTATATTACAATCTAACCTGCCTTAGTGACTCATTATATTACAATCTAACCTGCCTTAGTGACTCATTATATTACAATCTAACCTGTCTTAGAGACTCACTATATTTACAATCTAACCTGCCTTAGTGACTCATTATATTACAATCTAACCTGCCTTTAGTGACTCCTTATTATATTACAATCTAACCTGCCTTAGAGACTCATTATATTACAATCTAACCTGTCTTAGAGACTCACTATATTACAATCTAAACCTGCCTTAGCCACTCATTATATTACAATCTAACCTGCCCTTAGTGACTCATTATATTACAATCTAACCTGCCTTAGAGACTCATTATATTATAATCTAACCTGTCTTAGAGACTCACTATATTACAATCTAACCTGCCTTAGTGACTCATTATATTACAAGCAAGCCTGCCTTACAATCTAACCTGCCTTAGTGACTCATTATATTACAAGCAAGCCTGCCTTACAATCTAACCTGCCTTAGTGACTCATTATATTACAAGCAAGCCTGCCTTACAATCTAACCTGCCTTACTGAATCATTATATTATAATCTAACATGCCTTAGTGACTCATTATATTACAATCTAACCTGCCTTACAAACTAACCTGCCATAGTGACTCATTATATTATAATCTTACCTGCCTTAGCAACCAATTATATTACAATATAACCTGCCTCAGCAACTCATTATATTACAATCTAACCTGACTTAGTGACTTGTTATATTACAATCTAACCTTCCTTACAATCTAACCTTCCTTAGCAACTAATTATATCATAATCTAACCTGCCGTAGCAACTCATTGTATTACAATCTAACCTGCCATAGCGACTTATTATATTACAATCTAACCTGCTGTAGTGACTCATTATATTACAATCTAACCGATTATATTACAATCTAACCTGCATTAGCGACTTGTTGTTTTTAATGACTACTTGGCTTACGGTATGTGACCTGTATGAAAGTTGATTTAAGTGACTGCCTGCTTTACACGACTAATGACAGTTATTTGTATACCAAATACTTTTGACATGACCTTTATTATTAGTGACCATGTCAGGAAATTTACAGACTCATACATCACACAACTGCAAATCAATTTTGTTTGTTTTTTGTGGTTTTACAACCTGCCAAGAATTTTTCACTTATATGGAGAAGTGAAATTAAGTTTTAAAAGAAAGTTTGTCTTTGTAATTGTATGTACATAAATAATCTTTGATGATTGGAATCAGGGTAACCTGAATTGATAGACCACATGTCATATATGACCTTTTTTTTTTACATCTTCCCTTGAGCGGTAACTTAAAACAGGTTAGACTGGTATACTAACAAAATTTTGTAAGACTTTAGTAAAAAGAGATCAGTAAACTGCCAAACTTAATCCTTGCTTTATCAGCTTTAAGATTCGTGTGGGGCCAGAGTCCTTGATCAAAGTTGGAAATAATGAGGGTGTGCAAGATTTCACAAAACATAAGACACCATTTTGTTATGCTTCCATATCTACATGTTGAATCTGTAATATATTTCATATATTCTGTATCCAATGGTGATGCACTTTTAAAATCTTTCATGTACAAAATCATTAATCAAATATACATCAGTGAGGGTACTTTATTTTGTAAGAAGCCATCATCACCTTCAATAGATTTTTTGATAATGTTTTTACCTGGTTTTGAAATGGATTTTGATTAATGGCATCTTAATGGCTTCTATTATGTTTTGCTATTATAATTTGACAGCCCTGAAAAGGACAGCTCTTCATTTGGTGCATGAATTGAATCTTTGTTCCGATTTCTTTTTCTGATATGTTAGACAAATTGGTACTTACAGATTTTACATACAATATTTATTTTTAAGCTCTGTTACAATTTACATATGTGTGCCCAGGTTGTAACTGGAGATTTAGTATACTTATGTCATGTAGAAGTCAAGTGTCGCCAGGTTGTAATTACCGATTTTACATTTATTGTGTCTCTTGTCACTTTATTTTTTTACTGGATTTGAAGTATTTACTGGAGTGTTTACATAGATTTAAAAACCTTAAACTTGTACATTTACAGTTAAACACCAAGAACACGGGTGCGATAATTCCTTGGTCAAACTGGCTTTTGGACATGGGACCTCTTTGATTAGTTCTCATGCGTCTTTTGTTTTTCTAATGGTGTTACATAAACATTTGGAGTATTGTATGAAATTAAAAGTGTTTAAGCTAGACCTAAGACTCTAGTGTAATCGGTGTGGACCAAGAACTGTTAGGTGTCTTCTTTAGATCAAGGCTGTAAAATGTCTAATTTGGACCAGGAACTATACAATGTCATATTCAGACCTGGAATTGTTAAATGTCTTATTTAGACAGGTACATTAAAATGTTTATATCCAACCAGGAACTATAAAATGTCCTATTTGAACCAGGAACTATACCTTGTCTTAGTCAGACCAGGAAATGTAAAGTGTCTTATCTAGACCAGGCCTATAATATTTCTGATTTAGACCAGGAACTATAAAATGTTCTTTTCAGACCAGGAATTGTAAAGTGTCTTGTTTAGACCAGGACTGTAAAGTGTCTAATTTGGACCAGGAATTGTCTTACTTGGACAAAACCTATAAAATTTCAGATTTAGACCAGGAACTATAAAATGTCCTATTTAGACCAGGAAGTGTAAAGTGTCTCATTAAGACCATGTCTATGAAAATTTCTGATTTAGATCAGGAACTAAAAATGTTCTATTCAGAACAGGAATTGTAAAGTGTCTTATTTTGACCAGGACTGTAAAATGTCTAATTCAGACCAGGAACTATAAAATATCCCATTTAGACCAGGAACTATAATATATGGTGTCCTATTCAGATTAGGAATTATAAAGTGATATCTTATTTAGAGCAGGACTATGAAATTTCTAATTTAGACCAGGAACTTTAAAATGTTCTGTTCAGACAAGGAATTATACAGTGTCTTAGTTAGGCCAGGAACTATAAAGTGTAAAATGTCTAATTTGAACCAGGAACTATAAAATGTACAATAAATCAACTAGTCTGGTCCAGAAATTATAAGTAACTCTTACAAATAAAGAATTATAAAGTGTCTGATTTTTCCTATAGTTTGAAATCTCTGAGCAAAAATATGTAAAGTCTAATTATATAACTACATACGTAACACAGAAATTAGAGAAAACTAAATGAATCGGTTAACAAATAAAACATATGTGAATAAGTTACAAATAAAACATATGTAAATAAGTTACAAATAAAACATATGTAAATAAGTTACAAATAAAACATATGTAAATAAGTTACAAATAAAACATATGTAAATAAGTTACAAATAAAACATATGTAAATAAGTTATTTATAAATCAAACTCAGTTTTTTTTTCAAATCATAGCCACATGTATATGTTTTCTAAATTTGTATTTCAGTTTTGGACAAAATTTTATTATCAATGTGTGATTTCACAAAGGCATATTGTCAATAATATATTCTAATTGAAGTTCTCCTTTTGGAGTCTTTTGAAAAGTAAAACAAGCAAAAATGAAATTGACACTTTTTAGAGGAAATAGATTATATTGATGTCGTCATGCTCGTTTTCTCATTTACTGCACACATTTTGTCATACTGCCATGTAAGTTTACTGCGACACTGATCATATTAGAGACTTGTCTTGCACTTGACGGAACATAAACAAAAACAGTTTAACATTACCCCAATGGTATACAAACATTGCTTGTTTTACTTAACCATTATTTTCCACATTAATAACAAGATTAAATATTTTTGATAGAACTTTGATAAGAGTCTCTTTGTACTTTCTATGTATACGAGTCTCAATTGTCGGGTTTTTTAGACATGTTAAACACAAATACCTATACATGTGTTTATTTTCTTATAGCTTATGAAAAGTCATAAACTTTCCACAACATTGATATAACATTGCATGAGAGAAATCAGATCATTAAAGATTTTTACATTTAGTTACGTAGTAAAACTTAAAGGGAATGTTTCCTCTGTAGGAAGGATTAAGTCGGAAACTCTAAATCATGCCCTATCAGTCACATGAAGATTATTCTCAAGGGTGGGAAATAAAAATATATATACAAGAATTTGTCAAACTGTACAAGGCAAGCCTCATTGATTTGATCAATACCTACCACACAAGCTTTTTGACTTACTTAGTTTGGTCCTTTTATTGACATGAACGTTTTGAAAGATGTAACCTGGAAAATTTTTACGTGCATGAAGTACCGTTTGGATATTCTTGACAATCAAATGTGGAAAATGCTGAAGTTGCTGGACAACATTAATTCACAATGGATATTTTTTAAAAATATCATTCCATATCATTCTATACTGAATTAAAGAGGAGAACATATTCTTAAACACTATTATAAAGATTTCTGGAATGCCTGGAGATGTTAATATGTGTTAATTATGTATTTTCTATGAAAACACAATTTGTATCAGACATTGGGCAGTTTACAATGAGGTTGAGGTCTTGAGCAGACATAGATGTAAACACGCATTTTAATCTTCACGTTGGCTGTACTTTAGTACATTATAATAAGGACAATATCCATGTGATAAATTTTCACAATGGAAAATTAAAATTTCCTGAATCGATCATAGCAAACAAGCAAGTTATAATGAAAGTACATTTCAGTTACTTTGACTCCACTGTTAAAATTTTAAAATATGAAATCAGTGATGGTGTCAAGTTTCCCAGGAAGAATGAATTGTTGTTTTGTCCTTAAAGGATTTATTGTGCAGTAACAAAATTTAACGGAAGTGAATGAAATTGATTTCTATTGACAAAATCGTTGAAAGTGAAAAATGAATCTTTAACATTGATACCAATGTATGTGGTGGTCTAGTTCTAATGTCAGGTTTAAAACAGGTTTTGTTTTCCGAGGCTTGACTTTTACTGATAACATTTATGGTTGATTGATATTTACATAGGAAAGATTCATAAATTGTGGCTGTAATTATTGTTAGATATACTTTGGGATTTTTATGCATATGAAAAAAATTTCTTGGGCAACATGACGGTAAAACTTCATATGGAAGCTGAAAAGACATGTTTTAAATCTATCAAACCAGCATGGAAGGAAACATACGAGATATTACCTCCAATGTAAGTTACATTACAATCTCTTTTGGTTGTTGAGATGTCTGAGAGGATTTTGTTACTCAGTCATTCATTTGTTTTTATGGTATTTTCAATACTGTATTCTGATAATTTTCACTCCTGTTTTATTTTTGCCTTTTTTGCACTTAATTGAGAGGGAAAATCTAAAATGAAAGCAGAATTTACAAGCCAAATAACTGAAGTATGAACATTCATGAGACTACAGTGATTTAGTGAGAATTTAAGACAAGGGGAATGTGTTTCTGGGTGAATATAACCAGGGGCAAAAATTTCCAGGTACACAGTATTTCTGTAACACATATCTGGAGACCTAATTTTTTGCCCCCCCCCCCAAAAAAAAAATCTGAGATCCCAGGGTGTATTGATTTGTTCTATCTATCTGATCGTAACATTTTGGTTTCTGTTGAACAAATTTAAGTTTCTTTAACCAAACTGGTATGCTGCTATATATTTATGAAATTTTACATGAATTTCGTTATGACCAATTTTTGACAGATTACATGACCAATATGTACTGGTACCAGCAGACAAAGCCTCAAATAATATAGTTTTAATTTGTAAACATTACTATAATTGTTTATTAGAAGAACTTGGGTTTAATACGAATTCTGGAAATCCTACATACACACGTAGCTCACTTTCAAAGGACGAGATCCTTCAAAATCATGTGTCCGTATTACGCTCATTTGATATACCTACAACGGATACCAATTTCGAGCTACCACATTTATACTGGATACCTAAACTTCATAAAACTCCATATAAGCAAAGATACATAGCAGGATCCAGCAAATGTTCTACCAAACCTTATCTTTACTCCTTACCAAGATATTGACAGCCGTGAAGGAGAAACTTCAACAATACTGTACAGTTGCTTATTCCAAAAGCGGTGTAAATCAGATGTGGATACTTAAAAATTCTAAACAGCTTTTAGAAAATTTGAAGGCACACAATTTCTCAAATTCACAGTATCAAAACTTACGACTTCTCTCTACTCTTTACACTACTATTCCACATACAAAATTAAAAGAAAAACTTTTCAGCATCATAGACAACTGTTTTTTCATTAAAGGTGGTACCCGAAAATTTAAATATCTAGTGATTGGCTATCAGGATACTTATTTTGTCAGACACCACTCTGATTCTACACATAAATATACTGAAGTTGATATAAAAAACATGCTGGAATTTCTAATAGACAATATATTTGTAATGTTCGGAGACGTGGTCTTTCAACAAACTGTCGGCATTCCTATGGGAACCAATTGTGCTCCTTTATTGGCCGACCTGTTCCTTTATTCATACGAAGCAGACTTCATTCAGAAACTGCTGAATCAAAAGAAGAAAAAAGTTAGCAGTGTCCTTTAATTTGACATTTAGATATATCGACGACGTTTTGTCAATTAATAATGATAATTTTCATACATATGTCAATGCGATATATCCCAGAAAACTAGAAATTAAAGATACAACAGAATCAAGCACACACGCTTCATACTTAGACATTTTACTTAATATAAACACAGATGGGAAATTATCAACTAAGCTATACGATAAACGCGACGATTTCGGCTTTCCCATCGTAAATTTTCCACATTTAAGTAGTAATATCTCTCAGTTACCCGCATATGGAGTTTATATTTCACAAATGATCTGATATGCCAGGGCGTGTACAACATATGAAGATTTCATATACAGAGGTAAACTACTCACTGACAAATTATTGACACAGGGAAATCGAAAAACAATGTCAACGTTCCGCAAATTTTACGGTCGGTATAATAGTCTTGTTTGCAACTACTCTGTTTCTCTAAGTGAAATGTTGAGTTGCCTTTTCGTTGGCGGTTGTTGAGACGTCTGTACCAATTGTGACAAGGATACACTCCTCACGTGTTTCATTGGACTTGACTGTGGACTCATGGCAGGTGTGACCGGTCGACAGGGGATGCTTACTCCTCCATGGCACCTGATCCCACCTCTTGGTTTCCAGAGGTCCGTGTTTGTCCATTTTTACCGGATTTGTATCTATGTCCTGGACATTCTATTGATTTATACTTTGGTATCTGAAATTTTTTATAATTTCATAAATGGCTTTATTTAAGGATCAGTATGACAAAGTTTCTAGGTCTTTATATCGAAGGTCAGGGTCACAGGCACTTAAATGAACAGAAAGTTCTTTATGCAACTTCTGCAATTCTTTTTCTTATTCCCAAGAACTGATAGGCCAGTTCTAACCAGACTTAGAAAATATCAATAATTTTGAGTGTATAACTGTATGAATTATCATACAGAAAGATTCACTTACAGGATAAATGTATGCTGCTTTTTCAAAATCATAAGGAATGAGTTGAGTTAGAATAATTCCCAAATTAGGTGACATTGAGTGAAATGTTTTGGATACATGTATTGATGTCACTTTTCATCTGTTGCGTCATCTGCCATGTTGTGTGTTGTGTCATCTGCCTTGTTGTTTGTTGTGTCATCTGCCATGTTATCTGTGGTGTAATCTGCCATGTTGTGTGTTGGGTCATCTGCCATGTTGTTTGTTGTGTCATCTGCCATGTTATCTGTGGTGTAATCTGACATGTTGTGTGTTGTGTCATCTGCCATGTTGTTTGTTGTGTCATCTGCCATGTTATATGTGGTGTAATCTACCATGTTGTGTGTTGGGTCATCTGCCATGTTGTCTCTTTTATCATATGCCATGTTGTCTCTTGTATCATTTGCTATGTTGTCTCTTGTGTCTCTGTTGTATCAACTGCCATCTGTTTTGTGTCATATGCCATATTGTGTGCTATATCATCTGCCATGTTGTGTGTTATATCATCTGCAATGTTGTCTGTTATATTATCTGTCATGTTGTCTGTTTTGTCATCTGCCATGTTGTCTGTTGTGCCATCTGCTATGTTGTCTGTTATGTCATCTACCATGTATGCCATATCATTTGCCATGTTGTGTGTTGTATCATCTGCCATGTTGTGTGTTGTATCATATGCCATGTTGTCTGTTGTGTCATCTGCCATGTTTGGTTATGTTATGTCATGTTGTCTGTTTTGTCATCTAACATGTGTGTTGTATCATCTGCCATGTTGTGTGTTGTATCATCTGCCATGTTGTCTCTTTTGTCATCTGCCATGTTGTCTGTTTTGTCATCTGCCATGTTGTCTTTTTGTCATCTACTATGTGTTATATCATCTGCCATGTTGTCTGTTGTATCATCTGCCATGTTGTGTATTGTGTCAGTTGTCATGTTGTCTGTTTTGTCATCTGCCATGTTGTCTGTTGTGTCTTCTGCCATGTGTTTCATGTCATATGCCATGTTGTCTGTTTTTTCATCTACCATTTGTGTTATATCATCTGCCATTTTGTCTGTTGTGTCATCTGATATATTTGTCTGTTGTGTCATCTGACATGTTTGTCTGTTTTGTCATATGTTATGTTGCCTGTTGTGTCATCTGTCATGTTGTCTGTTGTGTCATTTGACATGTTTGTTTGTTATTGCCTGGCATGTTTGTCTGTTGTGTCATCTGTCATGTTGTCTTTGTGTCATCTGACATGTTTGTTGTGTCATTTGTCATGTTGTATCATCTGCCATGTTGTCTGTTGTGTCATCTGTCATGTTGTGTTATTTTATCTGCGTGGTTTTGTGTTGTGTTGTCTGTTGTGTCATCTGTCATGTCTTGTATCATCTGCCATGTCTGTTGTGTCATCTGCCATGTGTGTCGGTTTTGTCATCTGTCATGTTGTCTGTTATATCATGACATATTTGTCTGTTGTGTCATCTGTCATGTTATATCATCTGTCATGACTGTTGTGTCATCTGCCATGTGTGTTATATCATTTGCCATGTTGTCTCTTGTATCATATGCCATGTTGTCTCTTGTATCATTTGCTATGTTGTCTCTTGTGTCTCTGTTGTATCAACTGCCATCTGTTTTGTGTCATATGCCATATTGTGTGCTATATCATCTGCCATGTTGTGTGTTATATCATCTGCAATGTTGTCTGTTATATTATCTGTCATGTTGTCTGTTTTGTCATCTGCCATGTTGTCTGTTGTGTCATCTGCTATGTTGTCTGTTATGTCATCTACCATGTATGCCATATCATTTGCCATGTTGTCTGTTGTATCATCTGCCATGTTGTGTGTTGTATCATATGCCATGTTGTCTGTTGTGTCATCTGCCATGTTTGGTTATGTTATGTCATGTTGTCTGTTTTGTCATCTAACATGTGTGTTGTATCATCTGCCATGTTGTGTGTTGTATCATCTGCCATGTTGTGTGTTGTATCATCTGCCATGTTGTGTATTGTGTCATCTGCCATGTTGTCTGTTTTGTCATCTGCCATGTTGTCTGTTGTGTCTTCTGCCATGTGTTTCATGTCATATGCCATGTTGTCTGTTTTGTCATCTACCATTTGTGTTATATCATCTGCCATTTTGTCTGTTGTGTCATCTGATATGTTTGTCTGTTGTGTCATCTGACATGTTTGTCTGTTTTGTCATGTGTTATGTTGTCTGTTGTGTCATCTGTCATGTTGTCTGTTGTGTCATTTGACATGTTTGTCTGTTATCGCCTGGCATGTTTGTCTGTTGTGTCATCTGTCATGTTGTCTTTGTGTCATCTGACATGTTTGTTGTGTCATCTGTCATGTTGTATCATCTGCCATGTTGTCTGTTGTGTCATCTGTCATGTTGTGTTATTTTATCTGCCTTGTTTTGTGTTGTGTTGTCTGTTTTGTCATCTGTCATGTCTTGTATCATCTGCCATGTCTGTTGTGTCATCTGCCATGTGTGTCTGTTTTGTCATCTGCCATGTTGTCTGTTATATCATATGACATATTTGTCTGTTGTGTCATCTGTCATGTTATATTATCTGCCATGTCTGTTGTGTCATCTGCCATGTGTGTTATATCATTTGCCATTTTGTCTGTTGTGTCATCTGCCATGTTATATCATCTGCCATGTTTGTTGTGTCATCTGTAAACTTTTTGACTTCAAGACTTTTCAAAAAGTGCACAATAGATTTCAACAAGTTTTTGTATGCTAAATTATCACAAAGAGTCAGGCCTACAGTATTGTTAACAAAATGGGGCTGACCCTTGTAAGGACCCTGGTGACCTTTAAGGTCATTTGAGTTTCTCGTTTGATTTTTGTTTGTGATGTTTGAAATGTTTTTTGTCTTCAAATCATGTTGAGCCTGTCCTTATTCCATATTTAACAGAATTGAAAATATTTCCAAAATATTTTTTTCAAGTGGGGTTTGTTACACTTGTCATATGAGATCACATATGGAGAATCAATCAGATGTATAATCCTTTAATCTTTTAAGGGATTACCTGTCTTGAGAGACCAGATATTTTAGTTATGGATTGGATTGTCTCAGAAGACAAATTCCACTGTATCTGTATTTTAAGTTTTAATGATTTCTCAAATGCCTAATTGATTTGTAATATTGAAACCTCTCTTAAAGTTCCTGATTAAAGGATCAATCAAAGCTTCTTCCATAAATATAGCTCTGATTAACTCATCTACTCATGGATATATCGGGGATTAATATCATCAACATGCATTTCCTCCTGTAAAAGGACCCATTCTCAATGCAAAATCTGCTATTTTTCCCTAATTTTGAGCAAAGATTTCCCAATTATGTTGACCATGTCATTCACAGTCAGTATTTAACAATAAAAAAGAGAATTTAGTACATGTATGATTTGCACTTTGAAGTCTACATATGAAATGTATTTTGTCAATTAAATAAGAGAAACTATAAAATAAATCACAAGTTTTGTGTCTTTATTCTTATGACTTAAATGACCATAGTTACTTTTTTCAAAGTTTGGCCCATTGCAGCATAAAATTCCCAATTGGAAGGGTACAGGACTCTGTCCCAAAAAGGCCTATTAACCCCTGTATATTGAACTCTACTGAAAATCAATGACACAGATCTGCAGTCCAAATAGGTGTTGAGGGGTATATGAGATGAGGTTGAAGATGTTAGTAGATATACAACATCATCACCAGGAAATGAACATCTGTATCGTTTGTCGCCTCATTTCAGAACATTGATAAATGATGGAAAAGGACATTTAGTCTAAAGGTACTTAGGGGAGAGATCATTGGTCTTCTGTTAATCAAATGACATATTTTCTCACTTCATGAGCTTTAAGGTTCCAATTGGGCACACACTTACTCTGACTTAAAAATGTAAGAGAGACCAATGTTTAAAGTGTGTTGCTATATTCTGCTCTAAAGACCCCTTGATTTTAGCTTGCTGAGAGGAAAGTCTGGAGAACTAATGCCATACCCCATCATTGTTGTTGTCGATCCATCAACAAACCTTTAACCTGGGCTATATCTTTTTAACCACATGGGATAGGGCTTTGATATTTCACACACAATTTCATATGACAAGATCTTTCATTTGGTACCTTGACTTTTGACCTAGTGACCTTGACCTAGGACTTCAACATACTTTTCAAAGACTTTAACTTTGTCTATAGTTTTTAAATCATGAGGGATATGGTTTAAGACATGGTTTAAATCATGAGGGATATGGTTTAAGACATGGTTTAAATCATGAGGGATATGGTTTAAGACATGGTTTAAATCATGAGGGATATGGGTTCACATATAAATTTCTTATGACCAGAGCTTTCATTTCGTTCCTTGACTTTTGATTTATTGATGTTGACCCTTGAGCCACTTTTCAAAATTTTTAACCTGAGCTGAAGGAATCAAAATATTTACTGGTAAGGTGTGGGTCAAAATATTTATCGGTTAGCTGTTTTGAAAATTTACATCCATTTCATTAAGCTTTTTTAATTGTCTTCTGACAACTCTTGTTTATAGTAACAACATCTAGTTTTCTTAGTATAATCTACTAAACGATTACACATAAATTCTTGTACAAGTTTTGACTCGGTCTATCAAATTTCCCATTTAAGAGTTATGAAATGTAGATCCACAGGTCACATGCTTTTAAGTTTTCTAATGGAGTCCTGGAGGACCTGTAGGTTCATGTTGAGTTTATCCATTCTTATGACTAAATGCTTACACTACGTTTGAGCTACATCATTTTATTTCTTACCTAGGCTAACCATGTTTAAGGGCAAGTATCCATCTTGAGTAGATAAAGTACCACACTGGAAAATTACAGATGTACAACTTTGATCTGCAGAGTTATTTCCCTTTTTTATATACTCATTATATGAGCTCAGATGTACAACTTTGATCTGTAGAGTTATTTCCCTTTTTTATATACTCATTATATGAGCTCTCACAACTTGCCACATACATCTCACATTCAGTGTGGCAGCAGCTCTTCTTTTTTTTTTTATAGTTTCCAAGGTTTCAATATTCGACCTCATCCTCCATTCTCAATAAAAAAAATAATAGTTGCTTTCTCTATTTGATGATAAAATAGTTAATGCGGTAGGAAATGCATTTCAAACACAGATCGCATTACATTTATATAGAGATTCTACAATGAGTGTTAGTTGATTATTATGTTTATCTAATTCAAGTTAATTCATTTTCAAAATTTGGAAGTTAACTCATAAGATTTAAATAAACATGATAATCAACTTACACGGGTTGTTGAATTGTTTCTACCATAACTGAAAACTTGCATAGTATGGAACAGTAGCCTACATCATGTCTAAACGCCATAGACTTCAATAACAGACCCCTTTCCTTCCAATTATTTTAATTGCCAACAACTGGTTTGATGCAACTTCATGTACAAATATTTTCATTACAGTACTAGTGCAGGCTCAATCAAAGGAGCCAAAGTGCACGTTCCTATTTCAACCAATGAAAATGCTTGAAGTGTGTTAACCATGTGTGGTTAGCATGGAATCTTTAAATAACTGTTTTTTTTTCTATTTAATCAGCTGATTTTTCATTGATTAAACATATGTGTTATGGTAGAAATATACATGTATAGAACTAATTTCCACAATTTGACACAAATTAACATTAAAATTCACAGTTGTGTCTTAAATGGCATTTTCTCAAAATTAGAAGAAAAAAGGCCTGGGCATGGTCTGTAATTTTGAATTTACCTGGTGATTTATTGTATACCAAAATTTCACAAAAAATACAGAACTATTTATCTAATTTCTTGTAATGTTATCTTATTTTTGTTTTCTTTCAACAGTCGAGAGGAAATGAATGGTTATGACGGAGAAATAGAGGATAACAAATTCCTTTCATGGGGTTCTGGTGAATTTGGACAGCATTGCCATGGAGTTCAAGAGGATATAGATTTCAAACGAGCTCTGGTAGAGAGATTCAGTGGAAATCAAAAGCCAAAATTTGTTGCATGTGGAGCAAGCCACACCATTGTTGTAAGCTGTAAGTATTATGAATTACTTGTGAAAGTTAAAGGGCATTATCCAAATTACTTGTGAAGGTGAAAGGGGCATAAGCCATGTTTTTTCCAGAACAGTTTGTTTTTAGCTCACCTGACATGAATGCTGAATGGAGCTATTGTGATCACTCCCTGTCCATTGTCCGACATCCGTCCATAAACTTTTCATATTTTCGACTTCTTTTCTGAAACCAGTGAAGGGATTTTTATCAAACTTGATAGGAAGCAAGTACTGAAGATCCTTTACCAAATTTGTAGATTTTGGCATAGGGATAGATCCAGGGCGGGCAGAATAGTTCCCAAAAAGTACCCCTCTTTAAAAATCTTCTTCTCTAGAACTACTACATGAATTGAAAATTGGATTGTTTCTGAGTAATCTACATGGATGTATGATTCAAGTATGTATTTTTCATAGAAATTGAAACATTAATTTTTAATGCGTTTTTGAGGTCTTTTTCGCCTTTGTCATTTTCATTAATTTTTGCATGATTTCCTCAATTATCTCCCCTTGCATTCACTGTGATGCATTCATTTAATGTGTTTTACTTGTAATTAGGTTAAGAAATGTTTTTGTGCAAGAATTTTGCAGAGATTTAATTTCTAGAAGTTTTGATGAATTTTTTTAAAAAAGAAGAGGAGGTGCATTTTTTCACACTATCAGCTTTTGTTTCAAAACTACTGCATTAACAATGATGCATTAAAATGTTTTACTTGTATATAGTTGAAGAAATGTTTTTGTGCAAGAATTTTGCAGAAATTTGATTTCTAGAATTTTTAATGAATTTCTTGGCCACATCAGCCTACATGTATATATTTTCTTGGTCTTCTTTCCACATTTGTAGATGGTTCTCAGGTGAGCGATTGAGGCCCTCTTGGGCCTTTTGTTTTTCACTAAGATTGATGTACAAAAGCAAAAAAGATATATACACAGATATAATAGTTTTATTTTCCTCTATATTTTGTAAAAATTTGCTTATGAAACCCTGTCTGTAATTGATTAATTGCACCTTTGTATTTGTGTATGTGTACAACACTGGACCTGACCTCATTTTTATAACATCTATAGGTACTTTTACATCTGTCTTTATCTCTTTTCTGTTATTGGACATCAATCTAAGTAGAATCTAGTAAAAAACAATATTTTAGTTTTGAAAATGCATCCCCTTTATTTACTTTAGATGACAAGACTGTGTCCCACTGTTAAGAATATAACACCTCTGTGAGGATAAAAACCTTCCTCGAGGTTAAAGGTTTAGGAAAGTTTGTTAAGTAAGTTGTGGGGAGAGTTGATGCTGCTTTTTGTGCATATGATAACTGACTTTTTTCTCTACTGTAAATTTACGGCCACCATGTAACTGTTAAAATTGATAAGTGTGGTATATGTCTGACCACCACTATGTTACTATTAAAATTGACAAGTGTGGTATATGTCTGACCACCATCATGTGTCTGTTCAAATTGACAAGTGTGGTGTATCTCTGACCACCGTCATGTGACTGTTAAAATTGATAAGTGTGGTATATGTCTGACCACCACTATGTTACTATTAAAATTGACAAGTGTGGTATATGTCTGACCACCATCATGTGTCTGTTCAAATTGACAAGTGTGGTGTATCTCTGACCACCGTCATGTGACTGTTAAAATTGATAAGTGTGGTATATGTCTGACCACCACTATGTTACTATTAAAATTGACAAGTGTGGTATATGTCTGACCACCATCATGTGTCTGTTCAAATTGACAAGTGTGGTGTATCTCTGACCACCATCATGTGTCTGTTCAAATTGACAAGTGTGGTGTATCTCTGACCACCATCATGTGACTGTTAAAATTGATAAGTGTGGTATATGTCTGACCACCATCATGTGTCTGTTCAAATTGATAAGTGTGGTGTATCTCTGACCACCATCATGTGACTGTTAAAATTGATAAGTGTGGTGTATCTCTGACCACCATCATATGACTGTTAAAATTGATAAGTGTGGTATACGTATGACCACCACTATGTCACTATCAAAATTGACAAGTGTGGTGTGTGCATTGCCACCACTAATTAATAAATGTGGTGCATGTATTGTCACCACTAATTGATGAATGTGGTATATGTATTGCCACCACTAATTGATGAATGTGGTATATGTATTGTCACCACAAATTTATGAATGTGGTGTATGTAATGCCAAAACTAATTGATAAATGTGGTGTATGTATTGCCAAAACCATGTAGTTTTTAAAATTGGCAAGTATGGTATATATATTGTCACCACTAATTGATGAATGTGGTGTTTGTATTACCACCACTAATTGATGAATGTGGTGTATGTATCGCCACCACTGTGTAATTGTTAAAATTGACAAGAGTGGTGTGTGTTTTGTCACCACTATTTGACAAGTGTGGTGTGTGTATTGTCACCACTATTTGACAAGTGTGGTGTATGTATTGTCACCACTATTTGACAAGTGTGGTGTGTGTATTGTCACCACTATTTGACAAGTGTGGTGTATGTATTGTCACCACTATTTGACAAGTGTGTTGTGTGTATTGTCACCACTATTTGACAAGTGTGGTATGTGTATTGTCACCACTATTTGACAAGTGTGGTATATGTATTGTCACCACTATTTGACAAGTGTGGTGTGTGTATTGTCACCACTATTTGACAAGTGTGGTGTGTGTATTGTCACCACTATTTGACAAGTGTGGTGTGTGTATTGTCACCACTATTTGACAAGTGTTGTGTATGTATTGTCACCACTATTTGACAAGTGTGGTGTGTGTATTGTCACCACTATATGACAAGTGTGGTGTGTGTATTGTCACCACTATTTGACAAGTGTGGTGTGTGTATTGTCACCACTATTTGACAAGTGTGGTGTATGTATTGTCACCATCATTGTGTTGATTTGTGTAGGAACCAAGGAATCTAAAAAGTCTTGAGTAATTCTAGGGTCTCAACATTTTATAAAGAGGGAAATTAAATCCAGAGTCTCAAAATGATAGACAGTTGCATTTATTTACATTTTATTTCTGAAACTTTAAAAACGCCATAGTAAAGTTATTAAGATTATAATAGTTGTTTCCCTTTAGTTGCATTTGGGGAAAAAATACATTTATCCATGGATAGAAGACATTCACAAAATCCTCACCTGATTTGTATCTTATGCTTTACTGGATAGGGCTAACTGTTATTATAAATAAACTAAATTTTTAAGGATTTATTAGTTTTGGTAATTCTTTTTTGACAATATTTATTCAAATATAGAAGTATTTTATTATCATATTCAAGGTAGACCAATGTCTGTCATGACAAAATTGTTTGTTTGTTTGTATGTTCATCAAAGGATAAGGAATTTTGTTCCATTGATGTAACGATATCATTCTATGATTAATTGTCTGAAACAACTTTAATTACAATATGTAAATCATAGGATGAAAAAAACTTGTAGTTCTTTATCCCTCCCCCTTTGTGTTGATCTTTCATCAATATTTAACAACAAAATTTAACAGCCATTTTTTCAAAAACAATATTTTCAAAAAGTTGGAAAATGTCTAGAATATAGACATAATTTACTCTACCTTAGTAAAATACTAAGATATTGTCAATTTTATCACCAGATTGTAGTTTATTCCTGCACTTTCCAAATATATATATATCTCAATACAGTAGAGCCTTGCTATTACGACCACCCAATAAACTGGCTCTAAGTGATCTGAATAGTCAGGTGGTCTGTTAGGTCAGGTTATGTGTGTATTAGATATTTCTCTAGAGACTGAAAACTTGCGGTCTGAAATGCGAAGTAGTCCCCAAAACAAGGGGGTCTTTAGGTGCGGTTCAACTCTGCTTTATTTTTGAGTCCCTTTTGCTGATTTTGTCAGGGCCAGTCACAATCAAATTGAACCATTACTGCTTTACAGTTTTTAATTCTGTGGTCATTCTTTGTAAATAAAAAGTTGGTTATAGAGTTTTATTGTCTAGGAAGTGGAAGAGTTTGGCTTTGACTGTAGTATTGGGTCCTATCTTGGTATGGAAGTGATCTTTTCCTTGTCATACATACATGTATAATAGAAACCAACCAAGCAAATCCAAATCCTTCAGCTGATTACTGGTGGGCTATTTTGATATATGAAATCTTTAGACTGATTGAAAACATAACAGGTTAATGGTTGTCTGTTAGAAGAAATAAGGAAATGATAAGGTTCTGTCCACTGACAGATAAAGGATCTCTAAATGGTATACTTACAGAAGGTTTCCCAGCCACATTGTAACCAGGTTCTTTCCTCCACCATTAAATTGACCACCTTCATATGACTAAAACGTTGCTGAGTGTGGCATAAAACAAAAATCAAAATTCAAATTTAAAAAATATGTAAATGAGGATATTGTTATATGACACAAAGGGAAAAATAGAAAAGACAGTGTTTAGGTTTGAAGTTTGACTTCCAGGTTATATAACAGTTAAAAAATGTTCTCTAACCTTGATTATTACAGAGATGCCATTAGCCTTGAAAAGTCAGTGATTTTTATTTCCCCAATTATCAGGAAACTTTTAATTTAGTCTGTGAAAAATCGAAATTTCATAAAGGTTAGTGGAAAATGGAATTATTGATATAATGAGTAGATTATGTGAAGAACTTTAACAGTTAATATGCAGATGACCAGTGGTATTGTGCTAGTTTCCTTCTCCTTCATTTAAAAAACTCGCGTCTACTTTAAAAAAACAATGTTGAGTGGCATTAAAGACCATTGAAACAAAACAAACATACTAGTACATATATAAATATCAATTTCCCCCAAAAGATGAGGAAAATAAAGGAAATCAATTACATTGAGTATCGTAGGTTTGTAAATTATATTTTTCATCAATAAAGATAATTGCGATGACAGAAAGTTGCACTCATTTGAAAAATAATAAGCAATATTTTCCTATTGACAGAAATTTTCATCAGACTGTAGGAATCTATTTCGCAGATAACCAGACTTCTGTTTTTGTTCTGTTCTCATCAATATCGGTAATTAATCACTAGTGCTCTTTTGACAGTTAATTTTAACTGCTTTCATAATATGGTTACCGATAGATAATACCGCCAATACAAACTTTTCATCTAATACAAGCAATCTGAATTTCCTTTCCACTTGAGCGGCTTTTGTTGAGATTGGCCTTCCTCATTATTAAAGCCATAAAGAGCAAAGTGGTGTGTCATTTTTGTAATAATTCTAATGTTTTCACAAAAAGAAAGAAAAAAATTGATCAGCATTAAATCATTTGTGGTGACTACCTAACTGTCATTGAATCCATGCAAAAGTAATCATGAAAAACCCTGATTCTATAGTGCTGACCCATCTGTCAACATGATTTTTTTTTTTTTCTTTGGCATTTTTGTTTGGAATTTGTCTTATTTTTAGACAAATATGGATTAGAACTGGTCGTAATTTAATTTCCGTTCAAAACAAAATGCTCTCCTTGTAATAACTCTTGAGTACTATGCGTGTTGCCGAATATTTTCCTATTTTCTTTAGTTACAAATTAATTAATGTAAAATCAAACCCACAGACAATTGCAGGTCGTAAACTGAAGTGTGGTCACTTTTTTATCCTCCGTTCAATCTTTTTTATCTTTTGACCTGCCCTAAGGCTAAGTGGATAAACCCGGTGATGGAGTATTTTGTGATATTTGATGGAAGAATACAAATTATGCTTAGAGAATCTCACAAATATGAGAATTATAATGACTTTGTTGTTGAAAAAGTGTTAAAATGGTTGATTTGAAGAAATACAAAGGCAAACAAATCTAGTTGGTTAGAAACTGTCTAATTAAACTAATTTTGACCCCACTTTTGATAAAAATGACAATTAGTTTGAAAAAAACAAGAGGTAATTGACATTCTTTGTAAGACAGACATTTGTCCCCCCTTAGAATGGTATATCTACTGATTTACCAGCTTTTAATTTCTCTGTTATACAAGCTACCCAATGAGTCTAGGCAGAAGCCTTGCTTTAGATATTGATTTTATATTGACCCTGCGTTAATTTTTACTTAAAGGGGGTGGGGGGGGGGTAGATTCTATTAATCCTCTAAATATTATCCTAATTTAGAAGTTTTTACTTTGCCTAACAAGCAAGAGATCCTGGTTCAAATCTTCATCCAGGTATAATATTTAAAATTTTTGGCTTGTATAATACATAATAATACATATGTGGTTAGGTTTAAATATCTTACACCTGTTCAACTTATGTAGATATATCTTCATATTTGCTTTACCTTTGTATTAAAGGATATTCAAAAGTAATCAAAAACCAAAAAATGCACATATACAATTAACAACAAAAAATTAACTTTGGGTTGTTTTTTTTTAGTTTGGAATTAAGAATAGTGTTTTATGCCACAGTTAACAATTTTTTAGTTATATAGTGGTGGCCACTTTTTATTGGTGGAGGAGATAACCCGGTAACCGGGGAGAGACCACCGTCCTTTTGCAAGTAAACTGGTGAATATTCTCACAAAAATCAACTTAGGTTCCAATGAGGTTCCAACCTGCGCTGACCAGAAGTGAGAGACTTCGGGGTTCAAAGCACGATGCTATAACCACTCGGCCATGGAGAACCTGGCTCTTACACTAGAAGGTGGAAATTTCTTATCGGTGTATGTTTTTCAAATAAACACTTAAATGTCAAAGTGTTTTATATTTCTTAAAGTAATAGCCCAGTTTCCAACTTTTTTCACCAAAAGTTTTGTCCTATATACGTCTTCAGTTTGGATAATACAAAATCTTTACAAGAGTTAGTATTCTTAGATCATTATATCTTACCTATTTTGTGATTTACACAATACATGTATATATGTTTCTCTGACTATTTTGTTCAAACAGACATTCAAGCAGCAATTTATTACCTACATGTATGTGTCCTATAAAGTTCTTATGTTTATTTTACGACATCAGTTTTATCAAAACACCTAAGGTGAATGTTGTTTGAGTGGACAGGTTAGTATAAAATCTGTTTTTACCTTTGGCCAAGGGATTATGAGATTATTCACTTGTGATGTAATCCACCACATAGACTTCAATGTGTTAAGTTTACCGTCATGCAGTGGTCTAGGGGTATAATGTTTGATTTGTAAGCAGTCCTTCCCAGGTTCCATTCCAGGACCGAGTCATACAAAAGACTTATAACTATAAATGGACGTTCCTTCCTCAAGCTCTGGGCATAGAAGTGAAAACCACAGGTCTTTCGGATGAGGCTTAAAACTGAGGTCCCGTGTCGCGGAAGGGATCTCACATACAACAACAGTTACTGTCCATAGCACAGGTCAAAATTTGTGTCACTTCACCTATAAAGCTGTTGACGTCTCAGTATAAGTGAAAAGAAATGGCAGGATGAAAAGCAACTTAAAATAAACACAAAAAAAAGTTGAATTTTAATTTCTGGAATCTTAAAAAAATGTCTCATGAAGTTGTCATCGTCATTCCAATTTGGGCAGCATTTTGTACACACTGTACTCTGAGATCAAGACACAAGATTGTATCGACTTTATTTAGTCAGTTCAATGCTTTGTTAATCTATGATAAAAAAGAAAGAAATTAAGGGTATAATTGTATGTCTTCTTCAAAAAAAATAAATAGAAAAAGGATGTTGGCCTTATAGTTACGAGGAAAATTACTGAAGATTACAGTCATTTAACTCGTGTGGCTTTCCAGAAAAGCATCACAACAAAGCAATTTCAAGATGCACAAATTTTACTGCCTTTTTATTGCTGTTCATGTTCTCCTGTATTGGAAGTTGACAACCTCAGGCCATCACATTTGCCAAAGGTTTCAAGATTAATCTTTTCATATACAGTTCTGTGAATGACTGTCTATTCGCAGTCTCCGATATTGATGAAACTAATTGGAATTACAGTGTTTTGCATCATGTCAAAGGAAGAATTTAAGATATCCACAAGGCTATCTCTCTTGCAATCTTAATTTAGCATAAATGACATTGAAACGATTGCGAGTAATTTCTTGTAATTTTATAGATAATGCCACATGATGTGTGTATGCATTTTGTTTTTCTGTCATATCCCGATTTTTTGGTGAATTACACCATAAAATTTTTTAATTTCATTTAGTAGGAAGTGTCACCCTCATTCGACACTAAATAATGAGAAATACGGGAAATATGTATGATTACGGAACAGCCCGCTTCATTACTGGAGATGTGATTGCAACCATTAATCACTAGAAAAAAGGTTATATATCTGTGGCATCATGGGGGCACAGTGATTAACATCTCATGTTAACACGCTGACCACAAAATTTAATTGTTAGTTGCGGCAAACAATTTCCCTTTAAACAGAATCTTATTCTTTTATGAGGTGGATCTAGATTTCTGCTACAAATGATTTCCGGTCACTTTTCGCTTTTGGAAAAAAATGATTGTTTAGGGATGTTTTATTTTGTTTGTATATTTGTTTATTATTTTGTTTTATTTTTGAAGCCTAGAAATTCTGTTTGGATCTTAATTCTTCTAAAGATACAAAGAATAAACAAGTAACTTAAAGTAGCATTTGCTGTGTTGTTTTTTTCAAAAATGTTTTTTTTTTTTTACTACTTTGATATGCATTTTATAACCTGTCTATAGGGGCCACCCAAGGGACCAGAAAATATTGACCTTTATGTGCAGTTGACCCTTATACACAGGTTCAATTTATTTGAAGTATGCAGGCAAGGCCTTGGCCTTTATAAACAGGTAATCCTTATATAAGGTGGCCACGTTAGCAGGTTTTACTTCATATATATATAATATATATATATATATATATATATATATATATATATATATATATATATATATATATATATATATGTAGGTATGAAATTTCATAAATTGCTATATATTTTGTGAAAATTGCTTGAGAAACCTAGCTTTGTCATTTTTTCACTTGCAATAGTTTAAGTAAACTTTATTATTTGTATATGCATATCACATGTCTCTAAAAATGGAATTTCTATGGTTGGTACTGACATTATACAGAATTCTCTTTTTTTAATGACTCTAAACACAACATAACTCAAATATTTCAGAGGTTATAACTTGAACTCATTTCAGAGGTTATAATTTGTGGTACACATTTCAGAGGTTATGTACATGTACTTCATATTTATCTGATAGGAAGATCAATTTCAACATCCCTGAAGTTTTAGGTCAGGTGAGATATTGGTATCACTTGGCATCTATGCACTAAGGGTTATTTTACATGCCACCCCTACTGTGACATGGGACCTCTGTTTTAAGTCTCACATGAAAGACTTGTCACTTTCACTTTGTATGCCAGGCGCTTATCAAAAAAAAGAAAAAAGCACTACAATTTTAAAAAGTCTCTGGTATGACACACTTCTGGGAGTCAAACCAAGGAATTTCACTTGCCAGCCAAAGGGTCTACCACTAAACCACTGCAAATTTTGTACAAAACTTTCAGTAAGTTTATTCCTACACTATCGTAAATATATTGTTATGCTGTCCTCAGTGCCCTTGGTCTTTCCTGACAGCTGTGATATACGACGACATGACATTTATGATAGCGTTGGACAGCGCTAAGATAAAGGTGGGACAATGCTACAACTTAAAATAAGGCATGATTGCCGGGGTACTCTTGGCAAAATTTCTAAACATGTTAAAAAACCTGGCCAAGACAAAACACCCCCAAGGATGCTGCCAAGATATGACAGAACATCACTAAGATAATGCTAGGATACAGGGTGAGAGTGATACGTCCCGATTCCCGGAAAAAGCTGATGTCTTGGCTGTGTCTTGCACAGAAGTCTTTTATGTGAGACACAGCCTTAACTAAGACTACATTCAAAATTGACATCAAAATGTCCAGGTGAGCATTGGGACCCTTTAGTTATCTTAATGTTGAGGAGAAAAAGCGTTTTTGAATTTACAATATGATAACTGTTGTGATATGTTTTAAATCCATCGTCACAAATGTTACAGTCTGACACAAAACTGTCCAGATGTAGAAATTGAACTGCTAATTGAATTCACCGGTGCAGATGGTAAATTAGATATCAAGTAATATTGAATGATGACGATCTATATCATCGGAACGGGTGATAGGCGAGACATATAATTTTGTGTAATTTTTGTAATTGTGTGATATATGATAATTTTATTATCGTTGTGCTTTTGTCATCTTTGTTTTAGCCTCGTGTACTATAAAAATCATGTTAACTTTCATTCACTACTCAAATCAATTTCATGATTTTATTCAGGACTTTTGATATTTTGTGACCTATTTTATACATCAAAGACAGACAGACAGACAGACAGACAGATAGACATAGATAGATAGATAGATAGATAGATAGATAGATATACATAAACACAGATAGACAGATAGGTAAATAAATATATATTATAAACACAGATAAATAGATAGATAGACAGACAGATATAGATAGATAAACATAGACACAAATTGATAGATAAATAGATTTATTCTATTCATTTGTAATCATAGTTACAAGACAGATTTCAATACGCCCAAGCAATACTTAAGTAATATTACACTGCAGGGCTTTCCCTAGGGTGTTATTTTAGTGAGTCCCAGGGACCCACAAGAACAAAATTCCTGAGTCGTTTGTTAAATTTGTGAGTATCCAAGTCAAAGGCACACATTTTCAGTCTCAGTTTGAAAAAAAAAACATAGAGTTTTTGCACGTCCTTAAGGACTCACTAATATTCATGATTTGTGTCCTGAAAAGCTATGTGTCAGAGACACAGAAATCATGCATATTGGGAAAGCCCTGCACCGTAGTTGTATACGGAAATTTCTCCGGAGCTACTTTTCTAAATGGTATTCATGTCATCCATAATATTTAATGGCGTCATTAAAAGTGGAGTGAATCATGTACACATATAGATAAATAAGGAACAGATCATAAATACAAAATATTTAATGGCGTTGTTAAAAGTAGCATGAATCATGTACACATATAGATAAATAAGGAACAGATCATAAATACAAAATATTTAATGGGGTTGTTAAAAGTAGCATGAATCATGTACACATATAGATAAATAAGGAACAGGTCATAAATACAAAGCCACACAAATGTCTCTACGCTCTCACTGAATCTATCCACTACAACTATCACACTCTCTCCGCTACAATGATCATGCTCTCACTGAATCTATCCGCTACAACTATCACGCTCTCACTGAATCTATCCACACTCTCGTTGAATCTATCCGCTACAACTATCACGCTCTCTCCGCTACAACGATCATGCTCTCACTGAATCTATCCACGCTTTGTTGAATCTATCCACTACAACTATCACGCTCTCTCCACTACAATGATCACGCTCTCACTGAATCTATCCACGCTCTTATTGAATCTATCCACTACAACTATCACGCTCTCACTGAATCTATCCACGCTCTCGTTGAATCTATCCGCTACAACTATCACGCTCTTATTGAATCTATCCACTACAACTATCACGCTCTCTCCGCTACAGCGATCACACTCTCACTGAATCTATCCACGCTCTCGTTGAATCTATCCGCTACAACGATCGCGCTCTCACTGAATCTATCCACGCTCTCATTGAATCTATCTGCTACAACGATCATGCTCTCACTGAATCTATTCACGCTCTCATTGAATCTATCCGCTACAACTATCACGCTCTTATTGAATCTATCCACTACAACTATCACGCTCTCTCCGCTACAACAATCACACTCTCACTGAATCTATCCATGCTCTCGTTGAATCTATCCGCTACAGCGATCACACTCTCACTGAATCTATCCACGCTCTCGTTGAATCTATCCGCTACAACGATCGCGCTCTCACTGAATCTATCCACGCTCTCATTGAATCTATCTGCTACAACAATCATGCTCTCACTGAATCTATTCATGCTCTCATTGAATCTATCTGCTACAACGATCATGCTCTCACTGAATCTATTCACGCTCTCATTGAATCTATCTGCTACAACGATTGCGCTCTCACTGAATCTATTCACGCTCTCATTGAATCTATCTGCTACAACGATCATGCTCTCACTGAATCTATCCACTACAATTTCATGCTCTCATGGAACTTATCCACTACGATTTCATGCTCTCATAGAATCTATCCACTACAACTATATGCTCCCATTGAATCTATCTGCTACAACAATCACGCTCACACTGAATCTATCCACTACAACAATCACACTCTCTCCGCTACAACGATCACACTCTCCACTACAACGATCGCACTCTCTCCGCTACAATGATCACACTCTCTCTGCTACAACGATCAAACTCTCTCCGCTACAACGATCACACTCTCTCCGCTACAACGATCACACTCTCCGCTACAATGATCACACTTTCCGCTACAACGATCACACTATCATTAAATCTATCCACTACAACAGTCACGTGCAGTCTGATGATACAGATCGAAACAATTGTGTAGTTGTGTCTATAGACAGACAGATAGACAGACAGATATATATATATAGACATATAAAGAAAGGCAGACAGACAAACAAAGAGAGATTGATTGAAAGATTGATAGATAGATTGATACAAAGACTGATGGATAAATAGATGGTCTCTTCCAAGGTACACAGTAAATGGAGTCTCTCCTTTTCCATTAAAACTGGCTGCCACCACTAACTGAATAATACTAAGCCAATTATGTAAGAAGTTTTGTCAGTGACTTGCAGAAGGCTGGTGGTTTTTATTTTTTTTGTCAGTCATATTATAAGAATTGGTTTTCTCTAATGACACCATCAAAATGGACTCCTCTCATATAACTGATTAAGTATGAGTGTGAACAAGGCACCACCAAAACAAAGTGGGAGCATTATTTTCATTTTTGTATTCCTTTTCTCTGTGATGAAGAATAATGTTGATGTTGTTTGATACATAAAATTTATGATTTATATAATTCTTGACTGTATTCTAACCTAACTGTATGACTGTGGATTAATAGAATATACCCCCATTTTGAGGATATGACAAAAGAAATCTCTATTTCTGAGGGTAAGATTCTTGAATGACAAACCCCAGGCTTACCCTCGGATTAAGATTCCTTTGCCATACCCTCAAGGTAGGAGCTGATAATTTTTCTCCCCTGTTTTAAATACATGTATATATGTAGATCTATGCAAATAAAATCTGACATTATGCACTGCATTCTAGATGCCACAGACACCCTACATCATAAATTGTATTGTGATGTCATAGTATGTGTAGCTTGTCAGTACCCTAGCGGTTGACAAGGAAATCATTCCCCCTTAAAATGAAGGAGAAGTTTGAACAACGGAAGAAAAATTGTTACACTTGGGTCATTTGATATCAGATAATCAGTCGCTCCCTTTTACGACTGCCAGTAATTTACAGTCATCATCCACAAAATCAGGACCGAAAGTTTAAGTCCTTACTTATGATGTATTTGTATGCATTTTATTTCGTGTGTAATGACCATACAAATTCAGTATCACTGGTAATGACGCTACATCAGAACCCCGGAATTAAATATTGATTGTCGTAAATTCTGACTCTGACAGACAGGGCCAAATATTCAGAGCTTATATGATGTTCATCAGTCCTAATACATTAATAAAAGCAATTTGATGACAGAGAATTGTAATAACAACAATGGAGAAATATAAAACTAAACTAAGGACGTAGATTCATACAAATATTCATGGCATGTCAACGTGCATTAATCGTTAATATCTAAAGATGAGCATTCCGAGTCAAAAGTGCAATTTAGAAATGAACCCTTGCCAATAAAATTTTATCTGATGAGAACCTGAAGTATGACTTATTATTATGCATAACAATGCATTCAATATGAGGATATGACAATAAAATTGGACATTAAAAGAGCCATGTTATAATCTCCCATTTATCAATTTCATCAGTTTTTTTTTCTTCTATGATTTGTGCAATCAGATCAACGGACTGATGCCTCCTAAAATACAACTTGTACCAGTGCTGTTGTTGCTTATGCAATGCATTCTCTTAATAGACAATGGAACCTATCTTGAAAGACCACCCAATGTGCCACTTAAATGTGGTCACTAAAGACACGCAGTTAAAGACCACCCAGATCTGCCACTGAAATATGGTCACTAATGACAGGTGGCAAAAGACCACCCAATGTGCCACTGAAATGTGGTCACTAATGACAGGTGGTAAAAGACCACCCAATGTGTCACTGAAATGTGGTCACTAATGACAGGCGGTGAAAGACCACCCAATGTGCCACTGAAATGTGATCACTAAAGACAGGTGGCAAAAGACCACCCAATGTGCCACTGAAATGTGGTCACTAAAGACAGGTGGTGAAAGACCACCCAATCTGCCACTGAAATGTGATCACTAAAGACAGGTGGCAAAAGACTACCCAATGTGCCACTGAAATGTGATCACTAAAGACAGGTGGCAAAAGACCACCCAATGTGCCATTGAAATGTGGTCTTTAAAGACAGATGGTGAAAGACCACCCAATGTGCCACTGAAATGTAGTCACTAAAGACAGGTGGCAAAAGACCACCCAGTGTGCCACTGAAATGTGGTCTTTAAAGACAGATGGTGAAAGACCACCCAATCTGCCACTGAAATGTGGTCACTAAAGACAGGCGGTGAAAGACCACCCAATCTGCCACTGAAATGTGGTCACTAAAGACAGGCGGTGAAAGACCACCCAATCTGCCACTGAAATGTGGTCTTTCAAATGGTCATCTCTCAAAAAAGGTTTTATTTAAAGGATTATTGAATTAAGTGGTTTTGAGAATGTGGAATCACTGCAATTACACCACTAAAGTCAAATTTCAGGAACATTTTAAGACAAAATTTGTACAAAATCATTATTCTCAATGAATGTCAATCAACATGTACAGCAGGAATCAATTTTATACTAGTTGTTCTTTAACTTTTATGTACACTGATTCAGTCTATCTCTACTTAAACATTTGAAATTATTCATTTCCTGACTTTTAACCTGATTTAGTATGTTGTTTTATGATGTTTCCTCCTCCATGGCACCTGATCCCACCTCTGGATTTCTAGAGGTTTGTGTGTTTGTCCAATATTAACAATATTTGTATATGTAACCTGGACATCCTGAGGATTTATACTTTGGTATCTGATTTTATATCAGTGAGATATAGGATGAGTTTGATTAACTCATCAACCCCTGAAAGACAATGGACTCTTCTGTAATTCAATGATTTGGGCCTCTCCAGATGTATCTTTAAGAATGAATGAGTTAAGCCCTACATTTTGTAGTATTTACCAGAGTTATGGGACTTTCTTTTTTTTTTCTCATGCAACTCAATTTAATCTTGGTTATGGATAATTGATAAATAAAACCACAGCCCCAAATTCATTAAATTTACTCAGTATTCAAGTTCAACTGACATTTCATGATTTTAAGGTAAAACAGACCAAATGTTTTGCTGCAATTGAACATAGTAAATAGTCAGATTAATAAAATAAAACTTGAACTTGAGTATTTAGTCATTTGGTGACTAATTCCTGCCAAGGGAGGTAACCCTTTAACATCTTGTAGTATCTACAAAGACAAGGTTTTACAGTATAACAAATTCCTGCCAAGGGAGGTAACTCTGTAACATCTTGTAGTGTCCACAAAGACATGGTTTTACAGTATAACAAATTCCTGCCAAGGGAGATAACTCTTTAAAATCGTGTAGTGTCTATAAAGACAAGGTTTTGCAGTATCTAATGACATTACTACAATTATAGGGTTGATTATGTCTTGCACAATTAAGAATTGACCAAATGTTTTTTTTCTTATATCTTGCAGACAAAAATGAAATTTTTGCATGGGGTAACAGCAACAGTGGACAGTAAGTACAGAAAGGTTATAGTTTTATACAACTGTGAGTACACAGGTATTGAAATGTGGTCTTTCACAGATTTTTATAAAATTCAAATTATACTTTTTTATTGGAAATGTATTTATTCATTGAGAAAAATATTATAGCAACGTTAAAAATGGGAGTAAGAAATAGCCATATAGTCTACCAGTATATGAAATGCATCCTGAATAAAATCATACTACAGGCTTTTACATGTGGAATTTAATTAGCAGTTTAATTTCTATTTGATGTATTATTTTGTCTTCACAATCTTATTTTATGGACTAGTTACACCCTGATTCTGAATGGTTTTTTTTTACCATAACCATATGTAATTCTACAACTGTCTTTGATCACCTGAATTCAAGAAATTGAATGTTGAAAAAGTGAAGAAAAAAAACCCCAAAAAACATGAACTTGGTGGCAGCTATTAATGAAGACTCAAAATTTAATTAATCGCCACAAATTACCATTAATTTGGCACCAAGGTCTCATAAATAATTAAATAATTAATTAATCATGTTTATAGATCAACTGCTGCATTTTCCCCTGTGAGGCAGAGAGAGAGAGAGACAGACAGACAGAGAGAGATGTTCAGTGTGTGTGTGTGTGTGTGTTTATATCCTTGCTTTAGTGGTCTGTGTTTTCAATAGCTCTGAAATTCAACAAGATGACCCTATTGCTCTCCTCTTTTGTCTGGCGTTGTCCTGTGTGTTGTTAACTTTTAGACATTTTCTACTTACTTTCAAGAACCAATGGGCCAATTTTGACCAAACGTGACAGGAAGTATCCCCATGTGAGGCCTCATAAAGTTTGCAAATAAAAAGGGACAAGGGCCCATAGGGGCCCCAAAAAGAACCAAAAAAGATCAAAACTTCAAAATCATCTTCTTATGAATCAATATTGCCTATTCTGGCTGTATCATGTTTTAATTGGGTGGCTGTTAAGGTCCATTGGGCCTTTTGTAAAGTGCTACTATACTTGTCCAAACTGACAAAGGTAATCAAACTGTATATTCTAGACTATTTACCCTTTATCTAGGCATAAAGTTGTGTGGACAGGAGATGAAATCTCACCTCTGAAAATCTGGCACAACTGGGGATCGAACTAGGGACCTTCATGTTGAAGATGTGATGCTCTACCGACTGGTTGGTCAATTTGAGGGTGGAGATTTCTGTTTTCACTCAACACACATTTTTCTCCCATGCTTCAAATATATGTTCAAGTACGCAAATAAAGTTTTACAGTCCATAGCTACCTATGCATTGCATTCTCATTAGGCCTTGATGTGGAACCTAGAAGCTATATGTTATGTATTGTGATATCATATGGTGTGTAGCTTGTCAATACCCAAGGAAATTATTCCCTGTTCAAAAGAAGGAAAATTCTGTGAAACATTGGAGAATAAAAAGAATGATATTAAGAAGGTTCTAAAACATTTCATAATTAAGAAAATAAATCATAAATACACTAGCTAACAAAATAGAATTATTTATGATTTGTAATCATGCTAGCTGACATATTAGGCAGATGGCTATACATATTCAAACAAAAACATATTACGTTGTGTAAGATGGTCATTTGTATAGTTGAATGAGATTTCCGGACCTTTCATATCAAAACAAGTGAGTGCATTTTCTGCGATCACAAGGGTATGGAACCCAGATTATCAATATTTGCATCAGATTTCAACCTTCTGTATATGTAGCTTGTATTGTTCCCTATGTAATTATATGATACCATGTTTTATTGAAGTTTTAATTAGCCGCCCCAATCACAATTGAACAGGTTGGCTAACAATATCATGTCAAAATTGAATATGCAGTCAAGAGCTAGATTCGAGTTTGCTCCATAATGCCAAAAAAACTGCAATTTATGATATGAGTACCAATAGAACTTATTAATTTTCATAATTTGATATTTTGTCCATTAATTCTCTCCGTCTCTGATTTCAAAATAATTTGAAATTTCATGAAGGAAATATCCATTCTGTCTGCTTGATTATCAATTATTAACGTGAAATGTTTCAAATATCGGTAAAATATAATCAAAGTTTCAACTTTAGTGTTATTTGTTGTCTACTTCACTAGTTCAGATTTCCATGTTATTATGCTCTCGAGATCAAAGATGGGAGGCAAGTAACATATTTGGTATTGCCGTTTGTCCATTTGTATATTCTGTTTTTGAGATTTTAACACAATCTAGTACTTTGGAATCTCGTTATCTTGAAATTCAAGGGATCACCCTGATTACTTCAACATATCCGAATTTTGAACAAAAATGTTAATTAACATACATGTATTTATCTATCCCTAAAACTGGGGACTGATTTCACTGTATATTGTTTTATATCAATGAGGTCAACTGTGGTCAACTGTGGTCAAGATTGAGTTATAGAATTTTAGAATATTGATGAATGACTTAATCATGGGAGAAGGGGGGTAGCTGAAGATGCTTCTCAAACCCAGAACACATCCTATTTCTATAACTACATGTGTTTGTTACACATGGCCAAAGAGCAGGTGAGTTCCAGGTATTGAAATGACATGTGTTCAAAATTGTTGATTGGTGTTAAACAACATTCAAACAAACAATGACATACTTACCATACAAATCCTTTTTAAGTCAAAAGTATATATGTATCATTTGAAACACCAAATAAATAATACATGTATATATAAGATTTATGTTACCAGTAGGCCTATTTTAACTTATGTTAGTAAAATTGTAAGCTGGATATTCTGAACAAAATAATTAGCCTCTCTCCCAAACACTCTCTTTTTTCCTTATTCTCTCTTTTTCACTCATTTATTCTCTCATTATTTTTTAATTTCTTCCTCATTGTCTTCTTTACTCATTTTTCTTTCTTTTTTCACTCTCTGAATCAGTCTCTCTCTTTTGTCTCTTTATCACTTTCTAACTAACTCCCTCTGCATTTCTTTTTCTGTTTCAATTTTTACTCTCTGTATAACTCCAGTTTCCTCATTTACTCTCTCTTTCTCTCCCTTCTAGCCTCTCAACTGCTTTCTCTTCCCCATCCTCTTAACTGCCCCCTTTCCTCTCTCCCATCTTTTTACCGCCTCCTCTTGTCCTCCCTCTCAACAGCATCTTCTCTTCCACCCTCTCAACAGCATCTTCTCTTCCACCCTCTCAACTGCATCTTCTCTTTCACCCTCTCAACTGCCTTCTCTTTCACCCTCTCAACAGCATCTTCTCTTCCACCCTCTCAACAGCTTCTTCTCTTCCACCCTCTCAACTGCATCTTCTCTTTCACCCTCTCAACTGCCTTCTCTTTCACCCTCTCAACTGCCTTCTCTTTCACCCTCTCAACTGCCTTCTCTTTCACCCTCTCAACTGCCTTCTCTTTCACCCTCTCAACTGCATCTTCTCTTTCACCCTCTCAACTGCCTTCTCTTTCACCCTCTCAACTGCCTTCTCTTTCACCCTCTCAACTGCCTTCTCTTTTGCATCCTCTTAACTGTCTCCTCTCTCCCACCCTTTTAACTACATCCTCTCTCTCATCCTCGCAACTGCCTCCTCTTTTCCACCCTCTCAACTGCATCTTCTCTTTCACCCTCTCAACTGCCTTCTCTTTCGCATCCTCTTAACTGTCTCCTCTCTCCCACCCTTTTAACTACATCCTCTCTCTCATCCTCGCAACTGCCTCCTCTTTTCCACCCTATCAACTGCTTCCTCTTTCCCATCCTTTCAACTGTTTCCTCTCTCCCAACCTCTCAACTGCCTCCTCTCTCCCATTCCTTCCCTGGATCCCTCTGTCCCATGCATCTACATATTATGTTGACCAATGACTAATTTTCCCTTATAGTACTTTAATCACACTCTGTCTCATTTATATTTAAACACCGCAATACAAATATGATATTTCAGTATTTAGATAAATATATTGCACAGATAAATATACACATAATAAGACTTTCAGTTTCCAGCCAATATTTCCATAGATTCACAATCAATACCAAACATATTTCTAAAATAGTCAATTTTCTGCTATATGCATTTAGTGAATTGCATTTTAGCATCAGATATCTTTTCTAATAATATTTTTGTTTCTCTAGGTTAAAAATGATAGTTTCTTCGACTGCTCTGTTAATCTAATATGAAATCTGTTCCCCAGAGTTGTATCAATAATTCATATAATTTCTCTCTTTACATTGGCTTTCAATGTTTTTTCCCTTCCTGGTTGTTTCTTCTCTGGACCTTAATGATGTTTGTGACCCCAGGGTTAATAATGTAATATCTGAATGTCACAGAAATGATTGGTTCTTCATGGTTTGTATAATTGGCTGCCAGTTTTTTTTCCACTGCTTATATGGCAGGCAGTGCTGAAGTTTATGACCTTTGGTATCCAGAGTCATCTCCCCTTTGTTGCTGAGTAAATTGTGATGAAGTTGATAAGCTTGTCATATGCATTGTAGTGAGATTTTAAATTAGGCTTGAACTTTGAACTGTATAATTTCCAGATTATGTTGGTAATTAAGATCATTTTAAAAGCAAATTTTAGCGATTTCATAATCTATAATTAAAGCTTCACAAATGTGTCCAATTTTTTTATCATGTATTTTTATCATGTTATCTAATAACAGAGTTGAAAAAAATCAATTTTTTAATTCTATCTTGCCTTCATTTTTTGATATGTCAAACTCCTAATAACTCTGTCATATCTTTTACTCAACTGAATTTTTAATCATCTCTGAAATTGTTATGTGTAAATGATATTCCACAGAATTATCGTCAAAAGTTTGATGACTAAATAACCAACATTTGTCTCATGATTCAAATTATAATAAACTGCCCCGAAATGTTAACAAGCTCTGCTATGTCTGCTCCAAAATGTTAACAAACTCTGCTATATCTGCCCCAAAATGTTACCAAGCTCTGCTATATCTGCCCCAGAGTATTAAAAAGCTCTGCTATATCTGCCCCAAGGTATTAACAAGCTCTGCTATATCTGCCCCAAGGTATTAACAAGCTCTGCTATATCTGCCCCAAGGTATTAACAAGCTCTGCTATATCAGCCCCAAGGTATTAACAAGCTCTGCTATATCTGCCCCAAGGTATTAACAAGCTCTGCTATATCAGCCCCAATATGTTAACAGGCTCTGCTATATCTGCCCCAAAATGTTAACAAGCTCTGCTATATCTGCCCCAGTGTATTAACAAGCTCTGCTATATCAGCCCCAAAATGTTAACAGGCTCTGCTATATCTGCCCCAAAATAAAAACAAGCTCTGCTATATCAGCCCCAATATGTTAACAGGCTCTGCTATATCTGCCCCAAAATAATAACAAACTCTGCTATATCTGCCCCGGTGTATTAACAAGCTCTGCTATATCTGCCCCAAAATGTTAACAGGCTCTGCTATATCTGCCCCAAAATAAAAACAAGCTCTGCTATATCAGCCCCAGAGTATTAACAAGCTCTGCTATACCTGCCCCAGAGTATTAACAAGCTCTGCTATATCTGCCCCAGAGTATTAACAAGCTCTGCTATATCAGCCCCAGAGTATTAACAAGCTCTGCTATATCTGCCCCAAAATGTTAACAAGCTCTGCCATATCTGCCCTAAAATGTTAACAAGCTCGGCTATATCTGAAGATTTAAAGTTATTGGTTTTTCTCCTTGTATCAAATCACCAATTATAAGGTGTTCACTGACTAATTGTTTGGTGATAAAGTCAAAATTAGAATTTTTCTGTACATGTCTGTACATAATGTTTATGTGTAGTTAGTACTAGTTAAGTACCTAATTGGACCCCCGTGACTAAGTGGTTAGATCATCACACTTTAAATGATGATTTCTCACACCTGTAGTCAACTCGTATGCAAGTCCGACTGGAATATAAGTCAATTTTGTGAGAAAGATTGTCATTTTACCAGCAGAAAGCATGTGGTGTCTTCAGGAGTACATTGTTATTATCTTCCACCATTAAAAGCAGTTACCAACATATAACTGAAAATTGTTGAATGTGGCGTAAAACGCTATTTAAAAAAAATAGTAAAACAGCAACAAAAAAATAAAAGTCATGTTAAGGTTGATGGTTCACCTGTGTACAAAGTGATGAGGTAATTAAGTTTACATACAGTACATGTTTGATGTACTGGGATGACTGTAGATTGTTCACCTGTGTACAAAGTGATGAGGTAATAAGTACTGTTTGATGTACTGGGATGACTATGTAGATTGTTCACCTGTGTACAAAGTGATAAGGTAATTAAGTTTACATACAGTACATGTTTGATGTACTGGGATGACTATGTAGATTGTTCACCTGTGTACAAAGTGATAAGGTAATTAAGTTTACATACAGTACATGTTTGATGTACTGGGATGACTATGTAGATTGTTCACCTGTGTACAAAGTGATAAGGTAATTAAGTTTACATATAGTACATGTTTGATGTACTGGGATAACTATGTAGATTGTTCACCTGTGTACAAAGTGATAAGGTAATTAAGTTTACATACAGTACATGTTTGATGTACTGGGATGACTATGTAGATTGTTCACCTGTGTACAAAGTGATGAGGTAATTAAGTTTACATACAGTACATGTTTGATGTACTGGGATGACTGTGTAGATTGTTCACCTGTGTACAAAGTGATGAGGTAATTAAAATTACATACAGTACATGTTTGATGTACTGGGATGACTATGTAGATGGTTCACCTGTGTACAAAGTGATAAGGTAATTAAGTTTACATACAGTACATGTTTGATGTACATGATGGCTTTGTACAGTTCAACTGTAACAAAGTGATAAGGTAATTAAGTTTACATACATCATGTTTGATGTACTGGGATGACTATGTAGATGGTTCACCTGTGTACAAAGTGATGAGGTAATTAAGTTTACATACAGTACATGTTTGATGTACTGGGATGACTATGTAGATGGTTCACCTGTGTACAAAGTGATAAGGTAATTAAGTTTACATACAGTACATGTTTGATGTACTGGGATGAATTGTAGGGTTCACCTGTGTACAAAGTGATGAGGTAATTAAGTTTACATACAGTACATGTTTGATGTACTGGGATGACTATGTAGATTGTTCACCTGTGTACAAAGTGATGAATGCTTTTGTCTTTTTTCCCGAATACATTTTAATCATTTCATTTCCCTTGTCATTCATGATGGCTGCCACAGTTAACTGTAAAAAACAAACAACAAATCATTTTATATATATATATATATATATATATATATATATATATCTAATTACAGTGGAATCCCGTTATGTCAAAATCAGATTATACCAAGGACAAACTGCCAGTCCCCATTTTGAATGATAATATATAAGCGTTCATTCAGTTTTTGATTTTCTTGAATTCCAGATATCTCAAAGTAATAGGTGTCATCCAGTGAACTTTGAGATATGGAGATTCCATTGTATATATATATATATATATAAAACAATATAAGAGTTCATGACCTGTTCATAACAACTTAATTACTGGTAAATTTCTACATTGTTGGCCGTTAAATATCTTGGAGAGTACATTAATCTTTGACCTTTAATTTAAAATCATGGCCACTCATCTCCATCGATTTATTACAGAAATTAATGAAAACATCACAAAGATATGGTTTTTATCATAAAAGCTTTGCCTGTGAAATGCACAGTTTTCATTTAATACATGTATATTACTGTGCATTACAATATTATATTGTCATTGTCCTATGAAGGCGCTTTTTTGTCAATTTGGTCTGGATTTCACAACTCGTGCATCATGGTTTTCTCTCCGATTTCAATGGAAGATATGCCAATTCTTGTCTTAAACCAGCATTGTACAAATCATTCTGTCAGGCCATGCTTTAATTACGATACCAAGGTGACAATGCCATCCAATTTTGCCTTTTTCAAAAATGCATGATTTCAAGGGGAACTTTTTTACCACAATGCTCATTTTCGATAACTTCTGCAAAAAGGTGTCAGTTGTCACACACTTAGAACATTCTGATTGACGAGGGTCTACCAGCATTTGACACTTGGTGTCACCCTGGAAAAGATTTTTTCTACCACAATACCCTCGTTTTCCCTAGAGCATTGACATTGAGACCTCTTACACACAAAATTTCTCAACGTAAGTCAATTAACGTGATGTAAACAGACATCTTTAAACACCACATATTATTGCTGTAAAAGGCATTCGGAATTGACGGAGTGCTCTGCTCATATTTTCCGATTCTACAACATTTTAATCTGGGCATATGTCAAGCTTTTATTGAATTATTCTACTCACCTTCCAGAATCAAGCTCCCGATGTGATTGGGATTCAATTAATCGGTATTTTCTGAAGATGACATTGGCAATATGTACGAGAGGAAAGCCCTGCAGTTATATATATCATGTTTTCACGGAAGCTAAAGATCAGAGTTCTCTGGATCTGTAGCTAATAATTATCGGCAGTAAATTATGTTTACAAGAATATGATATGATTTCACAAAATATGGTTGATGAAAAATGATTGGTATCGCAACAATGTCGTGACACCCGATAATTTTATAGTGTTACTGATGTAGCTTCAATCAAATTTCTCATTGGCCCTGTTTGAGTAATGTCATAAGAGGCTGATTGTTATCAGTCATTTTATACTTGTGTCAGAAAACTCAAGTTTGTTATCTCTGACCATTTCTATTTTATTTCATCACTGTCTTGTAAGCAAGAATTGTAAATCTTTACAAAGTGTCTGTGTCCAGATTGTGATCAACCTTCTCCATACTCTCTCTCTCTCTCTCTCTCTCTCTCTCTCTCTCTCTCTCTCTCTCTCTCTCTCTCTCTCTCTCTCTCTCTCTCTCTCTATCTCTATCCTTCACTCTCTCTCTATCTCTGTCTTTATCCCTCACTCTCTCTCAATGTCTATATCTCTCTCTCTATATCTCTATCTCACTTTTTCTATATCTCTCTATCTCTCCCTCTCTCTCTATCTCTATCTCTCTCTGTCTCTCATGCTTTCTCTCTATCTCTCTCCATTCCTCACTCTCTCTCTATCTCTATCACTTTCTCTCTATCTCTATACCTCATTGTCTCTTTCACTATCTTTCACTCTTTCTCTCTATCTCTATCTCTCACTCTATCTCTATCTTTATCCATCACTCTCTCTCTATCTCTCTTTATCCCTCACTCTCACTCTCTCTCTCTATCTATCTCTATCTCTATTCCTCTCTCTCTATCCCTCTCTATCTCTATCCTTCACTCTCTCTCTCTCCATCACTCTCTCTCTATCTCTATCCCTCTCTATCTTTATCCCTCACTCTCTCTATATCGCTCCCTATCTCTCTCTATCTGTATCTCTCACTCTCTCTATCTCTATCTCTATCTCTATCTCTATCTCTATCCCCACTCTCGCTCTATATATCTCTCTATCTCTATCCCTCACTCTCTATCTCTATCCCTTAATCTTTCTCTATCTCTATCTCTCTATCTCATCTTTCTGTCTCCTCTTTCTCCACTGTCATCTCTCTCTCTCTCTTTCTCTCTCTCTCTTTTTGTTTAATCTTCTCATCTGTTTCATCTTACTCCTCTCTTCTCTCTTTTGCTGTTTCTCTATCTGTCTTATCTTTCTCATCTCTTGTTCTCTCTCAGTTGCTCTCTCTTTCTCTGTCTATCTCCTCATTCTTGTATCTGTCTTTTCCTTTCTCTTGCCCTTATGGCACTTTGAGTCTCTTAATGTTGTTCTATTAACTCATTCATCCCTAAAGACACAATTGGACTGGTCTGAGACATTTATTTACAGTAGAGTCCATTTTTTGAGGAGTTAATAAGTAAAATATGTGATATCAGTAAGACAAGTACTCTATATTTTGTTCTACTGATTTTCAATTTCATTTTTGCCTCAGTTTTGTAGTGAATATACTGTATACGATTATCAATAAGAATTTAAAGATATATATATTAGTAAACAACTAATCACACAGAAACAGTAATTCTTCATGGATGAGTTATGTCACGCAATAATCATGCTGTAATCCAAAATGATTCTCATTTATTTACATCAATATGGATTTGAGTCTTTGATTTCTTTAAGTTAGTATTGGCATCAGTTTCACTTATATAAGTCAGTATTGACATCAGTTTCACTTATATAAGTCAGTATGGATTTGAATTTCTCTTTATGTCAGTGTGTATTTGAGTTCATCACTAAGTCAGTATTGATTTGAATTTCTCACTAAGTCAGTATGGATCTGTGTTTTTCACTAAGTCAGTTTGTATTTGAATTTCTCACTAAGTCAGTTTTACAGTAAGTCAGTATGATTTGAGTTTTTCACTAAGTCGGTATGGATCTGAAGTCAGCATTGATTTGAATTTTTCACTCTGTAAGTATGGATCTGAGCTTTTCACTAAGTCCCTGTGGATCTGAGTTTTTCAATAAGTCAGTATGGATTTGAGTATTTCACTACGTCAGTGTGAATTTGAGTTTTACAGTATATCAGAATGATTTGGGTTTCTCACTAAGTCAGTATGGATCTGAGTTTTTCAATAAGTCAGTATGGATTTGAGTATTTCACTACGTCAGTGTGAATTTGAGTTTTACAGTATATCAGAATGATTTGGGTTTCTCACTAAGTCCGTATGGATCTGAGTTTTTCACTAAGTCAGTATGGATCTGAGTTTTTCACTAAGTCAGTATGATTTGAGTTTCTCACTAAGTCAGTCTGGATTTGAGTTTTTCACTAAGTAAGTATGGATCTTTGTTTCTCACTAAGTCAGTGTGGATTTGAGTCTCTGACTTAGTTGGTATGGATTTGAGTTTTACAATAATTCAGTATGATTTGATAAATAGTATATATATATATATACTATTTATTCATAAGAATGCCCTGTTTACTTCAAGATATCAGAAATTTCAGATGACAAAAAATTTGCAATTCTCATATTTTCCATTTTGATAGGACAACAAATAGACAGGTAATGCTAAATTGATTTTAAGCAATTGTAAATTACACATTTACCTTGGCTCGTTCACAGAAATTGATCGTCTTGTGTTTTGCAGTAAACAAGTAATTTATACAATGACTTTTGCGTACACAGATGGTAATTTCGAGATAAGTTTAATGAAATTCTATAAAATTTTGATACTTTTTATGAATATATAGTAAAATAATCGGGGCCAGACATTTGATATAGACATAACAGGCATTTGTAGGACTTTTTTACTCATCTGATTTTGACATAATGAGATTCCACTTTGTATATATATATTTGGTGGTGTAACAGGTTTGGCATTATATCAGGGTTTTACTATTTTAGAGGTGTGATAATTTTCCATTGAAGGGATTTTTATGAAAGTTTATAAGAAGTAATTACTCAAGGTTTTCTACCAAATTTTTGTCTTAGGGTCAGATTGACCCAGGGGTGGATCCAGAGTAGGGCAAAACATGCCGCAAAAAGTACCCCTCTTCGAAAATCTTCTGCAGAACCCTTGCTTGAATTGAAAAACAGATTTGTTCTTAGTGATCTACATGGATGTATGATTCAAGTTTGTAATTTTTGCCATATTGAAATATTCATTTTTGAGGTCTTTTCAGACTTTGTCACTTTCATTCATTTTTGTAGATTTCTTTGATTATATCCCCTTGTATTCAATATGATACATTCATTTAATGTGTTTTACTTGTATATAGATAAAAAAAATGTTTTCTGTGCAAGAATCGTGCTGTAATGTAATTTTTAGATATTTTTAATGAATTTCTTAAAATTACAATGTTTGTGTTTCTTGGCCAGATCAACCTACTTGGTCTTCTTTCCACACTTGTAGATGGTTCTCAGGCGAGTGATTGATGCCATTTTGGGTCTCTTGTTTACTTTCTATCATTGTAAATGTATGTAGATATATTAAAAGCATCATTTAAACAAAAATTTTCAAAGCTTTTTTAGGAAAGGGGCCTTGATCTTTTAAATTGGGATTTTTAGGAACAGTATGAAATCTCACTATATACAAATCTGTTTGAAAATACAAGAATCTCTTAAAATTCATTGTCATTTGACTTTATTTGGAATTAACTGCAAATTGGTAAAAACAGCTTCTTTTTTTGCATTGGGAATGGGGCGTTATTTCGGCCCCTTATGATAGGGTGGAAAACCCTTGGTACATGCCATAATCACAAGTTTACAAAATAGATAGAATATAACCTTCATGGCATTTTAAAACATTAGCACCAAGAGGCATTGTTTTAAATAATTGAGTGAAAAAATATGAAAATGAGAAAATTCATAGGGGAAAAAAGCAGAGAAAATTCATTTAAGATATGATGGTGAGTCACCGCCAACTGCACCACTTAGGATATTAATCTGTTTATTAATTATGTAATCGTGTCTTTGTTTAGGGTCATACTGAATCCCTCACCTCTACAATTATCAGCCAGCGACCTTCTGATGCTTGCTAAATACCCTGAAGACAGATTAATGTACAAACTGCAATTTCTAACTTACACCAAACATTAGTACATATGCATATAATGTGCCAGGGTAATATTTTGAATTATCAAACTCCTAAATCAACAGAGGTGAGATGAATGATGAAAGACAACAGAATTTAACTTGATTGGATCAGGAAAAGGTTATTGCCTCAAGTAAAGGAAAACGCCTCCAAGACCTGCGTGTTCTGTACCATTGTTAGTATACTATTGAATGCTGCGTTGGTCTCTTGACAGTTATAAGTGATGGTGTGTTGATGTGAAATGGCAAATATGATAAACTGCATTGTCAAACTGGCTGGGAGGCATGTAGTCTTTCAATTTTGGTTTTATGTTTTGTGGTCGGAATCATACTTTGTGTGGGTAAATATCTCGCCATGGTTTCTGGTTTATTCATGGAGCTCCTCTCTCATATTATCATGATAGATTCTTATTAGAAGTTAATGTACGCGAGACATTGCCAAAGATGAATTATAGATATGGGCACTTGAAATGTGTTCAGGAGACAAATTGAATTTATAAGAAAGATCGTAACATCGTGGCTCTGTAGCGAATGATTTATTGTAGACTAGCAGATTCATATTCTTCAATTTTGATCAGTAAAAATTCACCATGTTATATGCTTCTACATGGCTGAGTTGGAATGTTAACTCAACCCCTGAAAAACAATGGACTCTCCTGTAAATCAATGACCTAGATGAGTCCAAATGTCTTTCGGGGGGAAATGGGTCAAGTAGAAATATATTAATTTTTACAAGTTGATGGAACATAAATCCAGTTATGTTATGCTAAGTTGTTTATTGGGAAGAGGTCAAAGAACATTTTGCAGTATGGGGTTACTAACACATTATATTGCCTCAAAATTATGCATGTATGTGCATTTCAGCAACATAATCTCAACTTCAAGATTGAAATTTCCAAATCACACTTTAATTCGTATATTTTTGCTTTTTAAAGTGATATAAGCTGTCATGATGATTATTTTTGTCCCCTGAAAAATTGTCAAGAATATGATAAAATGAGTGTTGAAATACATTATCAAACATGTGAAATGTTGTAAAAGATCTTCTTCTCAGAGTTATTTGTTTTATTAGAATTAAGGTTTTCCGGTACCTTAAAAAATCCCGCTGTATATCCGTATGCAATGACCTTTCAGATAAACTCTTTTGCCATATCAAATGTACTTTGTAATTCGGTCAGGGGATCTCGGTCCTTTAAGCGCTCGGACTATGTTAAAGTCAGCCACATTTTATGTGTTTAATATTTACTTTTAAAATGCAGGACGTGATTTTTATTGGAATGTACATGTATTATGTAAATATATGCTTTTCATCACTATTTTGAATACCTGATGAAAATTGGATGAATATATGAATAAATATATCTGGTCACTAAAAGAAATTTTTCCGATCTTTAATGTTACCATGAATGCTGACATTGACAAAATCAAAATAATATAACTGTGAAAAGTATGTGTACTTCATGTTTTACAATCATGCCGCCATGTCCGGGGGAGTTAGGCAGTTCATGATCATGTGTCAAGAATGGTAAAAGCCAAGAATGCGACGGGACGAGTTAAAAATGGGTCGAGATCACCAGATATACCCAACACGTGGACAATTTCAGAAATGAATGTTTTGAAATGATGAAAAAAACCAACTTTGCCTGATTTAGGTATGAAATGATGATATATACCAAAATAAAGGTAATAAGAATAGAATGTATATTAACTGCAAATAACATATGTTTATTAGACACTCGGTAACCTTTGTAAAAATTTGATGAAAGTTAATTTGCAATGCTCAAAGTATGGCGGACAAAAAATAACTGATTTTATGGGCTATGTTTGGCAGGATTGTTGCAATTTTTCACATGCATTTGTTATTCTAACCACCAGATGGTCTCTTTGGAATATGTATGAGATAGAATATTACATAAAATTGGCATGTCAAATATTTTACCTACGACAGCTCATATCGCTTTAAAATGACGAAAATATAGTAAGAATTTGCTGAAAAAATGTAGGTCTACAAGACTTGTTGAAATATACACTATCAAAGGTCAGTTCGGCATCCTTTATGAATTTTAAGGTATAATAAATTTGATTTAGAATGGTACTTATCAATTATTTTTTACCATTATACTCTTGTGATAGAATTGACATTCAAAGTGATAGACTGGACTGTTAACAATTCTTGCACATGATTAATATGCAAATGAGTTCTGGTCAAGTTTCCGTTACTGTGTATTGCCAAATCTGCCTGTGAAGTTGGACATAAAAGTTGGGTCATTCCTCATTCAGGTGATCTGTTGAGAAACTGGCAGCAGTCTTTGAAGTTGGGAAAATGTTTTACATGTACAGGTATTGACCTAGAGATTTAAGGCTACTGATAGGAAGTGTAGCATAAAGGTGCTGTCCTGTCCCATAGAAATTTTCAGTTACTTTTTTGTAAAACCTAATTTTACCGAATTAAAAAGTATTCAGAATACTGAGTGTATTATACCTCATTAAGACTATGATTGCCGTCAAGTCGTATCAGTACTTTCAGTACTTTGATTATATTTCAGTTTCAGATTAGCTTTAAACTTTACCAGATTTTGTATGAAAAAATAAATGGCCAGATAGGGTTTTGAACCTATATCTTTCTTTCAGTGTACAGAACTCCTGTTGTGTTCATTCATTCCATCCATTCACAGGTTTTTTGATACACATTGAAGATTTTGCAATTTTGACCAACTACATGTATATAAAAAAACCATAGGAAATTTAAAAAAAGAACATACAATGACTACAGTTGATACAATCACATAGACCCTCCAAATTATTCTTTACCAGTTGTGCGACAGCCCTGGATAGATAGAGGGAAAAATGGAGAGGCAGATGACAGAGTTAATTCCATCATCCATCTAGTTTTAAAGTTTAACAGACAAACATTTGTGCACACTTTCTCTATTTACAGTGGGTTTTGTTTTATTCATGACAATTTTTTAAAAATGTTCTCAATTGGTACAATTGACCTTGATCGATAGTTTGAATTTTGTTCCCATCTTGTAATGTTGGCTGGTTTTTTAATTGGCCAGTTTGTTTTTTTAGATACCCCAGAGTATGTAGAGATGAAAGTTATGGGGACAGAGCTTTTGGTCTATTTATTTGTCTCTTTGTTTCTCCATTTGTATATTTCTCTATTTGCCACAGAATTGCAAATTTTTGGTTTCAGTCTATTAAACTAAGTTACATTCACTAACTTTTAACCAAATCTAATGTGCTGCTTGATACCAACAAGACCTTCCAGGAATTACATCATGGCCAATATTCGGCTTTATTTGCCAGAGTTACGTGACTCCGAGTATGAGGCTTTCAGTGGCATAGTATTTCTTTATCACATCTTGTGTGTATTTGTAGGTTAGGGGCTGATACCACAGAAACCTGTAGAGAACCACAACAGATTATTTTGTATGAAAATCAGCTACAGGCTGGGAACCCACATGTGGCAGGAGTGGCATGCGGTGGGAGGCACTCTGTAGTGTGGCTGACAAATGGTCATGTTTTTAGCTTCGGAAACAATTTCTATGCTCAGCTTGGATATGATTTCAGAGAGAAAACCTTCAAGGAAAACCAGGTAATTCAAGAAAATACCAGTATTTTTTAAAAAATTTCTTTTAATTCTTCATTTTTAATTTGAATCTTAGTCATTCTTTAATCTTCGTAAGACCTTCATTTCACAGGATACAGAAGTAGCAGACACTATTTTTCTTCCCATAATTAAAAAAAAGTTAATGTTACATAATGATGCAGCAATGACCAATTTGTGCTCGCTTCAAGGCAATGCTACTTGTGGACTTTAGGTGGTATCTTCTTAGGTATATTGTAACCAGGTTCTATCTCCCACCATTAAAATCTAGTTGGACTTCAGGTGGTATCTTCTTAGGTATATTGTAACCAGGTTCTATCCTCCACCATTAAAACCTAGTTGGACTTTAGGTGGTCTCTCTTCTTAGGTATATTGTAACCAGGTTCTATCCTCCACCATTAAAACCTAGTATATTGTAACCAGGTTCTATCCTCCACCATTAAAACCTAGTTGGACTTTAGGTGGTCTCTCTTCTTAGGTATATTGTAACCAGGTTCTATCCTCCACCATTAAAACCTAGTTGGACTTTAGGTGGTCTCTTCTTAGGTGTATTGTAACCAGGTTCTATCCTCCACCATTAAAACCTAGTTGGACTTCAGGTGGTATCTTCTTAGGTATATTGTAACCAGGTTCTATCCTCCACCATTAAAAACTAGTTGGACTTCAGGTGGTCTCTCTTCTTAGGTATATTGTAACCAGGTTCTATCCTCCACCATTAGTTGGACTTCAGGTGGGTCTCTCTGGTATATTGTAACCAGGTTCTATCCTCCACCATTAAAAACTAGTTGGACTTCAGGTGGTCTCTCTTCTTAGGTATATTGTAACCAGGTTCTATCCTCCACCATTAAAAACTAGTTGGACTTCAGGTGGTCTCTTAGGTATATTGTAACCAGGTTCTATCCTCCACCATTAAAAACTAGTTGGACTTCAGGTGGTATCTTCTTAGGTATATTGTAACCAGGTTCTATCCTCCACCATTAAAAACTAGTTGGACTTCAGGTGGTCTCTCTTCTTAGGTATATTGTAACCAGGTTCTATCCTCCACCATTAAAAACTAGTTGGACTTCAGGTGGTCTCTCTTCTTAGGTATATTGTAACCAGGTTCTATCCTCCACCATTAAAAACTAGTTGGACTTCAGGTGGTCTCTCTTCTTAGGTATATTGTAACCAGGTTCTATCCTCCACCATTAAAATCTAGTTGCCACCATATAAGTGACAAAATTGTGTGGCATAAAGCACAATTCAATATATAGGCAACACATATACAAACAGTATGTCATACAATTGACTTTGAATGATGATAGCTTTAAATGAAGTTTGACAAGAAAACTAGTCTTTATAGGGAGATAGTCTTTATATAGAGGTTGATTTGTACACAAATGGTACTATTGGGGACAGCAAAAAACAGTCTTCGTGACCAGGTGTCTTTATACACAGGTGGTCGCTAAAGCAGGGTTTACTGTACTTTTGTTTTACACACATGATTTTCTTTGACATGGTATTGGCCAATTTTTAATTGTGAAATTAAAACCTGATTACAATGTATCAACTGGCCTCTGACAAGTCAACTTGCAAACTTTCTCAAACAGTCATGCTCTTAGATTGCAGCGGGACATTTGCTAACTGACAGGTGACAGAGACTTTAAAGTATAATACTCTTTGCCACTCAACTTCAAAGATTCTGATATTCAGTATTCAGATAAAAACCTGGGTGACACAGTCCATTATGATACAGCTCTTTTGGTAGATGTCAGTTGTATGTATGTCTGTATTTTAATTTTGCATTTCAGTAGCTGTAAGTATTACGCTATACCTGGGAATTTTTGCTCCTGTTTGATCATCGCAATTTTAAAACGATGACAAAAATAATTGCTTAAGATAAATGAAGTATGGACATTCATGTGACTGGTGCGGCAGGCCTTAACTCCCACCTGAGAGCGTCAAGATTTTGTAAAGTTCTTTTCAACTGAGTTTTTCAAAATTATATTTTATTTTTCTATCATAAAATGTTTTTGAAAATAGCATGCCTATTTCAGAAGGACATACGTGAAAATATCAATGCAATTAAAGAAGCTTAGCTAGTTCCTTATATATATTTGATTAAACCACTACAGGAAAAATGTCAAACCAAAGTTTTTATTGGTCATTCATATTGATTTCAGTTATTTCTTTTTATGTTCAAATCATCAGATTTATCGAAAAACAGCTGACAGGAAGATAAAACATTGACCCCTAACATACCACAGTATCTAAAGAGCACCTGTATAGGACTTGGTACTGTATCAAATCAATCTAAAATACTCGGCTATGACTTTGAGAAATGATATAATAGTGAAATCTCGTTATGTCAAAATTGGATGAGTCGAAATTCCGGTTATGTCAAAATCGAATGGCCGGTCCCGATTATTTTACTATATATTTATACTGCTTTTATTCTGGATATCTCAAAGTTTTTATTTCGAAATTTCACTTATCACAAAGTATTTTTCTGGTCTGAAGTATAGAAATATTGCAGAATTGTTACTTGTTATCTCAAAGTTACCATCTGTGATTGAAGGTTTACATTTTGTATGCAATAATTATTCTGTAAATTATTTGTTTACCAGCAAAACATTGTACAATCGGCTTCAATTAACAAGCCAAGATAAAAGTGTAATTAGTTTTGCTTAGATCCAATTTGAATTAAGCAGTACCCTGAGTAGGTCTATTCGTTGTCCAATAAGAATAGAAAATATGTGAATTGAAAATTTTTGTTATATCGAATTTCAGATATGTCAAATTAAACGGGGGGGGGGGGGGGGGATGATGGGGGGTCCTGTGAAATTCCAGATAGTGAGATTCCACTGTATTTGACACTTTCTGTATTATTTGACAATTTATGTATTATTCTTAGGATTTTCATTTACCTCCAATAAGTGGTGCTCTGAAAGGAAGTACTAGAGTTCCTAATTATGATGTGACTGGTGGTTCCAAACTGAGGAAAAATTGGGTGAAACACACAAACCTGCTTGTCTAATATGCCACTGGTGTTATGCAGGGTGCTGTTCTAACTGCACTTGTTTTTAATGAATGAAATGAAATACTGCCTACACTATATATATTGAAAATGTGTGTACCCTATTTTACTATTTCAATTTTCACTATTACCTGTTTCACATTTCATTCCGTCATTTTACACTTTGGTTTGTTGTGCCATACCAGTTTCCACATTATCCTTTGCCAAATTTATGAAAAATTAACAATTCCTGCAATATCTACTGATCACAACACTTCATAATTGTATTCCATTGTGGTGCAGAAGAAATTGATTTCTTTTTTTAGGTTTTATGATGCTTATTGTCAAAATATTAAAAATTTGATTTGTTGTTCAGATATCATGAAGATACAGTACGCCACCTAAGGGAGAAATATATTTCTGTTGAGACAATTAATTGACTGTAAAATTAGAAAGTCTATTTTTTTACAGAGATGTCATCATGTAATGGTAATAGTCACAAAAATTTGGTGGTCTAGATAAAGAGGTGACCACAATAGCCAGGTGAATTTGTAGGCCAGATTTTACTATATTTACTGTATCTGTTAAAAATCCCTTTTTTGTTAAGATTATCATAAAATGTATTTAGCCTGTTTGTATATTTCTTAATTACCTATTTTTCGTATGAGAATTCTCAATTTCACAGACAATAGACCCATTTCAAAAAAGGTAAAAAAACCATTGACAATGATTTCGCTGATGATTTTGATGATAAAGAGGAAGATGATTGTGATGAAGATTTTAATTCTTATCCTCATCAATGTCGGTGCCATTTTAGATGTTTACCCCTAAAGATACATTTGGACTGGTATAAGTCATTGATTTGCAGAAGGGTCCATTGTTTTTCAGGGGATGAAGAGTTAATATGTTTGAGATATGGAATGACATGCTTACAATGTAAACTGTATATTATGCTTTTTACAGGCCAAACCTCATTTGCTCAAAAGCTTATTCCACAATCCGGTGGCTCAGGTGGCATGTGGTGAAAAGCATACTGTGTTCAGATTTGTAGGTGGTGCTATAGCATGCGTGGGGTAAGTTTTTTTATGTTTGATTAAAACCAGAATATTTATGACTTAAAAATGTATGTTGATATTAAGATAAATATAGTTCTTTTCTGATATATCACTCGCCATTAAAACACCAAGAACAAATTTCCTCCCATATAATTCCCCCATTATAATGCCAAAACCGACATACCGCCAAAAAAAGGCCAAACATAACCTAAATGTATTCTATGTGATGTTAGAGTCCACTTCACATAATTTGGCGAGGCCGGGTATCATTTTGATTCTCATACAGACTTTACTTCTCACTTTTTGGTTTATGACAAACTTCACAGTAAAAATATTTTATTCCTCTCTGAACATTCATAGGAATGGTAAAAAGTAGGAACAGTTACTCTAGCCAGTGTAATTATAATGTTGTTATACTTTATTACCTAAACTTTAAACTCGTCCAGGTCAAAAAAGGCTTCATATTAGACTCTTCATCGTTATATGGATTACATACTCCACCCTGCCAAGTTATATCAATTTTACTATACCAAGATTTAAAATCTGAATCAAATTGGTCATGTGGGTGTGTGTGTTATACCACCAAAATTTAGCACCAGTGGTTAGATGTACCCTCAAAATGTAAACATTGATACTTGCACTTACTCATACAATGGGGACAGTTTTCAATCAATAAATTCATTAATTTGTTTCGTTAAGAAATAAAATCAATTTTGGTTTTGCTTTATTCTCTTTCAGATCCAATGCTAATGGACAGATTGGTATGGGTACCAGAGATACAGTTACAGTCCCAAAAATTTTAGAAATTGGTCAACGAGTTAGATCTATTGCTTGTGGTGCTAATCATTGTTTAGCCATTACAGGTCAGTATCTGCTTTCAATACATATAGTGGTGTTTTAACGTTGGTATGTTTGTGGTTTTATTATGCATGGGAAGATGTTACAACGAAGTACAATTTCAGCACTATGCTATTGAAATATGTGAATTTTCTCCCCATATTATCACATGCTCCTGACTTCTATAATGGGAACATTCAAATAATACATTTTCCTCTTAATTGGAAAAATAGACTTATACATGTATTTGGAGAAAATGTGGACTTTATTAGTCTTTAAGTATTGGGTATAAGAGGAAAACCATCTATTATGTAAAGATATTGAGTTGTCTGAGGCACAAAGTGCTGAACACTATCCAATGTCTTCACATAATGGAAGTTTTGAAGCTTATATCATACTTGAAACATTTTGATTACTGTTCTTAGAAAGACATTTGACAGGTGGTCAGTCATCCAATTAATTTCCTTTAAGGAGCCCCACTAATCATAACTTATTGGATGCTACAGTAAACAGTGTTACCCAGCTACATCATTTTCACATGATTGTTGTATAACTAAATACTTTTTTTCATTATGAACTATTTGATTGCTACATGTCAAGGACAAATGAGTAGACATAGGCAAAGGTCAAGGTCAGCAGTAAAAGGTTCAGTTTGTGTTTTACACTCTGTTCTGGAAAAGCTACTCTCTTACATCTTAGTCCAAAGAAACACATACGTGAGTGTATGGTACAATGACATTGCCTCAGAGTCCACCCCTTACAACAAACAATAAGGCCGGGTTGTAGGGTTTTATTAGAAGAATTCACTGCGGGCTACTACTGCTGTACATGTTTGTATAGCGCAGACATTGATGAACACTTGATATGAAAAAAACTGGACATAAATCAGATGCTGTCAGAGGTTAAAAGTGAACATCAGAGGAACAATTGAAACAAATTGATAAAATTGTTCAGAACAAAAAAATTAAATCATGTGAGGTCAAACAGTTTAACTGAAAGATACACATGGAGAAATACATGAGTATGGAATTTTTTAACCAGTTTTCATTCTATATAGTTTTTTCTACCTTCTTTTGGAAAAAAAATCAAGCTTACTGACACGAGGACTATTAGTGTGTATAAAAAAACCTTTCTGCTAGGTATCGCACAGCATTAAATAGAAATCACAGTAATAGATGACTTTTAATTTAGTGATTCTTAGTTTGGATTATCTCCCTTTGACCATATATATATATATATATATATATATATATATATATATATATATATATATATATATATAAATATATATATATATATATATATATATATATATATATATATATATTCATACACTTACATGCATACACATGAATCTTGGCTATGGTAAAATCTATATTTAGATCATATAGTGTTTTCTTATATGTTTTGAATTTTTTTAAGTCACTGTTATTTTAGTAATTTTTTATCCACTTGCAGTGGCTAAAAGGGATAACCCATTTGACTGACATATAAGTGGTCTCTCTGTTTTGAATTCAAGACTCTATTTGACAAAAAGTCTTTAGTTTTAACTCTTCATCCCCAGAAAAACAATGGACTCTACTGTAAATCTTTAGGGTTCGTTGTGTTAACAGAATTTTTATATACCAAGCTTTATTTGGATCAGTTTGTACTGTGTATATTGCATGTAGATTTAATATATATATGTGTGTGTGTGTGTGTGTGTGTGTGTGTGTGTGTGTGTGTGTATGTGTGTGTGTGTGTATGTGTGTGTGTGTGTGTGTGTGTGTGTGTGTGTGTATGTGTGTGTGTGTGTGTGCACAAGTACAGTGAAACCTGTCTTGAATGAACAATGCTACTTAAATATGGACTTACATTACAGATGGTTTCTCAAACATTCTATCTAAAGGATTGTTTAACTGTGTGGTATTCAAAATGTGGACTTACATTACAGATGGTTTCTCAAAACCGGTTCTATCCAAAGAATTATTTTATTGTAATTGTATGGTATTCAAAATGTGGTCTTAAAAGACAGGTTGTCTTATATGAGAATGGTCTCTCAAGACAGGTTGTCTTATATGAGAATGGTCTCTCAAGACAGGTTGTCTTATATGAGAATGGTCTCTCAAGACAGGTTCCATTGTATCGACTGAATGACGATTCCATAGCTCATACACCAAAAGGGTAACAGAAAAAAGGCAGTTATAAAGACTCTAATAGTGCTGAAGATTATTTGAAATTTAGAAACAATCCCTTGAAGCAAACTATTAATATCTAATACATTATCCTGCCATCTCTAAAATACAACCATCCCTAAAATACAACCATCCCTAAAATATAACCATCCCTAAAATACAACCATCCCTAAAATAAAAAATATCCCTAAAATATAACCATCCCTAAAATACAACCATCCCTAAAATATAACCATCCCTAAAATACAACCATCCCTAATATATAACTATCCCTAAAATACAACTATCCCTAAAATATAAACATCCCTAAAATACAACCATCTGTAAAATAACTTTGAACCAAACATTATATCTTTGATTTAGCAGAGCCCATTTGTTTCCTAAGGGATGATTTATCATCTGAGATTGATCCCTGAATTTCAACAACAAGTGGAAGTCACCTAAATTTTGTGCATATTGGCGTGCATATTGTGGTGAATATTGGCATGCATATTGACGTGCATATTGCGGTACATATTGGCGTGCATATTGTGGTACATATTGGCTTGCATATTGACATGCAAATTGCCGTACATATTGGCATGCAAATTGCCGTACATATTGGCTTGCAAATTGATGTGCATATTGCTGTACATATTGCCACATATTTTGTTTGTTTAATTGTTGTTTACATCCCGCTAAGAATATTCTACTTATTTGAAATGTCACCAGTTTTAGGTAAAGAGCTTCAAATTTTGGCCTGTGCTATGGACTGACGCCAATGCAGTGAGGGTTCTTTTACATGCCACGCCTTCCGCGACACGGGACCTCGGTTTTAAGTCTCATCTGAAAGACCTAGGACTTTCTTTTCATGTGCCCAGCGCTTGCTGAAGGAACGGCCACTACCATTTTTAAAAAGTGGGGTATGACCAAGTCCAGGAATCCAACCAGTAAACTTATGCTTGTGAGTTGAATGCTCTACCACTAGACCATCGCAAGTGGTGCTTGGCACATAAAGTGCGGGACTAAATATAGATCTAGTTGACATGCATTATACATGTACATCTTGACAACATACAGAAATATACTAAGAGTAAAATTTTAAAGTGCACGGATATAACTTAGAAGAAAATAATGTCATTCATAGTTAATTATAAAAACCAATTAATTCTCCTGTGTCATAAATTAAGATTAAGCATAGGAACCACCCCTCTATCTGTCAGTGTGTTTGTGAGTGTATGGATATATATGTGTACCCACCTCAATAAATAAAATGTATACAAGATCAGGATTACGCTTCAATTTTGTTTTTCTTCTTTAAAGTTTAGAAAAGGTCAAAACAGGTCATGAATTTTTTGCGTCATGATGCAAGAATTAATTATTTGGTTTCATTTTTCTTTGGTTTTGAGAAGAGTTCATGTGTGGTCACAGTTTTTCACAAAGGAAATTCTTATGAGGTCATACCCCATGTGTTTACTGGATCTATCCCGGGGTGACAGGGGGCTTGTTAGCGATGATTTAAAGAGAAAAGTCACTCAACCTTTTGAACTTTGTGCTTTAGTGAAGTGATTCACTACCTTGGCAGATGTTGATCTAACACATTGTAGGTCTGATCTACATATCTGTACACCAGTTTAAGGTACTTCAGTTTTTGTATTTGATTCGCCCAAATATTTTAGTGTCCAAAAGTTAAAGAATTAATGAATATAAATTGATCCATTGTGAATAAAAATTTATTCACTAATTTTTCAAATCTCGGTATTGAATTATTTTGGTATACCAGTTCTGTAGTGGAATGAAGTGGTTGTCTTGAACTGTTGAAATTAAGTTCAATACAAAAAAATTGGTCTTTTTTCTCCCTTAAGACATTAGTCACCTTTTTAGGCAATATCTGACCCTGAGCATCATTCCATGACATAAAGTTGATTGTTGTTTGTTTAATCTTTTGTTATTTTTATTTTCTGTAGAAGTGTCAGGTGAAAATATGATGATTTGAATTTCAAACTGTATAATTCTCTTCAATATCCTCCTTATCTGGCACCAGAATAAATTTTTGGATTTAAATCAAACTAAATGTTTTGGTAATTAAAAAAAAATAGAATATTTAGGATGTATAGAGGTTAGCTTTGTAACCGGGGGGGGGGGGGGGGGGGGGGGGGGGGGGGGATTGAACATTGAACCATGATGTTTCTCAGCTGTAGTCAGCATGGCTTTGATCCATGCTGGAACCTAAGCTGATTTTAGCCAGATTACTAGCAGACGACTGTAGGTCCCTTCCCAGGAACAATGTAAGAAGATTCTTTCCTTCACCTTTGAAAACTGGCCACTGAATGTGGTGTTCTGTAAATGTATGACTTAAACCAATCCAAATGTGTCTTTAGGGGTGAATGCGTTACAGTACAAATAAACAAAGACAAGAGTGATAGATATTTTGATTTAAGGCCCAATGCTCTAATCATTTGTTTGTGGAAGCTGCTTCTCTTAGCATACCATATATCAATCTATCTTGATTCCAGAACTGTAGGAACTTAAAAAACTTTTGCAAGTTATAAAACCTACTATTATATACCTGTGAGTCCTTGTTCCCATTAAATTTTAACAAGTTATAAAAGCTACTACTCTATACCTGTGATTCTTTTTCACTCCCATTCAATTTTCGCTGTTTTCGCCCAGATGATAGGGCAAATTTAAAATGAAAGCAAAATTTTCCACCTAAACAATTAAGGCACAAACATACATGCCATCCAAGAAACTATGTGGTAATTTAGGGCAAATTTACAATGGGATGAATGTGTTTTGACATAAAAGGGTGAAGAATTCAACAGGCTGGAGATTTTTTTTCTTCTGTCTGTTTTGCAACATTCTCTCAAATAACTTAATGTTTTTCACATCAGATTTTAACCTACTTTGGTATGATGCATAATTTCAATGAAAGAAAGAATAACTTCAAATTACAGATTTCTGTAGTATTTGCCAGACTTGTAGGCTGTCTTTTTGAATGGCTGAGCTCTAATTGTCATACTTTATACAGGATTATTTTCGCCCCATTTTATTTTCGCTCTACTACACTTGCAAATGGTTTTGCCCCATTTTATATTCATGTAGACTTGTTACAATTCCAATTTACAATATGATTTAATTTGATTGCAAAGTTTTATCTAACAATTAATTCTTGTACATGTCTTCTTTCTGAATGATCACATTAAAGTTATTTTTAAACAATTGTGTGTCTTGTTTAAAATGAAATATGTAATAGATACTCTATGCAACTATTAAAATATTTGAACTTACCATTTTAAATTTGCCTAGCTTTGAATTATGCCCACTGACTATGAGGGAAAAAAAGGCAACAATATCCCTGTATACAGTATTTTTGATATATATGCTTGACATTATGTATGTGATTATGTAAATGGACTTGATGTAATCATTTAATGACTTTAATAATTTTAAAAAGTAAGTGATCATCGAAGGCAGATGGAAAATAACGTTTTTACAAAAATTCTCTGTATTTACGTGTTTGTATTCGTGGTAAACAGTGTCATCACTGACCCAGAAAGCTTTAGTTGGTCACTGAATGCTGTTATCTTCTTCAACCTTGGCGATAAATTGTAAATTTTTCTCGTAAATGTTGCATGCCTTTAAAATTTCTGTCTTTCGTTGTCTAGTGTGATATATAAACTATTTGACAATTGGAATATTATGTTAATCATGTAAAACCGGTGATTCATTGCCCTTCATTAATGCACCAGTATGGACTCCAAACATAGTAAGATGCACACCAGGTGCACAAAGTTGACAGGAATGAAATTGTTGCATGTGTAAATGAGGGGTGGTTTAACATTATCAGTCAAAACATGTCACCACATCCTCATGATCAACATGACCTTGCTTGACATTTCATCAAATGTGTGTGTATCTCGTGTAAGTCAGAAATAGACTGGTTAAAAAACATATCAGAAATCAACAAATCTGCCTGTTAAAATGCCACCAAGTTAATTTATTAACCTATCAGTGTCATATACACAAATTTCCAAATCTAGTATACTGCCATGATATATATATATATATACATGGAGAGAGAGAGAGAGAGAGTGAGTGTGTTTGTGCATGTTTGGTATCAGAATAACTTCACAGTGGACAAATTTACTTAAACTTAAAATAACTTTAAATAGTTACTTTTGGATCTTTTGAATTTTCCCAAAGATTACATTCAATTTACATATATAGAAGTGTATTGATCTACAGTGTCATATATAAATGTCCCTGCCCTTAATAAAATTTGCGTTTGGAAGTTGGAATTTCACAAAAAAAAATTTCCTGAAAGCACATGGCCAAATGCAATTATATATGCCACGTCATATCCAATTGTAATGAAGCCTAAAGCCTTTACAGGAGCATCAGTCCTTGGGGCCATTGTAAGCACCAACCTTTGGATAAACAATTAAAAAATAAACAATTAAACAATAAACAATTAAAGAACCAGTTCTCAGCACATTTGTCAAATCTACTGGCCCTGGCCATCACAAAGTAAAGAGGTCCCAAATATAACCTTATGTTTGTAGTGTTTGAAGTCTGACAGACTTGTGTCAGACGTATTTTTATAATTTATGCACTGAGGCATAAGAAATCAGGGATGAATGGTGCATCATTCATTACGTAGCCTATTTGAGGATACAGTACATTTCTAACTTTATACATAACTGGTTTTTGTGTCATTGAACACTGTGAATTCAATTTTTGTTTTATTTACAAAGATTATTTTAAAAAGTAAAATATTAATTGGTTCACTTCCTAGGAATTTTGACATGATTTATAATTATATTACAAGTCTTATCTGATTCACATAAGATGGTGGTGAGGAGGCACCTTTTGATGATTGATTATCATACGGATGATTCTACTCACTTTTGGGTGATGACAAGCTTCACGAAAAAGAAAAAAAATGTTTTATTCCTTACTGGATACTCTATTATGTATGGTAACAAGTAGGAACAATTATTCTAATCAGTGTTATTTTAATGTTATGCTTTATTACCTAAAATTTAAACTCGTCAAGGTCAAGAAGGGGTTCACAAGACTCCGCCCTGCCAGGTTATATGGTTTTACTGTATGTCTAAAACAAAAAGAGAAATCATGTGACTCTCTTATATATCAGGTCCGCATGTTATTTCTTTGCAAAAGACTTGATAAAACAACTGTCTAGTCACATATTTACAACTACAACAAACATTTTCCCATTCTGAGTGTTGTTATTTCTGAGAACACTCTTACTGTGATGTTGGAAATGCAAAAGTAATTTTGCGATCTTTGCTAAATGTTTGATATACCGGTATATATATATAGGGGTGGAAATTAATGGTTGCTCGTTTGCCTGAGGCGACTGAATTTACAGTCGGGTGATTTGGTTTCAGGATTTTTTTTGTCAATTTTGGGGGTCGTTATTCGGTTCATTTCCAGTCATAAATATTATCTGTTTTTTCCCAATTTTGGTCCTTAAAATTCCTAATCTGATGAAGCTAAAATTTTGACATGTTAAGTTTGAATGTCTGCTTTTATCAAAATAATGTAGAAGTACAACCATTCTGCATTCGTCATTTCAAAAAGATTAAGTTTCCAAAGTGATCCATTTCCTTCTATTTGTAGTTTAAATGGATTGCTAAAAATTATTTTATTGACAAGTAAATACGTTAGTCTTTATCTCGTGGCCAAAAATGTCACAGAACACATCGTGTGTTGACTGTTGTTGCTTGCAGTTTATGGAGGAAATGGAAGTTGGGTGTGTGTAATAAAAGAACCAATACCGAACGGAACTGAATTTCAAGATCTGTTAAAATGATGATACATGTACATTTAATACTAGATATTGTATTAAAGTTATAAAATCCTGATTAAATGTAGGTGAATGATAAAAGGAAAACTAGTTGTTGTGAATAAAAGTTTTAATTAGATATATAAAGAGGATAGATATTGTTTTAAAAAATGAAAACTTATGTAATTTGCATCAATTTAAACACACAGTAGTTACATTGTAAAATAGTAATAATAATGATTGATATAAATGATGTTGACAATACAGAATGCATTTACAATTAATTTACTTGCAAATACAATGTATATCATTCAGAGACAATTTACATTGTGTATATTTATTACAATAACAATAAATTAATAAAACACAAAACTCAAAACTCAAATACTTTTTTTTCTTTGCTGGCAAGCAAATTTTCATGGCAGGCAAGCACAATATCAGTATAGTAATTGCCTAGCTGAGCAAGTTGTTAAAAATGTTAAGGTCACAGACTGGTTAGAATTTATTCAAGTAAATATGACAGGACCCCAAGTTTAAATCTGGGCTCCCAGAATTTAAAAATTAGGAGCCCGTTTGTCTCCTGAGGATTTTTTTCTTAATTTCCACCCCTGATATATATATATATATAGTCACTGTGTAGATTTGTTGTCTTTCTCCTGTGAGATCATGTTGTATGAATGTCACTTCTTCTGTGACAAGGTTTGCTTTGTCTTTAAGTGAATTGTAACTTCTTAAAGCGATATAACCTGTAACAATGATTATTTTTGTCCCCTGACATAGAGTTGAAAATATGATAAAATCTTTGTTCAAATACATTATCAAACACGTGAAACATTGTAAAAGATCTTCTTTTCAGAGTTATTTGTTTTATTAGAATTAAGGTTTTCCGGTACCTTAAAAAATCCCACTGTATATCCGTATGCAATGACCTTTCAGATACACTCTTTCGCCATATCAAATGTACTTTGTAATTCGGTCAGGGGATCTCGGTCCTTTAAGCGCTCGGACTATGTTAAAGTCGGCCAAATTTTATGTGTTTTATATTTACTTTTAAAATGCAGGACGTGAGTTTTATTGGAATGTACATGTATTATGTAAATATATGCTTTTCATCACTGTTTTAAATACCTGATGAAAATTGGATGAATATTTGAATAAATATATCAGGTCACTAAAAGAAATTTTTCCGATCTTTAATGTTACCATGAATTCTGACATTCACAAAATCAAAATAATATAACTGTGAAAAGTATGTGTACGTCATGTTTTACAATCATGCCGCCATGTCCGGGGGAGTTAGGCAGTTCATGATCATATGTGTCAAGAATGAGAAAAGCCAAGAATGCGATGGGATGAGTTAAAAATGGGTCGAGATCACCCGATATACCCAACACATGGACAATTTCAGAAATGAATGTTTTGAAATGATGAAAAAGACCAACTTTGCCTGATTTAGGTATGAAATGATGATATACGAAAATAAACACAAAGGGTAATAAGAATAGAATGTATATTAACTGCAAATAACACATGTTTTTTGGACACTCGGTAATCTACTTAAAAATTTACTGAAAGTTAATACGCAATGCTCAAAGTAATGGCAGACAAACTATAACTGATAATAAGGGTTACATTTCGCAAGATTGATGCAATTTTACACATGCATTTGTTATTTTAACCATCACGTGGTCTCTTTGGAATATATATGAGATAAAATATCACATAAAATAGGCAAGTAAAATTTTTCACCTGCGACAGCTCATATTGTTTTAATTATAACAGATATTTTCCCATTCTACTGTTATTTCCCAGATCCCTCATACTGTGATACTTTAAATATAACAGACATTTTCCCATTCTAGTGTTGTTATTTCCCAGATCCCTCTTACTGTGATACCTTAACTATAACAGGCATTTTCCCATTCTAGTGTTGTTATTTCCCAGATCCCTCATACTGTGATACCTTAACTATAACAGACATTTTCCCATTCTAGTGTTGTTATTTCCCAGATCCCTCTTACTGTGATACCTTAACTATAACAGACATTTTCCCATTCTAGTGTTGTTATTTCCCAGATCCCTCTTACTGTGATACCTTAACTATAACAGACATTTTCCCATTCTAGTGTTATTTCCCAGATCCCTCTTACTGTGATACCTTAACTATAACAGACATTTTCCCATTCTAGTGTTGTTATTTCCCAGATCCCTCATACTGTGATACTTTAAATATAACAGACATTTTCCCATTCTAGTGTTGTTATTTCCCAGATTCCTCTTACTGTGATAGTCAATACACATGTATATAAATCCTTTTTCACTATTTATACAGCACTGTTTTGTCATTTCGCCCTAATCTGACATCACATCAATGTCTTCTTTGGCCTCACCAGGAGGCTTTGAATTTTGTCATGTTGTTTGAAATAAAAACTAATTTTGCTCATATTTGTCATCAGCAAGTTTAAATTACTCTTGCTACTCAGAAATGGATGAAATAATTTGAATGTATTGTTGATCATGTGACAGCCACCCACCTGTTCGAACTCAGGCATACCATACTGGGGGTGCTAAGGTGAAACTGGATGTTATTTTGAATGTGTGGCTTGTATCTCAACATTTTGAGTAAGGTTAATGTCCTTCTTTTTCCATCAATTGTTCTTGCTTTAATATTGTGATTTTCAAATCATAGCATTGGCAAGAACAGGTGCAAAATGAGAATCTGGTTCCTTGCCTGGAGAGGTGCTAAGAGTCACTTTTAGCCTACAAAATGCAGCTGAAAATCTGTTCGTAGGGGTCTGTATGGCACAGTGGTTAAAATATTGTGCTGTGTAGTATGAGGTCTCTTACCTCTACACAGCTTGGGATCAAGTCCTACTTGATTCTAAGCTGATTTTGTCGGGACGTTTGCCAGTTTACTTGGGGAAGGCCAGTGGCCTCTTCCTGGGTACCCTGTAACAAGGTTCTCTCCTCCTACACTTAAATGGCCGAAACAGCATGACTAAAAAAATTGTTGAGTGTGGCGCAAAGCAAACTTCAAAATTCTGAAATGAAATCTTTTCTTCTGGAAATTGATATACAGGAGGGTTTATTAATTTGTATGAGCTATATAAACCAAAATCGAATAATGGCCTTGCCAAAATAAGATAGATCTAGTATTTGAAAATTAAAATTTAAAAACTCCTTTTGTCTGAATACATGCATTATTTTTATAGGGTCAAGATTTAGATTTGTTTAAGGAAAAGTGCCTGTCATCAGTCATTTAAGAATGTCATTATTGTGACATTTTTTTTCTTTTTTTTGTAATTGATAGATGATGGTGAAGTATATACCTGGGGTTATGGAAAAGCCTGTGGTAACAAGCAAGGTGATTGCCTCACTCCAGGTAAAGTCCAATTACGACAGAATAATGCGGTACAGGTTGCTGGTGGATCTTTTCATAGTATGGTCAGAACCGGTAAGTAGGTTATTATTTCAAAATTTAAATTTTTTTTTTTATCTTTTTACTTTGCCTGTGATTAATTTTGATTCTTTATTTTCATATACAGAGGAGGATTCAGAGTTTTTAGATCATCTGAACCTAAGGTTCAAGTGAGCTTTCCTGATCACCTTTTGTCCATTGTCTGTTCATCTCTCTGGTTCTGTCTGTCTCTCTGTCAGTTAATTTTTTCACATTTTCAACTTCTACTCCAAAACCACAGGAGGGATTTTGATGAGACTTTACAGGAAGCAAGTACGCAAGGTTCTCTACCGAGTTTGTTCATTTCAGCCAGATCAGCCCACAGATGGATCCAGGGTGGGGCAAAATAGGTCTCAGGGTGTACCCCACTTTGAAAAACTTTTTTTCTCCATAACTACTGCATGGATTGAAAAACTAATTTCATCTGAATTATTTACATGGATATGTGATTCAATTTTGGATTTTGGAATAAATTGGAAAATTAATTTTTGACACGTTTCGATGTCTTTCGAGACTTTGTCATTTTCATTCATAAGTCTCCTCCACTCCCAAGAAGTATTATAAAAATTTGTAAATTGAGATTCCCATATTTGTTAGATACCAACACAGTTCAGGTGAGCAATGTGGACCATGGGCCTCTTGTTTTACTTTGATGATGATTTTTATAATTGAAAATTAACTCATTTAACCCTAAAGACACATTAAAGACTGGTCTAAATCATTGATTTACAGAAGAGTCCATTGTTTTTCAGGGGTTAATGAGTTAAGGACATATATTTATACAAATGATTCCATCATGATTGTCTGATTGTTTTAATTATAATTTACATTGTACACAATAGATTTTATCTCACCATGACAAAATGTCTGGAGACTTAATTTCATAACCCCTGCTGTGAGAGCCCAACTTACCTGTTATGGAAATGTGTTCTTAAAACCCTAATAAAAGCATCTGCTCTGATTCAAAATGGATTGAAGGCAGACATATAAGAAGGATTAAATCTTAATTTGTTATTAATTAGTGCTACATTGAATATAATAGACATATTCAGGATGGAATTGAAGGTGAAATATGTAGATTGGTCTGCCTTATGCTAGTATGGATGATATAAAGGAATCTTTAATCAAGCAGTTTTCTGAATATGGCCTTTCAAGGCAGGTTGGCCTAGGTGACAGTTTTGCCATCAGACATGTCCCATGTATTATCAACTACATAGCATACCTTCTGTAGACGTTCAGAGCTAAAGTTACACGTTCTTTGTAAGGAACAGGCTTTATATGTATGTATGTAAGATGTACTAGCAAATAGATATGAAATATCATCTATTACATATAATGTATTTTATAAACTTGTAGAATTCAATATTTTATGAATATTCTTATATTGCCATGTAGAAAAATACTTCACTCTATGCAGTTTATATCATCATTTACCAACATTTCACGAATATGTAACTTTTATGTTGAACATAATATATTATAGACAATGTGGTTAGTTTTTAACATGGTTAGACAAAAATATTAATGTAACCTATAATATGCTGTCAGCAGCATCAATAAAAGTTCAAGTTTCATCATTGTCAGAGTTGACTTTTGTAATCAGTTGTGATGTGGATGTGAATCACAGAGTTGACCTTGTGTAATCTGTTGTGATGTGGATGTGAATCAAAGAGTTGACCTTGTATAATCTGTTGTGATGTGGATGTCAATCACAGAGTTGACCTTTTTTAATATGTTGCGATGTGGATGTCAATCACAGAGTTGACTTTTTGTAATCTGTTGTGATGTGGATGTGAATCACAGAGTTGACTTTTTGTAATCAGTTGTGATGTGGATGTGAATCACAGAGTTGACCTTGTGTAATCTGTTTTGATATGGATGTGAATCACTGGGTTGACCTTTTGTAATCTGCTGTGATGTGGATGTGAATCACAGAGTTGACTTTTTTAATATGTTGCAATGTGGATGTCAATCACAGAGTTGACTTTTTGTAATCAGTTGTGATGTGGATGTGAATCACAGAGTTGACCTTGTGTAATCTGTTGTGATGTGGATGTGAATCACAGAGTTGATCTTGTATAATCTGTTGTGATATGGATGTGAATCACTGGGTTGACCTTTTGTAATCTGCTGTGATGTGGATATGAATCACAGAGTTGACCATTTTTAATATGTTGTGATGTGGATGTCAATCACAGAGTTGACCTTTTGTAATCTGTTGTGATGTGGATGTGAATCACTGGGTTGACCTTTTGTAATCTGTTGTGATATGGATGTGAATCACAGAGTTGACGTTTTGTAATCTGTTGTGATATGGATGTGAATCACAGAGTTGACCTTTTGTAATCTGTTGTGATGTGCATGTGAATCACTGGGTTGACCTTTTGTAATCTGTTGTGATGTGGATGTGAATCACTGGGTTGACCTTTTGTAATCTGGTGTAATCTGTTGTGATATGGGTGTACATCACATAGTTGACCGTGTGTAACCTGTTGTGATATGGATTTGAATCACAGAGTTAACCTTGGTTAATCTGTTGTGATATGGATGTGAATCACATAGTTGACTTTTTGTAATCTGTTGTGATATGGATGTGAATCTCAGAGTTTATCTTTTGTAATCTGTTGTGATATGGATGTGAATCACAGCATTGACCTTTTGTAATCTATTGTGATATGGAGGTGAATAACAGAGTTGGCCTTTTAAAATATGTTGTGATGTGAATGTAAATTACAAAGTTGTCCTTTTGTAATCTGTTGTGATATGGAAGTGAATCAGAGTTGACCTTTTGTAATCTGTTGTGATATGGATGCGAATAAGTTGTTCTTTTGTAATCTGTTGTGATGTGGATGTCAATCACAGAGTTGAAATTTTGTAATCTGTTGTAATGTGGATGTGAATCACTGGGTTGACCTTTTGTAATCTCTTGTTTTATGGATGTGAATAAGTGTTGACCTTTTGTAATCTGATGTGATGTGGATGTGAATCAGAGTTGACCTTTTGTAATCTGTTGTGATATGGATGAGAATCAGTTGTTCTTTTGTAATCTGATGTGATGTGAATGTCAATCAGAGAGTTGACCTTTTGTAATCTGTTGTGATGTGGATATGAATCACTGGGTTGACCTTTTGTAATCTGTTGTGATGTGGATATGAATCACTGGGTTGACCTTTTGTAATCTGTTGTGATGTGGATATGAATCATTGGGTTGACCTTTTGTAATCTGTTGTGATATGGATGTGAATGAGAGTTGTCCTTTTATAATCTGATGTGATATAGATGTGAATCACTGGGTTGACCTTTTGTAATCTGTTGTGATGTGCATGTGAATCACTGGGTTGACCTTTTGTAATCTGTTGTGATGTGCATGTGAATCACTGGGTTGACCTTGTGTAATCTGGTGTAATCTGTTGTGATATGGATGTACATCACATAGTTGACCTTGTGTAATCTGTTGTGATATGGATTTGAATCACAGATCTAGAGTTAACCTTGGTTAATCTGTTGTGATATGGATGTGAATCACATAGTTGACTTTTTGTAATCTGTTGTGATATGGATGTGAATCTCAGAGTTTATCTTTTGTAATCTGTTGTGATATGGATGTGAATCACAGCATTGACCTTTTGTAATCTATTGTGATATGGAGGTGAATAGCAGAGTTGGCCTTTTAAAATATGTTGTGATGTGAATATAAATTACAAAGTTGACCTTTTGTAATCTGTTGTTATGTGGATGTGAATCAGAGTTGACCTTTTGTAATCTGTTGTGATATGGATGAGAATCAGTTGTTCTTTTGTAATCTGTTGTGATGTGGATGTCAATCACAGAGTTGACTTTTTGTAATCTGTTGTAATGTGGATGTGAATCTCTGGGTTGACCTTTTGTAATATGTTGTTTTATGGATGTGAATAAGTGTTGACCTTTTGTAATCTGTTGTAAACTGGATATGAATCACTGGGTTGACTTTTTGTAATCTGTTGTGATATGGATGTGAATCACTGGGTTGACTTTTTGTAATCTGTTGTGATATGGATGTGAATCACAGAGTTGACTTTTTGTAATCTGTTGTGATGTGGATATGAATCACTGGGTTGACCTTTTGTAATCTGTTGTGATATGGATGTGAATGAGAGTTGTCCTTTTGTAATCTTTTGTGATGTGGATGTTAATCACAGAGTTGACCTTTTGTAATCTGTCAGTATGTGGGTGTGCATTTTGTGTATACCATTGTACATTTTATATTTTTCAAAAGTTTGTTAATTGATCCTTCTCAAACCAAGTAGCATATCTGTGTAAAAGAAATTTTAAAACCCATTGTCTCTGGTGCCACTGGAACCTAAGGAGATTTTTGTGAGAATGTTCACCAGTTTGCTTGTGGAAGGTCGGTGATCTCTCCCCGTGTACATTGCAACCGGGTTCTCCTCCACCAATAAAAATTGGCTGCCACCATATGACTGAACAATTGGTGAGTGTGGCATAAACCACAATTCAAAATTCAAATTCAAACGTTTGCCCTAGCACTAGCAGGATGTAATATTTCTCAAAGATTGATGAGTATTCATTCACAAGTTTATTTCAATTTACAATGTAGTAAGTACACCACACAATCACAGAGTATCCCAGCCCAACCTCAATACAGGTTCAAGCCCTGTTTAGTTCTAAGCTGTTTATGTCAGAAAGTTTGGCAGCTTACTTTCAGGGGATTGGTGTTCAGTTCCTACATACATTATTGTTGGGATTTATCTATGATCCATAAATACCCTAATTACCATTAAAAAACTGAAAAGTTATTATATTGTAAAACATTTTTAACACAAAACACTTTAAAACTGAAACACAAACTTGCTGAATTCTATACCCTCCGATCAAGACGAGACCACCTACATTTCTGTACAGGTGAGTATTGGGCCCAGATAGGCTTATTGCTTGTTGCAGTCTATAAGCAAGTGAACATTATGCAATAGACATATGTCACATTTCATTTTTTTATCCTGTCATTATAGATGTCTGTTGTATACATTCCTGGATAAGAGAACAGATTGTCTTGTAAAATTAACCATTGATATATGTATTTCAGTATTGTGTTTAAGATTCCTAGTTTTTGTGATGGTTTGTATAACTTGTATTAACTGTTAGCTGATCCTGTAATTTGGTATTTGACTTCATGTAAACATCTATATGTATAATTTAGTAATTAACCGTTTCACAGAGACCCATTGTTTGTCATATTTATAGTTTTTGTTATATTTTGTGTTACTTGTATCAATAAGAATCGATCTAGCAATTTGACGTCCCACTCGTTGTTTGTATATATATAATTTGCTAATTCCAAAGTGTAAGTGTTTTGAGGAAACCACATGTGGTCTTGACTGTGGTCCACAAGATTTGATTTAATAGCATAATACCTGTTCTTTGCCACTCAAGCATATGTACTAATTGTCGGTTTCCAGCATTTAATTACATATGTTTGTCAACCAGTAATAGTCGGTCACTCATGTTTGTCTCTTTTTAACTCTTGCCCTGGAAGCTGGTCACGTCTCCTTTGACCAAGATAACTAGAAACACGTGGACATAGAATTTCAGGGCAATTACATGTTTACTGATGGTGGGCGGAGTCTGGTATCCGTCCCCTTCCGAAGTTATATGTAATTTAGTGTTAAGCACCCAGTATGGCATATTTATTGAACCTTAATTCCCTCATTGCAATTCGAGATTTTGTACAAAATGGTCAATTTAAATCAGGCATGTTTTATTAACAAAAATTTTAAATTGTCTAATAATTTTTGAAACCTAAGATATATTTAACTGTAATATGATAAATTGTGTTGATTCTAGTTTTAATTTATGATTCGTCACTCTCATATATGGTTTGTGAAGAACTGTTTTTATTCTTTGAAAAAATTAGTTTATGTCTTTGAATTTTGATTCATGTTTGCTCAAATTAAAGCTGTAACCTCTTCATTCCTTCTCAGTCCAACACTTGAAATTTTGATAACACTGTATAGAAATATGCTGTTCTACTCACCTTGTTCATAAAGACTTCAAAGGTAGGAAAATGTAAAAATAAGTGGATAATTTTGTCTGATGTGTAAGTGTTTTAGACATGATTTATATGTGTGATATGTTTTGTGTATGCGTTTGGTGTGTGTGTTTGGTGCATGTGTGTGGGGTGCCGGTGTGTGTGGTGTGTGTTGGTGTGTGTGTTTGGTGCATGTGTGTGGGGGGGGGGGAGACGTGGGTGGGTGTGTGTGTTTGGTGCATGTGAGGGTGTGAGTGTTGGGATGGGTGTGGGGGTGTTGGTGTGTGTTTAGTACATGTGAGGGGTATGGGTGGGCATGTGTGTTGGTGTGTGGGGCATAGGGGTGTGTGTGGTGTGTGTTGGTGTATGTGTTTGGTGCATTTGTGGGTGTGTGTGTTAGGATGGGTGTGGGGGTGTTGGTGTGTGTGTTTGGTGCATGTGTGTGGGGGGGATGTGGGTGTGTGTGTGTGTTTGGTGCATGTGTGGGTGTGAGTGTTGGGATGGGTGTGGGGGTGTTGGTGTGTGTGTTTAGTACATGTGGGAGGTATGGGTGGGTATGTGTGTTGGTGTGTGGGGGCATAGGGGTGTGTGTGGTGTGTGTTTGTGTATGTGTTTGGTGCGTTTGTGGGTGTGTGTGTTAGGATGGGTGTGGGGGTGTTGGTGTGTGTGTTTGGTGCATGTGTGGGTGTTGGGGGTAGTGGGGATGTTGGTGTGTGTGTTTGGTGCATGTGTGGGTGTTGGGATGGGTCTGGGGGTGTTGGTATGTGTGTTTGGTGCATGTGTGGGTGTGTGTGTTGGAATGGGTTTTGAGGGTGTTGGTGTGTGTGTTTGGTTCTTGTGTGGATGTGTGTGTTTTGATGGATGTGAGGGTGTTGGTGTGTGTGTGTTTTGTGCGTGTGTGGCAGGTGGGGGATGTGTGTGTGTGTGTGTGTGTGTGCTTCGTTTGTTCGTTTGCTTTATTGGTGGTTTATGCCACACTCAACAACTTTTTGGTGGAAGCCAGGTTTTTGTTGTGGAGGAGAAACCCTGACTCGATTATTGATTATGATATCGAATCAATTTGTAAATCAATACTTCAATAACAAGTCTATCAATGACAACCCAATGGTTCACAACTTAACCCACATGAGAACATTTTCAAGATTTGAGTAATATCTTGAAGTTCAGTAAAATATTTGTCTGAAAATAGATTTATGGCTCTAGGCACAGGTTTGCCTGGTTCTAAGGCGCATACTTTATTATATCTTGCATCATAACTATTCTTGCTGTGCTTAGCAGCTGTGGATGCTGGAAGTGGTCTGTATTTATTTTACAAAATAAAATTGATCTTCTTTTGGTATGTACCTGTACATCTTTTGGACTGTCTGTTTTCAATTCTGGGATTAAAGAAGATTTATTTGGGGTCAGATTAATTTGGGAGGGATGTAAAAATGAGGTTCCACTGTAACACCTGACTAATCCGACTTCTTTAAGTCAGTCAGGATGGTGGTATTAATTGTGAGGTTCCACTGTAACTCTTCACTAATCAGACCACTTTAAGTCAGTCAGGATGGTGGTATTAATTGTGAGGTTCCACTGTAACACCTGACTAATCCGACTTCTTTAAGTCAGTCAGGATGGTGGTATTAATTGTGAGGTTCCACTGTAACTCTTCACTAATCAGACCACTTTAAGTCAGTCAGGACGGTGGTATTAATTGTGAGGTTCCACTGTAACACCTGACTAATCCGACTTCTTTAAGTCAGTCAGGACGGTGGTATTAATTGTGAGGTTCCACTGTAACTCCTCACTAATCAGACCACTTTAAGTCAGTCAGGATGGTGGTATTAATTGTGAGGTTCCACTGTAACACCTGACTAATCCGACTTCTTTAAGTCAGTCAGGATGGTGGTATTAATTGTGAGGTTCCACTGTAACTCCTCACTAATCAGACCACTTTAAGTCAGTCAGGACGGTGGTATTAATTGTGAGGTTCCACTGTAACTCCTCACTAATCAGACCACTTTAAGTCAGTCAGGATGGTGGTATTAATTGTGAGGTTCCACTGTAACTCTTCACTAATCAGACCACTTTAAGTCAGTCAGGATGGTGGTATTAATTGTGAGGTTCCACTGTAACACCTGACTAATCCGACTTCTTTAAGTCAGTCAGGATGGTGGTATTAATTGTGAGGTTCCACTGTAACTCTTCACTAATCAGACCACTTTAAGTCAGTCAGGACGGTGGTATTAATTGTGAGGGTTCCACTGTAACACCTGACCTCGACTTCTTTAAGTCAGTCAGGACGGTGGTATTAATTGTGAGGTTCCACTGTAACTCTTCACTAATCAGACCACTTTAAGTCAGTCAGGATGGTGGTATTAATTGTGAGGTTCCACTGTAACACCTGACTAATCAGACTTCTTTAAGTCAGTCAGGATGGTGGTATTAATTGTGAGGTTCCACTGTAACTCTTCACTAATCAGACCACTTTAAGTCAGTCAGGATGGTGGTATTAATTGTGAGGTTCCACTGTAACTCCTCAATAATCAGACCACTATAAGTCGGAAAGGAAGGTGGTCTTAATAGTGTGATTCTACTGTATATACACATACTTTCCCCTTGTTTATTCAATTTTAAAGTATTATTAATTTCCTTCGACTAATTTCTCAGAAAAACAAGAAAACCAAGCTAGATAAATTTCTCACCTTTTTATTTCAAGGTGTGACCGGTCTCGGTGCACCATTATCTACAAGCAGACTTGTATTCATCATTTGAATTACATGCGACACCTGCTACTTCTCATGTTTTGTCACATGAGGTCAAGGGTCATTTAAGTTGTAACTAATGATCAAATACTTGACATTCTAGCCTATCTTGCTTATCTTAGAAAAAAGGACAAATTTGTGACATGTTACGCTACCCTGATGTGCAGACATAAATATTACACTTATGTCTCACCTGTAATAAAACAAAATGCTATATATATCAGAAATATGATGTTCTCTCAGGTAGAAATGGAATAGATATAATATGGCTGCTATTTCCTTTATTACTTAGTACCTAAAGGTGGATCCAATTCCGAACTGTTCAAATTAAAAGTGCTCTTTGACAGATAGTGGTGTGTAGGGTCACAATTTTATTTTTGTGTAAACTGACACTCCCGATTACTTGATGAAATGAATTCTGTAAGGTTGTTACAGAACTTATATATGAAACCTGCAAAACATATTAACTCATCATCCCCTGAAAAATAATGGACTCTTCTGTAAATCAAATGATTTGGGCCAGCCCAAATGTGTCTTTAGGAATCAATGAGTTCTCAAAATGTGGATGATATTATTGTAAAAAAAATTATCTCATGATAGATTTTCTGTGAAAGACCAGCTTTAGATTCAAAAAAATGATTCATTACATAGCCAGTATAACAGTAGAACCTGCATTGAGACCCCACACATTCTGCCACTGAAATGTGGTCTCCTCAAAGTAGGTCGTCTCTCAAAGCAGGTTTTATTTACAGAGATATTTAGCTGAATGCTTTTCAGTATGTGGTGTCAAAAGACATGTGGTCTCCCAGGGCTCCACAACACTAAAAAAATTCATTCTTCATTTGGCCAGTGAACCAGAAATTTTACTAGACAGCCAGGAACTTTTACTCGCCAAATCTCCAAAGGGATTAGACTGTGGTCTGCCAGCCCTCCTCGTCGAACACTAGGCCGAACTTTCTGCCCTGATTTTACCACTTAAAAATCGCTTAAATTAAAATCGAAATCGGGGCAGAAAGTTTGGCCTAGTCGAACACTATCCAAAACTCGGTTCCAGTATTCCTTTAACCAAGATTGTTTAAACTTAAAAGTGTCTAATGATGCTTCTGTTGAAATCGACCAAGAAAAGAAAATGTCATCGTGTACTGTTAGGAAAATTACAAGTCGAAAACATGTGAGCATACAACATGTTTTTATACAGTAATCCACGTGAGTTAGATGCTCTAGTTTATCGAAACTGGATAACCAAATTGGTTGTTGTAAAGCGCATAACAGACCATGATTTCAGTAATGTAATTTTACAGTGAAAGTGGAGAAACTTTTGATTTCTGGCTCGGGGAAAATACCGGTCGCAATTTGGCGACTGGATGAGGATAAACACTCGCCAAAACCTAAAAAATGGTCGCATTTGTGAGTGATTTTGTCGTATTGTAGAGCGCTGTCTCCCAAGACATGTGGTCTCCCAAGATAGTGGTCAAGATAGTGGTCTCCCAAGACAGTGGTCTCCCAAGACAGTGGTCTCCCAAGACAGTGGTCTCCCAAGACAGTTTCTGCTGTATTTATAACAGTGGCCCATTACTGTACTTAACAATTTTAATCATTTGAATGCGTATAATCGTGTGATATACATTTGAATATCGATAATCGTGTGATTCACATTTGAATACGTATTATCGTGTGATTCACATTTTAATACATATAATCGTGTGATTCACATTTAAGAGTTATGCATCGTAGAACTTTCACAGGAAGTAAGTCTTTTGAAAACAACATGACTGCAATGGTTTGGTGCTTTAAACAGACTTCCAAAATAGCTGGCACCAACAATGGGAGTAGATTATATTTAGAATTGTAGTCAAATTAAATCATCCGAAAGTAAAAAAAAATAACTTAGACATATAAAAATAGACAATGTTAGACATCCAGAAAAAAAAGAAAGTTATCCAAAAAAAAAACAATGTTAGACATCCAGAAATAAAAAAGTTATCCAAAAATAGACAAAGTTAGACATCCAAAAATAAAGAAATTATCCAAAAATAGACAAAGTTAGACATCCAAAAATAAAGAAAGTTATCCGAAAATAGACAATGTTAGACCTCCAGAAATAAAGAAAGTTATCCAAAAATAGACAAAGTTAGACATCCAGAAATAAAGAAAGTTATCCAAAAATAGACAAAAATGGAAATAAAAAAGAAGAAAGCTAGAGATAGACATCCAAAAAATAAAGAAAGCTATATATCCAAAAATAACAAAGCTACACATACAAAATAAGCATTGTTAGACAACCAAAATAAAGAAAGTTAGTAAATACATAGGAAGCTTCTGTGGGTATCAATGATGCTCTAAGATAGAGGAAAAACTTCAAGTATTGACAATATGGAGCTTGAAATAAATGGGTGTTCAAGTTTTAAAAAATCAATTTGAATAAAAATTATATATTTTTCATCAACATGTATATCATGAAACAAATATACAGTCTATTTAGAAAAGAGTTGTTCCCCTTTAACTGTGATTTAAAAAAAAAAACACTAATAATATTTCATCCATGTGCATGTTAGACCAGATATACCTGTGATAGATTTAACTTAACTCAAATTTTAATAACTGGTTGTTATTAGCTACATATAAAGCTTTACATCCACTGACTGTTCCACTGACTCTATCACTTTTTCAGTATCAGTATTTTCAAACATATATGTATTTCTATTTTGCTTTAGTTAAAATGTTCTAACCCTGGACCCAAAAGTAATAACTTCATATAGTACCACACATATACATGTATTATTTCTCCTATACATGGTGTACTGGGGCAGTTTTATATAGTACCACATATATACATATATTATGTTTCATTATGTTTACTGGAGCATACATGGTACCACATATATACAGTTTTATATAGTACCACATACATATACATATATTATAGTTTCACATATACATATATTATGTTTCACATACATGGTGTACTGGGGCAGTTTTATATAGTACCACATATATACATATATTATGTTTCACATACATGGTGTACTGGGGCAGTTTTATATATAGTACCATATATACATATATACACATACATATTATGTTTCACATATACATGGTGTTCACATGGGGTACAGTTTTATATAGTACCACATATATACATATATTATGTTTCACATACATGGTGTACTGGGGCAGTTTTATATAGTACCACATATATACATATATTATGTTTCACATACATGGTGTACTGGGGCAGTTTTATATAGTACCACATATATACACATATATTATGTTTCACATACATGGTGTACTGGGGGGCAGTTATTATATAGTACCACATATATACATATATCATGTTTCACATACATGGTGTACTGGGGCAGTTTTATATAGTACCACATATATACATATATTATGTTTCACATACATGGTGTACTGGGGCAGTTATATATAGTACCACATATATACATATATTATGTTTCACATACATGGTGTACTGGGGCAGTTTTATATAGTACCACATATATACATATATTATGTTTCACATACATGGTGTACTGGGGCAGTTTTATATAGTACCACATATATACATATATTATGTTTCACATACATGGTGTACTGGGGCAGTTATATATAGTACCACACATATACATATATTATGTTTCACATACATGGTGTACTGGGGCAGTTATATATAGTACCACACATATACATATATTATGTTTCACATACATGGTGTACTGGGGCAGTTTTATATAGTACCACACATATACATGTATTATTTCTCCCATACATGGTGTACTGGAGCAGTTTTATATAGTACCACATATATACATATATTATGTTTCACATACATGTACTGGAGCAGTTTTATATAGTACCACATATATACATGTTTCACATACATGGTGTACTGGAGCAGTTTTATATAGTACCACATATATACATATATTATGTTTCACATACATGGTGTACTGGGGCAGTTACTGGTAGCCACATATATACATATATTATGTTTCACATACATGGTGTACTGGGGCAGTTTTATATAGTACCACATATATACATGTATTTTTCAGTTCAGTGACAGATTTTCTGGGCTGTATTCTATGTTTACTGAAGCGATGCCCTAATGTTTACCAAGGTGAACTCACTGATTAAGTAAGTTATGAAATTTCACACCTCTCTGCTTGACATCAGCAATATTTCTTTGCCTCGGATTATATTTTTGCATTCCACAATTAAACATACACCTACGGTACGAAATACTTGAGATTACCTGGTCAAATTACATGTGTATACTAAAAACTTTAACTTCATGTTGCTTGCCGTGTCAGATATTGGGGTAATTAATTAAATTTAAGTCTGTCATAATAAGCTGCCGTGAACATAATAAAAACACAAAAAACACCAAAGAAAAGAAAAACATGACATAAAACATTAGGGTAATGAAGAGAAAATATCATTATTTAATCTACCCGAAAAAAGGGCAACTTCAAAAGAAATTCTTTGTTATGCTTATTTTAAATTAGGCGTATAATAATGTTCTGAAAGAAAGGAAAAAAATTGCATAATATTGCATATCCAGTCCTCCAAAATTATTGCCATTTAGATTCTTCCCCTTCATTTAACATTTACAGAATTTTTTGGATGACTTAGATGTCTGGACACGCCCACTTCCATAAACTGATGAGGAATATAAGTTACTCAACCATTACTTTAAATAAATAATTTAAAATGTGCACCATCAGCATGTATTACCGTATTCGACCCAATAAGTACCCAGGGTGCTAAAAAAATTATAAAAAGGGATAAGTGTTTATTTGAACCATTTAAGAGTCAAATTGGTGTAAAATAGTTAATTCTTTATGAGACATGATGGTAACATTGTAGTTATTACCCATATATACCCAGGACTGATACATGATGATAACTATCAGGACATTCTTCTCTGTTACATTACATAGGGAGGACACCTATCAACATTCTTCTGTTACATAGGGAGGCGGAGGCAAGGATGGTAACATTATAGTTATTACCCAGGACACCTATCAACATCATACAGTCTGAGGCATGGTGATCATTATAGTTATGTTACATCTGTTACATAGGGAGGCGGAGGTGTAGTTATTGGTGATAATGATGGTAACGTTGTAGTTATTACCCAGGACACCTATCAACATTCTTCTGTTATCAACAATCAGCTGTTACTTAAGGAGGCTGACGTTACAGTTTTACTAGTACTTATGTTTTTTTGTTTTTTAGTCGTCAACTGGCTGTAAAAGATATTGTAAAAAAATAAGTAAATCTTAACTATTAGGAAAGGACAGGGGCATTTATTAGGTAGAATAAGGTAGTAGCGTCATTGGCAAGACATTGTGAGACCCGTCTTTAGTTTTACCTTACTTGTACAGTGGAACCTGTCTTGTGAGTCCACTGCCTTGAAAGAACACCTGTCTTTTGGGACACATTTTGAATGATATTTAACGAATTTGTTAAATGTCTCAGTAAATAAAACCTTGAGAGACCTCATATCAGTGGCAGAGAGGGTGGTTTCTCTAGGCAAGTTCCCATTGTATGTGATTGTAAGATTACACATCTGCTTTTTGTGTCCCCAAGATCGAAGATGTTTGGCTAGGGGATGGTGGGGTGGGGGTCATTGTATTTTTAGTTTTATTCTATTTTCTGGTTGGTTCATATGTATCATTCCGTCAAATTTTTCAATTTTTTTTTTTTCAGATTTTATCCAAACTTGGTATGATATTTTATGTCAGTAGGATGAAATCTAATATTCCCAGCATTTGTCAATGTTTTCCAAAGTTATGGGACTTTTAATGTTTATGAATAACTTTGCTCTCAGGGGGATAGTTCTTCTCACACATGTTTTGGTTTTATCAGTTTTGCACATTATTGTTCAATTTTTATATAGTAATCAAAAGCACTTACATCAGACAAATTGTGTACTCTATTTTTCCTGCTATGGTCATTGACAAATTTTTCCGAAATAAAAACTTCTTGTTCTTCCTTGGATATTTGCTGCATGTAGTAACATGACTGATATTCTAAAAATCATAAATTTGCATTCAGTATCAATATAGCTATACTAAGTCGTTGGAACACCTGTGAAATTTGTACAGGTAATATTTATTATACCATGCCTTTCTGAACTCAAGATAGATTTCCTTTTTTTTCTTTTCTCACTCACTTTTTTTTCTAACATAATGCAAACCGCTAACTTTTTATCCCCTCATCTTAAAAAAAAAAACAACAAATGTACGGGATTTAAAATAGTTAAGTCAGTCAAAGTGATAAACTGACACCTTATCATAAATAGCGTTGCGACATAAAAGATGCATTTTGTGAATATCATCTTTCTCATTATACTAAAGGAAATTACAGGGTGCATTTTATGTGCACTATTTTTAAGTGTAGTGAGGAGACCATTAATTTTGTGTATGGCGTAACCCAGTCCTATGATGGTATTACCTTTGACCTTTTGAACAATGCTCAGACCTGTTGAAATGCCAGGGAGATCAATAGAATTTTGAGGACATTTTACTGTGCTGTGCAGCACAGAAATTCAGGTCAAATATTTTATTTTAAATGCACCTTTTGTAGTTGTAGATATCATATCAGGCCAAAGCTATGATATTACCTGTTTATGTGGAAATGTTTTAGTAAACTTCTGATTTAAATTTCGTTCTATTTGTATCATTATTATCTGGTGTTTGTATCTTGAGAGAGAGAGAGAGAGAGAGAGAGAGAGAGAGAGAGAGAGAGAGAGAGAGAGAGAGAGAGAGAGAGAGAGAGAGAGAGAGAGAGAAGACTGACAGGAGAGAGAACAGAGAGAGAGAGGTAGGAACACAGAGGTAGGTAGGTGGAAAAAACATAGTCACACAGACTGACAAGAACACACAAAGGGGTAGGTAGATGGATAGACATAGGCAGACAGACAGATACACAAACAGAGGACTAGGTAGGTGGATAGACATAGGCAGACAGACAGATAGACAAAGGACTAGGTAGGTGGATAGACATAGGCAGACAGACAGATACACAGAGGACTAGGTAGGTGGATAGACATAGGCAGACAGACAGATACACAAACAGAGGACTAGGTAGGTGGATAGACATAGGCAGACAGACAGATACACAAAGGAATACACAGAGGACTAGGTAGGTGGATAGACATAGGCAGACAGAGGAGTAGTAGGTGGATAGACAGCATACACAATACACAAGGAGTATGTAGGTGGATAGACATAGGCAGACAGACAGATACACAGACAGATACAGGTGGATAACAGAGACAACAGATACAGTAGGTGGATAGACATAGGCAGACAGACAGACAGACAAATACACAGACAAACAGAGCAGTAGGTAGGTGGATAGACAGACAGATAGACAGACAGAGACACAAACAGAGCAGTAGGTAGGTGGATGGACAGTCAGATAGACAGAGAGACACAAACAGAGCAGCAGGTAGATGGACAAACATAGATAGATAGACAGACAGACATAAACAGAGGGGTAGGTAGGTGGATAGACATAGGCAGACAGACAGACAGACAGATACACAGACAGACAGATACACAGACAGACAAACAGAGGAGTAGATAGGTGGATAGACATAGGCAGACAGACAGGTGGATAGACAGATACAGATACAGAGAGAGACATACAGATAGACAGACAGACAGATACAGAGACACAGGGTGAAAGGTAGGTGGATACGTTCACCCCTAAATTTGAAAATACAGTAAAACTTGAATATAACAAGCTCAGTTTGTAAGAATTCATGCACAGAACAAATCAATAAATATTCCTTAACTACATCTTTATATATTCTTAGTTGAAAAACAATTTATAATGAATTTTATATAAAGGATATTTACCTATAACAAACCAATTTCTATGTCCTTTGACAGCCCAGCCAACATCTTATAGTATTTTAACAAAGTGATCAATCTCATTAAAACAAAAGTCAATTTGGGGATTTTTTCACTCGCTTCTCTATATCGGTAACTATTTAATAAAACTGCCCTTATAAAGAACTGAAAAATAAGGTCCCTTGAAATTCGTTATGTATGCAGTTTTTATTTTAGTATGTTCATTTCTATAGTTCAGACCAGTCTACAATGTTCTGTAGTGTTAACAATCAAATCTGAATTTATAACACACTATGAAAGCTGGCACTTTTTGTATATGATATTGAATACATAGTACTGACACTGAAAGGTAGAGGAAATAGGCCCACTATAAATCATTTTTTAACTTGCCAAACCTTGAATTTTTCCAGAAATCAGTTTAATAGATTGAAGTATGTGAACGATAAACATATTATTTAGTTCTTAAACTTTTTATGTGAGAAAAAATGAGCAGAAAGTTTGGCCAATGGGCCATTTCTGCTTGCCAGCTATAACTATTATTTGTAACTTTGCAGATATGAAAAAAAGATAATTGATATTTAAGAAATACATATAGTTACTACTTGCTGTGTTATAGTGTGGCGGAGTTGTTAGAGTGTCAAGCTTTGAGTTGTGAAATCTCTCACTTCTGGTCAGTACAGGTTTTAGCCCCACTAATAGCCCCGCTAAAATGTAAGCAGATTTTGTGAGAAAGTTTCCCAGTTTTAACTTATGGAAGGGCCAGTGATCTCTTCCCAGATAAAATTGTGACCACGTTCTCCCATCCATCATTAAAAACAGGCCATCACTATAACTGGCCACCATCCTATAACTGGCCTATATTCCTATAACTGGCCACCACCGTATAACTGACCACAACCGTATAACTGACCACCACCGTATAACTGACCACCACCGTATAACTGACCACCACCGTATAACTGGCCACCATCCTATAACTGGCCTATATTCCTATAACTGGCCACAATCATATAACTGACCACAACCGTATAACTGACCACCACCGTATAGCTGACCACCACCGTATAACTGACCACCACCGTATAACTGGCCACCATCCTATAACTGGCCTATATTCCTATAACTGGCCACAATCATATAACTGACCACAACCGTATAACTGACCACCACCGTATAACTGACCACCACCGTATAAGTGAAAAGTTGTTGAGTGTGGCGGTAAACACCATTCAAAATTCTACTAGCAGGTAACTGTTGACCTATTTGTACTAAATCATCTTACATTTGGAATACGTGTGTATGTACATTTTATGATGCACTGAAGCAAATCAATCTATTACTTTGTGGATATTTTTTGTCGTCATTTAAAATCTGAACTTTGCATTAACTTGTACAATTTTTGGTTGTAATAATTATTAAAAACACTTGATTCTGGTTATGGAAGTTTTGACATTAGCCATTTGTTTTATCTCAGGAATGGTTTCAATATCATTTTAAGTGTTAATATGAAAGATGGGCATACAAATATATTTAAAAATGTTTTCAATTACTTGTATTTCATTATATTTTCATTTTTTGCCCTGAGAGTGCTTTAGACATATGGAGAAAGTGTGTGTTTATGATAAAGCTTGTAAAATCAGTCAACCCCTGTTAAGGTTAACAGGTAAACTTTCTCAAATAATCAACATCACAAGCTAAGGGAAAGTTAGATCTTATCCATTGCGTTAGTGCTAATTCCTGCAAGGGGACCTATGGACCTCAACTGATGCACTTTCAGAATGCACCTTACATGTAGTGTATACAAAAAGAGGATTTCTAAAATTTTGATTTTGATTTTTGACACCCTCACATATTTTTTTTTCTTTTTTTTCTTTTTATCAAGTAATGAGAAGACACATGCCAAATGTACCTAATGGCAGGTTACCCCCTCCCCCTCCCTCATAAGTAGTCTGAAGTGGTGCTGAGTGAGACTTGGAGGTTAAATACCAGATGCTGTAAACGCCTTGCTTCATGTTACAAAAAATGATGTAGAAAGTTAGAAAACATGTATATATGTATATGTTTATATATAAATATATTTATTTATTTATTTATTTATACATTCAAGGGAACATACAAACGTAGGTGTAATAGAAATGTAACTTTTATAAAGAGGTTTATTCATCATAAAAAAAGTTTGTTTGTTTGTTTATTGTTGTTTAACGTCCCACTCGAGAATATTTCACTCATATGGAGACGTCACCAAATGCCGATGAAGGGCTTCAAATTTTGGCCTATGCTTGGCACTTACGGCCATTAAGCAGTAGGGTTCTTTAACGTGCCAACACCTACTGTGACACGGGACCTCCAGCTTTTACTGTCTCATCCGAAAGACAGGAAACCAACCTGTCGCCTGCGGGACTCGAACTCACGACTTCACGATCCAGAGTCGAGCGCGCTACCGACTGAGCCAGGCCGGCTCATAAAAAAAGTTAACAAAGATTATGTTATAATGATCTTTACAGGCAGGTACCCTTTATAAAGCCCCAGTTTTTATCAGTCAAATTCATTGTAATAATCCAGTAGAACTTGTTTGTTACAATAAGGCCTCAGTACATATCAGTCATATTCATTGTTATAATCCAGTAGAACTTGTTTGTTACAATAAGGCCTCAGTACATATCAGTCATATTCATTGTTATAATCCAGTAGAACTTGTTTGTTACAATAAGGCCTCAGTTCATATGTTATAAATCCAGTCATATTCAATTGTTTCATAAGTCCATTGTTAGAACTTGTTTGTTACAATAAGGCCTCAGTACATATCAGTCATATTCATTGTTATAATCCAGTAGAATTTGTTTGTTACAATAAGGCCTCAGTGCATATCAGTCATATTCATTGTTATAATCCAGTAGAACTTGTTTGTTACAATAAGGCCTCAGTACATATCAGTCATATTCATTGTTATAATCCAGTAGAACTTGTTGAGGAATAGTTTACTCTTTACATTTTTTTTTTTAAACTATCATCTGTGTTTATTTTCAAAAGTTCTCAATAATTGATTTTTTTTTCAAAATACAGATGGCCTTATTTGAAGCAGCATTTGACAAATACAGCTGGCAGTTAGGATTTTTTTCTTCGTATTTGCTGAATTGTTCAAGTTCAATGTTTTTAACAAATTTGTTCTGCAGTTGATAATCAAAAAATTTTAAAAAGGAACGGAATAAATTCAAGAGGAAAATTTTCGTGAAATGTTTGTATTGTCATAAAGTTTATTTAATGTGTGAAATTGATTAGATCGTCTTTGTGACATGATCAACATAAGGGTGCAGGCATTGCATGCTTACAATGACATGACCTCCTATAATATACTGACATCAAGAGTCAGAAATTTAAAACGTTTACGACATGTTTTGTTTTTGTAATGCTGTTTTTTATTCCCCATTTATTTATGAAATACAAGTGAAAGTTTTTTCTTTCTAAGTTTTAGATGTCAGAAATATATTGCAGGTACAATATGTGGGTTATTAAATTTCTCGTTGATTTTTATCAAAGTAAAATATTCGACATGCAGAGCGGAACAATAATAAATGTCAAAATTTGGCATGTCAATTCAATTGCTTCATCTCAGCAGTCACTGTGGTTCTTCCGTAACTTGATCTAAAAACTTTAAAATTTTGGTTGACCCATTACACACTTGTCAGTTCTTTTTGACTTTATTAAGTTATTGTCAGTTAAAAGGTGTTAAATATGTAGGTATATATTGAGTTATGTTTAATAGTGTTACAATGTAGACTATATTTACTGTATTTCAGTGTATCATAGGGTGTTTGAAAACATAAAAGTATTACAGCTCATACACTATTCAAACACACAAGTGCATACACATGTTTACACAACAAATACATCAGGGCTTTTTCTAACCTTTTTGGAAATAAGGCCCATTGTGCTGGAATTGGGAATTTTGCAGCATTTTGGTCCAAAATTTTTCTCTTATTTTTCTTTTTTTTGTTTCATTATTTTGCTATTTTGTATTTTTTTTATCCTTTTTAGTTCACCTGAACTGAAGGCTCAAGTGAGCTATTTTGATCACTCCCTGTCCGTCATCCTGCGTCCGTAACTTTTCATATTTTCGACTTCTGCTCTTAAAGCAATGAAAGATATTGACAAAACTTGACAGGAAGAAAGTGCTCAAAGTCCTTTACCAAGTTTGTAGTTTTCAGCCAGATTGGTCCAGGGATGGATCCAGGGTGGGGAAGAATAGGTCCCAAAAGGTACCCCTCTTTAAAAATCTTCTTCTCCAGAACCGCTGTATAAATTGAAAAATGCATTGTTTCTGAGTGATCTACGGATGTATGATTCAAGTGTGTATATTTCATAAAAATTAGAATATTAATTTTTTATGTGTTTTTAAAGTCTTTTAGGACTTTGTCATTTTCATTCATCTTTGCATGATTTCCTCATTATCTCCCCTTGCATTCACTTTGATGCATTCATTTAATGTTATACTGGTAATTAGGTTAAGAAATGTTTTTGTGCAAGAATTTTACTGAAATGTAATATCTAGAATTTTTTATGAATTTCTAAAAACAGCAATATTAATGTTTCTTGGCCAGATCAGCCTACACATACAAATTGTTCTTGGTCTCTTTCCACATTTTTAGATGGTTCTCAGGTGAGTAATTGCGGCATTCATGGGCCTTTTGTAATTGTCAAGCTGCCATATATCAACTTTCAAGAAAAACGATGATTGGAAATATCAGCATTAAAATGAGAGATAATGAAAAGGTGTTATGTTATCATCCTGATTGTGAAATTTTGTCAAACATTGAGGAAAAGAATATGATTTACAATTGGGAATAAAGCCCAATATTGGCTATAGATTTGGGGGGGGGATCCCTGTACATGCACATAGGACATACAAACACACACACACATTACATATACACACACACATTACATATACACACACACATTACATATACACACACATTACATATACACACACATTACATATACACACACATTACAAATACACACATTACATATACACACACATATACACACACATTACATATACACACACACATTACATATACACACACACATTACATATACACACACACATTACATATACACACACATTACATATACACATCACACACCAAATTGTGTGTACATGGATTTACACTTAAGTTTCCTTTTAAGATGTCATACTGTTGAATATTTCAGAACTTTTACAGAAATCTAAATTTAAATTTGACAAGGTGTCCAATTAAAACAATTATGACTTGTTGTATATTTTTGTGATAGTTACAACTAAATAAACAATTATCTGGTGTAATACAACACAAGTTCATCTTGTTCCCTAACAATACAAGTGACATTGGCGATGGAGTTGAATGAGAATTAAACTTTCTGTATCCAAGTGATACTCTGCGTGTTAATTCACTAGTGATCACTTTCTACTTACATTCATAACATCAGTAAGTGTCCCATCTTGTAATTGTTAACTGGGGAGAATATTTTACTTCATAATTGTATGGTATGTTATAATTGTTTCTTGATTGTCTCTCGGAAATTAATAACAAAAAAAAAACTTAAGCTTGAAATGTTACATCACAAATTTTAAATGTGTCCACCTCATAACAAAGAGAAAAAAGGAAGGAAATAAGCTCTTTAAAAACTGAAATATAACATGTAAAGGAGAATCTTCAATATACTAATTGTTGTGATGAAAAAAAAAAGTTAAAAGGGAGGACAGGAAAAGGTAAGACAGGAGGAGGAAAAGAAAGAAAGAGGGATAGCAGGAGGCAAAAAAGGAGAGATAGAGGAAAAGAAAGAGAAGGATAACAGGAGGCAGAAAAGGAGAGAGATAGAGGGAAAAAAGAGAGAGAGGTAGCAGTATGCAGGACAGGAGAGAATCAGACAGAGGAAAAGAAAGAGAGAGGAGTAACAGGAGGCATGACAAGAAAGAGTCAGACAGAGGAAAAGAAAGAGAGAGGTAGTGGGAGGCAGAACAGGAGAGAGAAAGACCGACAGGAAAAGAAAGAGAGAGGTGTAGCAGTAGGCAGTATAGGAAAGAGACAGAGGAAAACAAACAGTGGTAGCAGGAGGCAGGACAGGAGAGAGAAAGACAGACAGGAAAAGAAAGAGAGTGGTTGCAGGAGGCAGGGCATGAGAAAGTCAGACAGACAGGAAAAGGAAGAGAGAGGGGTAGCAGTAGGCAGGGCAGGAGAGAGAGAATGGAAGGAAACTAGAGATGTTGTAGAACATTACAAATATTAAATCTATCCGCCTTTCAGCAAAATGGAATCTTCTTAAAATCAATGACAGGATTATGTTTGAGCCCTTAACCACACGTTTAAGCTCAGGTAGGGTAGGAATTTTGTTTTAACGGTGTTATGAGGGCAGAATTACCTTAAAATATGCCAGCAAAATTCAAGAACACAGTAAAGTAAATTTATAAATTTTATTAACAATAACAAAATAAAACTTAAATGACAGTTTACAGTAATTAAAATTACAACTCACAGTTCAAGTCCAGTTCAGAGATCCAAACGAATACACAATAAATTCCGATCTGATTGTAATATAAAAAGGATCCACTTGAATACACAATAGATTCCATTCCAAATGTAATAGTAAAAGGATCCACTCGAATACACAAAAATTCCAATTTGTATGTACTATTGATGTTCACTTTTCTCATATAAATCCCAATATAAAAAATGTGATCTGCTGTCCTGTAACTTGGTTTTAAAAATAGTCTCAGCTATACTCTAAAACAGTTCTAGAAATCACCAGATAGGAATAATCAAGAAAATGGTCTTTCTAGCACATACAGGAAACTCCCTATGGCTAAAAATAGTAACATGATGACAGAGTTAGAATGTCTTTGAACAAACGCACAAACAACTGATCTTCCAGAAAGGTCCAGATGCAATAAGTTCAACAAGTACAGATAATTGTAAACAAGCCCCCATCAACCCTCATAACAACGGATATTTAAAATGATGCTGTTTTTATCATATCTATTTCTTTCTCAGTGTTTCTGTCCAAGGTCCATGGACCTTAAAAGGCACCCAATTAAGTAGAATTTAGAGGCCTGCCTCCACATTTATCACAGTTATGTTATGTTATATGAGGGGGCCACTGTAGCCAAGTACAATGTAGTTAGAGCATTGAGCATTAAACCATTAAGTCTCTCACTTCTGGTCAGCACAGATTTGAGCCCTGCTGGAACCTAAACTGATACTGTCAGAAAATTTGCCAGTTTTAAATTGGAGAAGGTTTGTGGTCTATTCTGGGCACATTGTAACCGAGTTCTCTACTCCACCATAAAATCTGGTTGCCACCTTATAACTGAAAAATTGTTGAGCCTCATGGCAGGCGTAAAACACCATTCAGATACAAATTATGGTATATGTGAAATAAATGATAAGAAATAAACAAACGATTGATTGTCAATCCAGATTCCATGTTACTGACCAAACTGTAGAAGTATACCAACATGTCTACATAACACAACAGGACAATATTGTAAATTAATGTATACAAGCAGGTGGTTGTACCCTTCAGTATATGTGATCTATTACAGTTTTTGTTGATACTGTGGTCTTGGGGTGTTCACAAACACTCCTCTTTGTCAAAAGTAAACATTCATCGGCTAGACGTGCTTGCTGTGTAGTAGTTAGGTTAAAAATTGATTTATTCTGTAAGGTCAACACTTGATAGACTTGGAAAATTCAAGTCAGAAATTCAGTTTAAATCTATTATCAGAATTAATATCCTCTTGGTAAGGTTTTTGATGGCTTATCACTGGGATTTCATGGACATTATATGCCTGTCAGCTTGATAAGGTGATACATTAGTAATAGGTCTTGTGAAAAGATTAATGTGTAGGAAAGGCAAAGTGATGTGTGGGTGTGGGTGTATGTTGTGGTAGGTGTGTGTATGTTGTGTGTGTGTATGTTGTGGGTGTATGTTGTGGTAGGTGTGTGTATGCTGTGTGTGTGTGTATGTTGTGGTAAGTGTGTGTATGTTGTGGGTGTATGTTGTGTGTGTGTATGTTGTGGGTGTGTATGTTGTGGGTGTATGTTGTGGTAGGTGTGTGTATGTTGTGGTAGGTGTGTGTATGCTGTGTGTGTGTGTATGTTGTGACTGTATGTTGTGGTAGGTGTGTGTATGTTGTGTGTATGTTGTGGGTGTATGTTGTTGGTGTATGTTGTGTGTGTATGCTGTGTATATATATTGTGGGTGTATGTTGTGGTAGGTGTGTGTATGTTGTGTGTGTATGTTATGTGGGTGTATGTTGTGTGTATATATGTTGTGGGTGTATGTTGTGGTAGGTGTGTGTATGTTGTGTGTGTATGTTGTGTGGGTGTATGTTGTGTGTGTGTATGTTGTGGGTGTATGTTGTGGTAGGTGTGTGTATGTTGTGGTAGGTGTGTGTATGTTGTGTGTGTGTGTATGTTGTGTGTGTGTGTGTATGTTGTGGTAGGTGTATGTATGTTGTGTGTATGTTGTAGGTGTGGTTGTATGTTGTTGTAGATGTGAGTATGTTGTGTGTGTTATGGGTGCATGTGGGTATGTGTGTTGTGGGTGTGTGTATGTTGTGTGTGTGTATGTTGTGGTAGATGTGTGTATGTTGTGTGTGCTATGGGTGTGTATGTTGTAGGTGTGGTTGTATATTGTGGTAGGTGTGTGTATGTTGTGTGTATGTTGTGTGTGTGTATGTTGTGTGTGTATGTTGTGGTATGTGTGTGTATGTTGTGTGTGTATGTTGTAGGTGTGGTTGTATGTTGTGGTAGGTGTGAGTATGTTGTGTGTGTTATGGGTGTATGTGGGTGTGTGTGTGTTGTGGGTGTGTGTATGTTGTGTGTGTATGTTGTGTATGTTGTGTGTGTTAGTGAGTGATATGGATTAGGTAATTCCTCTACCTACTTTATCTACTCTTAAAGAATTAAATTACTTTGAAAAATCATAAAGACCTACCTACTTTTGTCATCTGACATATCTAAGGGAATTCATTTCTGCATTAGACTAAAGTCTTTTAAACAACAAATGTCTTTGTCACTTAGGTCTGGTCTTCATCACCATCATAAGTTTCTGGTCTTCATCACCATCATAAGGGTCTGATCTGCATCACCATCATAAGTGTCTGGTCTTCATCACCATCATAAGTTTCTGGTCTTCATCACCATCATGTGGGTCTGGTCTTCATCACCATCATAAGTGTCTGGTCTTCATCACCATCATAAGTGTCTGGTCTTCATCACCATCATGTGGGTCTGGTCTTCATCACCATCATATGAGTCTGGTCTTCATCACCATCATAAGTGTCTGGTCTTCATCACCATCATATGAGTCTGGTCTTCATCACCATCATAAGTGTATGGTCTTCATCACCATCATATGAGTCTGGTCTTCATCACCATCATAAGTGTCTGGTCTTCATCACCATCATAAGTGTCTGGTCTTCATCACCATCATAAGTGTCTGGTCTTCATCACCATCATATGGGTCTGGTCTTCATCACCATCATAAGTGTCTGGTCTTCATCACCATCATCACCATCATGTGGGGTCTTCATCACCATCATAAGTGTCTGGTCTTCATCACCATCATATGAGTCTGGTCTTCATCACAATCATAAGTGTATGGTCTTCATCGCCATCATGTTTGTCTGGTCTACATCACCATTGTCATGTTGGCATGGTCTGTATCATCACCATCATGTGGGTCAGGTCTGTATCATCATCATCATATGAGTCTGGTCTACATCACCATTGTCATGTTGGCATGGTCTGTATCATCACCGTCATGTGGGTCAGGTCTGTATCATCACCATCATATGGGTCTGGTCTACATCACCATTGTCATGTTGGCATGGTCTGTATCATCACCATCATGTGGGTCAGGTCTGTATCATCATCATCATATGAGTCTGGTCTACATCACCATTGTCATGTTGGCATGGTCTGTATCATCACCATCATGAGGGTCTGGTCTTCATCACCACCATCCATTATTAGTCACAGTTATTAAAAGCACTGAAGACTGGCCTATTAGCCTGCCACTTAGCTACTGAAATATTACCAGGGTCATCAACAAGTTGTGGCATATGACTTGGTGGCAGAACCTTTTCGAGACAGTAAACATTTTCCAACATTTAAGGGGAGTAACCTAGTGATATCAGCTAACCTTACCCTGACCTTTCAGATCAGCTTTTGACAAAGCCATTGATATCTGCGTCTGTCATCACATACTTGATTTAAATGTATCTCACTGTAAATTTCATCAATTTTCTTTGAACAATTTGCAAAGGGCACAATCAAGGTAACATATATATATATATATATCAGAATCTTAGCCTGAAGGAGATATCAAGGTATCATATATATATATATATATCAGAATCTTAGCCTGAAGGAGATATCAAGGTATCATATATATATATATATCAGAATCTTAGCCTGAAGGAGATATCAAGGTATCATATATATATATATATATATATATATATATATCATATATATATATCAGAATCTTAGCCTGAAGGAGATATCAAGGTATCATATATATATATATATATATATATATCAGAATCTTAGCCTGAAGGAGATATCAAGGTATCATATATATATATATATATATCAGAATCTTAGCCTGAAGGAGATATCAAGGTATCATATATATATATATATATATATATATCAGAATCTTAGCCTGAAGGAGATATCAAGTGTTTTTAATTAGATCTGGAGATGATTGTACAAACTTGTATTTTCCACACTTAAAAGTATTTTACTATTGTAACATGAGCGTAAATATTACATATCAGTGCCATAATATGTACAGTTTAAAATAGTACAATGATATTTTGATTTCTGATTGTCATAAGTAGAATATTAATTGAAGTTGTGGAGAGGGAAAGAGAGAGAGAGAGAGAGAGAGAGAGAGAGAGAGAGAGAGAGAGAGAGAGAGAGAGAGAGAGTTGGATAAGGAGAGAGAGAGACAAGGAGAGAGAGTGGAAAACAGACAGACAGATACTTTTTACACTGCATGTATACCTATAAATTAACTGCCAAAATTTGACAAATTTTCAAAAACCTTTTTTTTCCACTTCAGTACACTCATATGAAATATGTAGAACATGGAGGTTTCTGCATAGATTATACATTTCTTTACTCCTTTGGCAGGGGTTCAAACCCTGTCATGTTTGTGCATCTTCTTCTTTACTTTTTCTAACATTGACTGAAAGGGGTTCAGTCCCTAGGGTGGGACCAATACAGCCATAGAGAGGTATTGTACTTTGTCTTAAAAAATTGACTGATATGCCCCATAATTATCAAAACTAAATACATTGTGAGAAGGAGCATGCATTCCTCTACTGAAATTATGACATTGATTACCCTGAGGACAGGAGTTGAAGGTATGGGTGGGCCAAACATTAATAACCTCTGATAGTAAACCTTATCTTAGAAAATCTCGTACTGATATTACTCGGGTGATGATTCAGCTTTAATATTGGGTCTCTCGTTGTAAACATGAGCCAACTTCTCAAATACAAAAGATGTAATCAGTTTTCTCTTTCAACTGTCATCATGGTATGGTTAAAATATTATTTTCATGTACCACAAAACTATATTAATATAATTATTCAAACCAAAAAGCTTTTAATTCAAGTTTTTTCTGCAGAGGTTCTATACACAGTCAAACTTATCTATAAATTTGCATTTAAGGCCACCTCTGTAAAAAGGGCATCTGCCTACAAAGGTAATTTAAATATAGCCTTTGTTTATAAAGAATAAACCTCTTTATAAAGGCCACCTGTCTATAACAGCCACTTCTGCTTGTTCCCATGAATGACCTCTAAGACAATTTTGATTGCTGAGTCATTTTGTGATGATTTTGATTAGAAATAAAGAATTATTATAGAGTTTTGTCAAAAACATATAAACATAAAGTGACCTAGACCTTTATATAAACAATTTTCACTTACAAGTTATTAAATCCTCTAGACTACATGTGTAAGGATGTACAAACTCTGTTTAGCATCTTGTACTGTTTCTCCAGAATGGCTATGTAGTAGCGAGCTGTTGATTGACACTTTCATTTTGAGATCAAGTAGAATGGTGTATGTTTTCACCTTTGGTGGAAACCTTTACACTCAGATAGATAACAGAGGTTGATACAGGTCAATGCTAATTTGTTTTTAGACAGTGCAGGTCCCAAACCTAATTCACATCTCATATACATACACATGTGTTCTAGTTGATAAACTCAATACCTAGGTGTCAGTAACTACATTAATTTTTATTCACCCCTGTAGACCTATGTGAAACCTTGCAGTGACCCCTGTAGAACTTAAGTACAGTACCAAGCGAAAAATTGAACACTCCAGGGAAATATGGTATTCTAGTCTTAACTTGTATGATTGACATCAGATGTATGAAATTTGACATGGGGTAATTGATGTACAGAGAATTCAATAATTAGGTTTATCTGCAATGTATCACAGCATAAATATATTATAAAAATGTGTATCCATCTAGGACTCAACAGACTTTGTGCTTAGAGGAATCCCACTTGATGTTTTTATATAAACATAGAGAATGCATTAACTCTACTACAGGACTATTTCTTTCAAATGAAGTTGCTTTGTTCATTTATTGTTTATTTAATGTGTTGGGTTATGCTCCCTATCATAAATGACACACTTAAAAGTTTAAAGTGGAGAAGATTTTCCTCAGATTTTTATAAAAGTTTGTTTTTTAATAGAAAGGAGGATTTAGTGTATTGTTTTAAAGTCACTTATTGTTGTGTACAAGCCAATAATTTTTCACTTATATTGAGATGTCACTTACTTTAGGCAAAATGCCACAAATATTGACCTGTGGTATGGACTGACGCCAATTTATTGAGGGTTCATTAACATGCCACTCCTTCCATAACATAGGACCTCAGCTTTAAATCTCATCTGAGTGACTCTTAACTTTCATTTCATACTTGTCAAAGGAACAATCAATATCATTTTTGAAAGTCTTCGGTATGACCTGGTCACTACCATTTTTGAAAGTCTTCAGTATTACCTGGTCACTACCATTTTTGAAAGTCTTTGGTATGACCTGGTCACTTTCATTTTTGAAAGTCTTTGGTATGACCTGGTCACTACCATTTTTGAAAGTCTTTGGTATGACCTGGTCACTTTCATTTTTGAAAGTTTTCAACATGACCTGGTCACTACCATTTTTGAAAGTCTTCAGTATGACCTGGTCACTACCATTTTTGAAAGTCTTCAGCATGACCTGGTCACTACCATTTTTGAAAGTCTTCAGTATGACCTGGTCACTACCATTTTTGAAAGTCTTCAGTATGACCTGGTCACTACCATTTTTGAAAGTCTTCAGTATGACCTGGTCACTACCATTTTTGAAAGTCTTCAGCATGACCTGGTCACTACCATTTTTGAAAGTCTTCAGCATGACCTGGTCACTACCATTTTTGAAAGTCTTCAGTATTACCTGGTCACTACCATTTTTGAAAGTCTTCAGTATTACCTGGTCACTTCCATTTTTGAAAGTCTTCAGTATGACCTGGTCACTACCATTTTTGAAAGTCTTCAGTATTACCTGGTCACTACCATTTTTGAAAGTCTTCAGTATTACCTGGTCACTACCATTTTTGAAAGTCAGTATTCAGTATTTTTTGACCAGTCTTCAGTATGACCAGGTCACTACCATTTTTGAAAGTCTTCAGTATGACCTGGTCACTACCATTTTTCAAATCAAACTTTTCACTTGTGAATCAAACACTTTACCACTTGATCACTGCAAGTGGTTGTAATAAAAAAATGCACAAATAGTGAATTAGAGCTATATTCTGTAAGGTGATTTAAAGACATATAAATATGTACTGTGGAAAGTCTGTCGTGACCTGGTCACCACAAATAGTGAAAGTCTTCAGCTATATCCTGTAAGGAGATTTGAAAGACATCTATATATACCATATGTACTATGGAAACTGTCTTGAGACACAAATTTTGAATAAAAGCTCATATTACCTGTCAAGGAGATTTTGAAAGACATCTCAGCATGAAATGGTCACTACATTTATGGAACCTCAGTCTTGAGACCACAACCATTTGAATGAAAGTCTTCAGTATGACCTGTAACTACCATTTAAGAGACATCTTATATAACCTATGTACTTTGGAAAGTCTTGAGACCACGAATAGTGAATACCAAAGCTGATAGTCTGTAAGGATGACCTGGTAACTACATTTTATATAAATATGTACTATGGAACCTACCATTTTTGGAAAGTCTTCAGCCATGAATAGTCAATAAAATTTTAAAGTCTTCAGTAAGATTTAAAGACACTACCATTATATAAATCTTCAGTACTACCTGGAACCTGTTTTTGAAAGACCACAGTATACCTGGTCAATACCATTTTAAAGTCTGTCAGTATGACCTGGTTAAAGACATCTTATATAAAAGTCTACTATGAACCTGTCTTGAGACCACAGTCTTCAGTGAATAAAAGCTATATCCTTTAAGGAGATTTAAAGACATCTGAATATAAACACTTTACTATTGAATCACTGTGGTTGTAATAAAGACCACAAATAGTGAATTAGAGCTATATTCTGTAAGGTGATTTAAAGACATCTTATATAAATATGTACTGTGGAACCTGTCGTGAGACCACAAATAGTGAATAAAAGCTATATCCTGTAAGGAGATTTAAAGACATCTTATATAAATATGTACTATGGAACCTGTCTTGAGACCACAAATAGTGAATAAAAGCTATATCCTGTAAGGAGATTTAAAGACATCTTATATAAATATGTACTATGGAACCTGTCTTGAGACCACAAATAGTGAATAAAAGCTATATCCTGTAAGGAGATTTAAAGACATCTTATATAAATATGTACTATGGAACCTGTCTTGAGACCACAAATAGTGAATAAAAGCTATATCCTGTAAGGAGATTTAAAGACATCTTATATAAATATGTACTATGGAACCTGTCTTGAGACCCTTTATAGCACTGAAATGTAGTTCCTCAAAAGAGGTTTTATTTATCATATAACCAAGTGATTTTCTGAATGTATTATCTAGACTCAAGACATGTGGTCTCTCAAAAGATGTTTTATTTATCATTTAACCAAGTGATTTTCTGAATGTATTATCTAGACTCAAGACATGTGGTCTCTCAAAAGAGGTTTTATTTATCATATAACCAAGTGATTTTCTGAATGTATCATCTAGACTCAAGACATGTGGTCTCTCAAAAGAGGTTTTATTTGAAGGGTAATTTCGTCAAGTGGTTTCTAGAATGTGGTCTCTCAAGACAGGTTCTACTGTACAAGTCATGACCCATGCAGCAAAATAAGTGCAGAAATATCACTTATAGTTCTGTTTTGTTTAAACAATCCAAGGGAAATAATGTTCTCGAGGGAAACAATCCTTTATATTCCTCTAAACCAATGGCTATTTCTAATTCCTTATACCAAATATTTATTTTTGTAAATACCGGTATAAATCAATTATATTTATTGGAAATAAATCATTTATAATATGATTTACAATCCTGTTGTTAGTCACTTAAGAAGTTACTAGCTCTGATTTGATTGGGTAAATTCCATGAAGAAAATTAAAAGTAGCAGATGAGATAGTTAAACTTTCAAATATCCCACGCCAGTGTTTACTGCTGTTTTTGAACATTGCTAATTGTTTCATTATATGATTTCTAATTGACCAAGAAACTTGTATGGTATTAATTAAAATATATATTATATATCTTTAATATAGAAATACCTATTATATCAGTACAGATATAATGCAGGTAAATGTTCATAACTTTATTTTATGTAAAGTCTATATTTGGCAATGTTAGCTGCATAATTTACATTTCTATTCGCATTTGTGCATGTTACTTCAGCAATGAATGATTTTGTCTGATCTGAATAAGATTTAATGATGATGATAAATCTTACAGGCAAACTCAGGTGTATAACATGTAAATGTCAGTCATCTATGCTGTATATATATATATATATATATTATATATATATATATATATATATATATATATATATATATATATATATATATATATATATATATATATATATATATATATATATATATATATATATATATATATATATATATAAATAGTGTAACCTGTATATAGGGGCTGCCCAAGGGACCAGAATATATTGACCTTTATGTGCAGGTGACCCTTATACACAGGTTCAATTAAGTTGAAGTATGTAGTCAATGGACTTAAAAAAACAGGCCTTTATAAACAGGTAATCCTTTTACAGAGGTGAGCAGTATAGCAGGTTTTAATATGTATATATATATGGAGAGAGATGAGAGATAGAATATAGAGAAAGGGAGATGAAGGAAAAGAAAGAGAGTGATGAAGAGAATGAGTGAAAAAGGGAAGAGAAGCAGAGAGGGTGATGGAGGGGAAGGGAAAGAGAAATAGAGGAGAATGAGAGGAAGTGAACTCCCACTCCCCTTCCTGACACCCCCCCTCCCCCCCCCCCAAAAAAAAGAAAGAAATCAAAAATAAAGAAAGAAAAAAAAACTGTGTTGGCATAGGTCAATATCTGAGGTCTAAAATTTGGGCACTTATACCTGGTGTTCCCTTCCCTGAAAAAAATAATTGGTAACAGTATGTAGATTTGTTGCATTTTTATTTGTCAGCGCTGTCACATAGAGTAGGTCATTTTAAAACTCACTGCTTTAGGATTGTTTGGTAATATACAATACCATGCAGACATCTTAGAAGACATGTATTGAAATTTAACATCTTCCCAATCTACCTCTCATCTAAACCTTGATAGTACATCTTTCCACTATCTACAAAAGAATGACATTTTTTGTACCCAGTGTTTGTCAATCTGACAATCTTTATATATTTCAATAAATTAAGACTTCTGTCATAACTCAAGATAAAAAAGAAGTGTATATATTTATGATGAGGTGAACTATATCTATGACAAACATCTTGTAACATCTTTGGCTCGTATATATCAGTTTTTGTAGGCTCTTTAAATTTTACATGTAGGCTGGTGTGAATGTGTTACAATGAACTGGTTTGATCTGTTGTGCACTTTTTGACACTAATTTTAACACTGTTGTATTGATGCAGTAGAAAGGCTAATCTTTACATGACTTGCCTATTTGCTTATGTTTAGTCGTGCAAGGCATAATAAGTGCCAAGGAAGCAGTGAGGCCAAAGTCTTGTTATTTTTTTGTTTACAGATTTTTTTTTATTTGTTTTGATGATATTTTTTGTTTTAGATATTTTAAATACTGTATACCGGGTACCTGAAAATTTTTGCCCCCAGTTATTTAAGTGACTAGCCTTATACGACTAACAAGCGTTATTTAGAATACCAATAATTTTTACCTTTATTGAGGGACTTGTCGGGAAGTGTACAGAATCATATATCAGACCACAGCAAATCAATCAAGACAAATTGTCCGTATATCAAATACAAATGTCAAACAAAAGTTTATTAAAATTTCTCATTGTAATTAAAACGGAACTTGGACAACCTGAGTTGAGGGACCACCTATCATATGTGACCTTTTTTTTCATTTTCCCTTGAATGGTCAGTAGAAAAAGGTTAGACTATAAATATAGTGAAACGTTGGCTAAGTAACACCTCAATTTAAAGACCACCTGTTAATTATGACCACATTATGATTCAGTCTCAAACAATATATGATCAAATGAAAAATCCCACTTAAATGACATCATTAATTAGAAAATATTCATGTGGCATTAATAACGATCTGTGATTGTGTGTATAAATTTATTTGTAAGAATATCTGTATTTCATTTTTATCTTAATGTGAATCATTTTCCAATAATACATTTTCTTTTCTTCAAAAAGACAAAAATTTGAATTGGTGAACCCAAACATATATAAACCTTGGCCTAAATACTGTGTGTTTTAACTTGTGTGAAGAAATCATTTTCTTAAAAGTCAGCTGCCAGGTGAAACTTACAAATTAATGTCTTGATAAAATGATACGATGTATGATTTTGTATTTAAAAAAAAAATAAATAAAATGTCATAAAATATTAACAAATAATCAAGAGAGAAGTAAAATTATATCCTTGTATTTTTAAATAATTTCATATCAAAATTGAAAATGTAACTTTTAGTTCACAATACCTAATTCATCAATTTCATTTCCTAATCAGTTTCCTCATTAAACTTATAACAGCTTATCCATAAATTCTGTCCATTTTTCTTTTTTTTTATTAACATTTTGAAAATTAATCTTGACACTGGTGAATTGTCTAATACAAGAAAGAATTTCTCTTTATCTTATTTTGTTGTCATGCTTTGTTTAAATTGATCAGTTTATTAACACACTCATCCTATGACATGGCTAGAGCAATGACCTTTTGCTTGTAAGTAAACTCAGTGCAGTCTCATTCCAAAGAAAGCTCTGTCTTATAAAAGATGAAATATAATTGGTTTTATGTCTCCAAAATGTGTTTCTGGTGCAGAATAGTTTTACATGTTGGTGAAAGAGATTCTCACAAGAATTTAAGCTCTGTGATGTTGACAAAGGAGTGAAAAATGGATGACAAATGGGAATTCAAGTTACAGTGAAACTTGTATATAACAACCTCCTTAGGGAGACAAGAAAACCGGTCTTTATAGGGAGGTGGTCTTTATATAGAGGTTCATTTGTACACAAATGGTACTATTGGGGACAGCAAAAAATGGTCTCTGTAACCAGGTGGTCTTTATACACAATTGGTCACTAAAGCAGGTTTTACCATATTTTGCCATCAAGTAATATTAGCACATATTCATCACTCAAATAACTTCAGCACTTGTACAAGTAAAAATACTTGCTTACATTAGTGTCCAAATTACGTGGTGCCAAATTTACCTCATACCTAGACCCAGCTTAAAACTGGCCCATATCGGGGCAGGAATTTGACTTACCTCACACCTAGCTATTATCCGGGCCCTCGGCCATATGGTTTTTGCAACCTATGCTTTCTTACATTTTTCTAATTACCTGTCTGACATTAGTTCTCACAGATCTATGTAGTTAGGTCTAGTAGACCTTTATCGTCCACATTAAGTGTTGTGGACCTGTATAGTCAACATTAGGTCTTGTGGACCTGTATAGTCCACATTAGGTCTTGTGGACCTGTATAGTCCACATTAGGTCTTGTGGACCTATATAGTCCACATTAGGTCTAGTATACCTGTATCATTCACATTAGTCTTGTGGACCTGCATCATCCACATCAGGTCTTGTGGACCTGTATAATCCACATTAAGTCTTGTGGACCTGTATCATTAACATTAGGTCTTGTGGACCTGCATCATCCACATTAGGTCCCATAGACTTATATATTCCACATTAGGTTTCATGGACCTATATAGTCCACATTAGGTATCATAGACCTAAATATTATTCATTTGGTCTCAATGGACCTACTTAGTCCATGTAAGGTCTAATGGACCTATATACTCCACATTCGGTGTCCAGGACCTACATAGTCTGTGTAAGGTCTAATGGACCTATATACTCCACATTCGGTGTCCAGGACCTACGGTGTCTCATGGACCTACATAGTCCATATAAAGTCTCATGGACTTATATAGTCCACATTATGTATCATGGACCTATGTGGTCCACATTAGGTATCATGGACCTACATAGGTGCCCTGGACCTCTGTGTGTAAGGTCTAATGGACCTATATAGTCCACATTATGTATCATGGACCTATGTGGTCCACATTAGGTGCCCTGGACCTACATAGTCTGTGTAAGGTCTAATGGACCTATATAGTCCACATTATGTATCATGGACCTATGTGGTCCACATTAGGTGCCCTGGACCTACATAGTCTGTGTAAGATCTAATGGACCTATATAGTCCACATTATGTACCATGGACCTATGTGGTCCACATTAGGTGCCCTGGACCTACATAGTCTAATGGTGTAAGGTCATAATGGACATAGGTTTATAGTCCACATTATGTATCATGGACCTATGTGGTCCACATTAGGTGCCCTGGACCTACATAGTCTGTGTAAGGTCTAATGGACCTATATAGTCCACATCAGGTCTCATGGACTTATGTATTCCAAATAAGGTTTCTAGCACCCACATAGTCCATATAAGGTCTCTAAGACCTATATAGTCCACATAAGGTATCTTGGACCTACATAGTCCACATAAGGTCTCCAGGGTCTACATAGTCTTAATTAGGTCTCCAGGACCTATACAGTTCACACTAGGTCTCATTGACGTATAGTCCACATTAGGTCTAGACCTATACAGTTCACACTCTCATTGACAGTCCACCTATACAGTTCACACTAGGTCTCATTGACGTATAGTCCACATTAGGTCTCCAGGACCTATACAGTTCACACTAGGTCTCATTGACGTATAGTCCACATTAGGTCTCCAGGACCTATACAGTTCACACTAGGTCTCATTGACGTATAGTCCACATTAGGTCTCCAGGACCTATACAGTTCACACTAGGTCTCATTGACGTATAGTCCTCATTAGGTCTCCAGGACCTATACAGTTCACACTAGGTCTCATTGACGTATAGTCCACATCAGGTCTCCAGGGTCTACATAGTCCTTATTAGGTCTTCAGGACCAACATGACCTGCATTAGATATTTTGGACCTACATAGTCCTCATTAGGTCTCCTTGACCTACATATCCCACATTAGGTATCTCGGACCTACATAGTCCACATTAGGTTTCTTGGACCTACATAGTCCACATTAGGTATATATAGTCCATATTTTATAATAATATTGAATAAACAAAAATAGATGGATGAATAAATATATACATATATATATATATATATATATATATATATATATATATATATATATATATATATATATATATATATATATAGTTAGAAAGATAAATGAAAAATATGATAAATAAGTAAATGAAAAAAAAACAGCAGCACCAATACAATAATAAAGTCTTCTTGTATTGTAATACAAGTTCATACCTACCCAGTAATTAAAATAATTGATCTAGATCATTTGAAAACTTCAGGGTTTTCAGATGGTTGATTGTATGTAGATATACATGTATATATCTCTTTGCACTCAAAGGTGCATGAACCAGAAAGAAAACCTAAAAATATGTATCATCATGGCTGCCAAAATAAATGTTTTTAGTTCAGTCATTAGTACTAAGACAAGAAACTAAAAACATAAAGTTTGATTATAAAGGTGATCTGGATAATTTAAAAAACCTATAACATTGTAATTAGGCATAAAGGTCGTCTTAAACACCCCTTCATTCCATGTGTGAATGAATGCAAGATAACCTGAGGGGCACTGTAGGGGAAATTATGGCAAATGCCTGATGACATGTGAAACCCTATCCGACCTTTTTCTGTGAACTATTTTGACCTTTTGAAATATTTTTTAACACAAAAATTTGGCAAAGTTTCTGTTTCATACATCTATTTTTTCTTTCTTATTTATGGAAATATCTTGTACAGTAACATTTGGTAATTTAAATCTTATCTGTAGTTAGATTCTTGAGGTGAAATGTTGCAGGTTTTGGGTCGTCTGTGTTATCTAGTAAAGCTCGGCTTTGTAAATGGATGTCTTTTTGTTTTACAAGCATGAAAACCTATACAAATAATTTCCACCGATAAGATATCTCACATCTGCTAGGAGAAAAACTCTTTTATACGTAAAATTGCAATCTGTCAGTTGTGACACTTTAGATATGTCAGTTCTGAAGAGTGAATTGTCTCCCTTTACCCATGTCGTTGGTGGTTTTAATAATGTAAATTTTAAACAGCCCAAACCACAAATAATTGACAGTGAAAAATTCTATTTCTGTACAAATGATTTAAAAGCAAAGAAGCCATAAATGAATATTTCATAGCCTTGTTTTTTAAACTTGCATTGTAAATTAGATAAAAAGATCAGAAATAGAGGAAGGTAAATCTGTAAGCATGTCTGTGTTTATTTTTATCTCAGATCTATGAAACTGTTAAGTTGGGTCAAAATTGACATGTCACATTCTTGTATGATTTGATATTTATTAAAGTACAAACAGTAAATTGTAAATAGACATTCTAGATGACCTGGATTGACTCTTACAAGTAGATATGGAACATGGAAGAAACCTCCTTTGTCTTGTAGATACCCATTTCATTAAAAATGATAATTTGACAATAGATGAGTCATTAACCAGCCTAATTAAAGGAGTTGTAAGATGCTGATTTTTTTTTATTTTACATAAGTCTCTCTCTCTCTCTCTCTCTCTCTCTCTCTCTCTCTCTCTCTCTCTCTCTCTCTCTCTCTCTCTCTCTCTCTCTCTCTCTCTCTCTCTCTCTCTCTCTCTCTCTCATATTTTTATTTGGGATTTTTATAAAAAAAAAAAGAACTTATTGAGATTATCATGTTTTATATGAAGTAGTTCCAAACTAGGAGAAATATATGTGTATCAAAGTTGAATTGTGTGTGAGAATGACATTAACTCACCCACCCCTGTAATATAATAGACTGTATCCCACATCAAGAAGATCACATAAATCAATTGAATTTGAGGAGATGAATAAGTTAAACATATTAAATATGTTTCTGTGATGTTACAGGCATGCATAATAAGAGGTCATGAATACTTGGTAATGGTTTGTTTGTTTGTTGTTTTACACCTTGTCAACAGTATTTCACTTATATTGAGATGTCACCATCTTTAAGTGAAGTGCCACAAATTTTTACCTGTGCTATGGACAGCATCCACTGCAGTGAGGTTCTTTTACATACCACGCCTGCTGTGACATGGGAACTAGATTAAACATATCGTATTGCTTAACTAATGTAATAGGATCAGTGACAAATTTTGCCAACACTTAGATCCACCTCTCCTTAAATGTTGACAATATATGTTTAACAAAGCATGTTTCAATAACATTTAAGATATATACATGTAACATACAATTTGCACACATACATATAACTTACATATACACACACATATAAATATATATGCATACATACATATACACATACACATATAAATATACATGCATACATACATATACACATACATATAAAAATATATATGCATATATACATATACACATACATATATAAATATACATGCATACATATATATACACATACATATATAAATATACATGCATACATACATATACACATACATATATAAATATACATGCATACATACATTTACACATACATATGTCTGTACTTAAGTAATAATTCTTAAGTGTAAAAAAAAAAATTAAAAAATACATTATGCCATGCCAAGGATATCATCAAGTATGATAATGATGTTATATTTATATGAAATATTATTGCATAGAATAAAACAGAAAAATACAATGGTAACTAAAGTGAGGGGAGGGGGGTGTTTGTCGCTACAAGAATCTTTTTTTTTAACTGGGGGTCAAATATTGTGTCACAGAAGTACCAGGAATCAAACCCTGGATCTTTTGTTTGCATTATTTTTTTGTTAATTGTAATGAAAGACTTAATATCTTTGATTACAGTTATATGTTGACTAAAAACAGCTAATTACTGTTTCTATTTAAGGCACTTGTACTTATTTATCTTCTGTACAAGTAGAATTTTCTTGTTGTCATACAACAGAACAAGTAAACAAAGACACACAAAAATCTTTAAACCTTTTGAGTTATTTTATTATTTTTTAAATCATTCAGAAAAATGAATGAGCCCCTGGATAAATAGATCACTAGGGATTATTTTCATTTTTCCTCATTTATTGCACTTGTTTTATATAACCCTTGGGGTCATCTGTTAAGCATTGCAGTTTTCAAGAAGTTATTCTTTTGCAGCATAAAATGCTTTTTCTCTAACAAAAGTATCAAGTTTGCTTTGAAAGGAATTTCTTTGGGACCATAAAGGTGTTGTGATTGAAAGAAAGAGTGTCATTTTTATTTGTGTATGAAGTTTAGTTACATGAGCGTTTTCCAAAATGATATTGTTAGTTCATAACTATAAAGTACTGCATAGAATTGATTTCATCAACATTTATCTGTGGGAATTGCTTAACACCATGAAGGCTTCCTTGTACAATAGCCATAACATTAACTAACAAGGAAACAGTAACACATCTTTTGACTTCAAAAGGCTCACAAGACAGATATTTTAACGTGATATATTGAATCTCGGTCATGGTTGTGTTTGTTTGTATGGAATGTTGAGATGAATTAGGTAATATTATATTTGACACAGACCAGAGTATCAAAGCTGATAGGAAAGGAAGTATTATAGTGTGCACTAAGATCCCACTTTGAAGCTAAAATTAAAATGCCAAAATATAAACCTCTGCTATGGAACTATGCCAAGGAAATGAGAGTTTCTTTAGCTTTCCAAAACAAATTTTCTGGAGAGGTAATTTTATTAACTGCCAGCATCCTTCCTGAACAAAAGCTTTGACCCAGGCTATAGTTTTTTTAAAAATAAGAAGTAGTGCTGTCATATTTCACAAGTGCAATCCTTATGATCCACTTTTTCAGATGATAATGTGACCTAGATAATGACATCTGACCTACATTTTACACAAAATTTTAGCATCAGAGACACCAGCTATAAGTTTGTCTTTAGACAACTTTTGTTAAGTGCACAACACTTACTATGACATAAAATTCTGGGTATAATTTATGTTAAAAAATAGTCATGACTTTCTGTGTTTGAAAATGTTTCAGATCTAGTAAAAATGGAACTTAAATCCTTTGCTTGTCACAAAAATGCACTCGACCACTTTGTTAAGTGTGACCATTAAGAAAACAAAAAGATCATAATCACCTCACACTTAAAATGATAGCCTATGAATTGATACAAAATGTGTCGATAACTGTCAAGAAGAAATAAAAAAAAAAATCTTACATTTACTACTCAACATGAAGATAAATGTTTCTTTTTTAATTTTGAATAGTATTTAATGCCACACTCAACATTTTTTCAGTTATTTGGTGGCAACCAGTTTTTAATGATGGTGGAGAGAACCTAGTGTATAATGTAGCCAGGAATAGACCACAAACCTTTCACAAGTAAACTGGCAAATTTTCTCACAAAACTCAGTTTAGGTTCCAGTGGAGTGGATAACATTCAATCTAATTAAAAACCCATCTCTACTCACTCTCATTTTCTGCTGTGTCGCGTATATGATCTAATGCAATCTGCTATGTGGTCACGTGATGATGACCATGTATGTCTGTCATTTTCTACCAATGAAAAAGCAACGTACAAAATCTTGTAGGCGATCTACTGGCAAAGAGATGTAAACATGTTTTCATTACAAACAACACTGAGCACATGAAAACCTGGAAATAAAACATTATTGTCAAAACCTTGTATAAGTTCGAATAACCAAAGATATTCCGCCAATATTCTGCGTAGAAATGGTTTCCATTTTATAAAATAATTACATCTCTTTGCCATTCAGTTTTGTGAGTAAACTTTTCATTGGTCAAACATCACACACCTATGAGAGTCATCCGCACATGACCCCATAGCATACTCCGTTAGATCCTACACACAACATATCAGAAAACGAGAGCGATGAGAGATCGGTTTTTGATTAGATTAGATAACATTTTGATAGGTCTTAGTATCACTGTGGTGAATGACATTCTGATAGATCTTAGTATCACCAGGGTGGATAACATTGGATAGGTCTTAGTATCACTGGGGTATATAATATTCTGATAGATCTCGGTATTACTGGGGTGGATACCATTCTGATAGATCTCGGTATCACTGGGGTGGATTACATTTTGATAGATCTCAGTATCACTGGGGTATATAACATTTTGATAGATCTCGGTATTACTGGGGTGGATACCATTCTGATAGATCTCGATATCACTGGGGTGGATAACATTCTGATAGATCTCAGTACCACTGGGGTATATAACATTCTGATAGATTTCAGTATCACTGGGGTATATAACATTCTGATAGATCTCAGTATCACTGGGGTATATAACATTTTGATAGATCTCGGTATTACTGGGGTGGATAACATTTTGATAGGTCTCAGTATCAATGGGATATATAACATTCTGATAGATCTCAGTATCACTGGGGTGGATAACATTCTGATAGATCTTGGTATCACTGGGGTGGATAACATTCTGATAGATCTCAGTATCACTGGGGTGGATACCATTCTGATAGATTTCAGTATCACTGGGGTGGATAACATTCTGATAAATCTCAGTATCACTGGGGTATATAACATTTTGATAGATCTCAGTATCACTGGGGTGGATACCATTCTGATAGATCTCGGTATCACTGGGGTGGATACCATTCTGATAGATCTCAGTATCACTGGGGTGGATAACATTCTGATAGATCTCAGTATCACTGGGGTGGATACCATTCTGATAGATTTCAGTATCACTGGGGTGGATAACATTTTGATAAATCTCAGTATCACTGGGGTATATAACATTCTGATAGATACCATATCACTGGGATGGATACCATTCTGATAGATCTCTCACTGGGTTGGATAACATTCTGATAGATCTCGGTATCACTGGGGTGGATAACATTTTGATAGATCTCAGTATCACTGGGGTGGATACCATTCTGATAGATCTCGGTATCACTGGGGTGGATAACATTTTGATAGATTTCAGTATCACTGGGGTGGATAACATTCTGATAGATCTCAGTATCACTGGGTATATAACATTCTGATAGATTTCAGTATCACTGGGGTATATAACATTCTGATAGATATCAGTATCACTGGGGTGGATAACATTCTGATAGATCTCAGTATCATTGGGTATATAACATTCTGATAAATCTCAATATCACTGGGGTATATAACATTCTGATAGATTTCAGTATCACTGGGGTATATAACATTCTGATAAATCTCAATATCACTGGGGTATATAACATTCTGATAGATTTCAGTATCACTGGGGTATATAACATTCTGATAGATTTCAGTATCACTGGGGTATATAACATTCTGATAGATCTCGGTATCACTGGGGTATATAACATTCTGATAAATCTCAATATCACTGGGGTATATAACATTCTGATAAATCTCAATATCACTGGGGTATATAACATTCTGATAGATCTCAGTATCACTGGGTATATAACATTCTGATAAATCTCAATATCACTGGGGTATATAACAATCTGATAGATTTCAGTATCACTGGGGTATATAACATTCTGATAAATCTCAATATCACTGGGGTATATAACATTCTGATAGATTTCAGTATCACTCGGGTATATAACATTCTGATAGATTTCATATCACTGGGGTATATAACATTCTGATAGATCGGTATCACTGGGGTATATAACATTCTGATAAATCTCAATATCACTGGGGTATATAACATTCTGATAAATCTCAATATCACTGGGGTATATAACATTCTGATAGATCTCGGTATCACTGGGGTATATAACATTCTGATAAATCTCAATATCACTGGGGTATATAACATTTGATAGATTTCAATCACTGGGGTATATAACATTCTGATAGATTTCAGTATCACTGGGGTATATAACATTCTGATAGATCTCGGTATCACTGGGGTATATAACATTCTGATAGATCTCTGTATCACTGGGGTGGATAACATTCTGATAGATCTCGGTATCACTGGGGTATATAACATTCTGATAGATCTCTGTATCACTGGGATGGATAACATTCTGATAGATCTCAGTATCACTGGGGTATATAACATTCTGATTTAGTACAACATATACAAGGTTTAGGTAAGATGTAAGTCACTATACATTATATTTTCAACATGTTGACAAATTGAAGTGTCAAGTGGTCATTGATAAGTCATGTTGTAGTCCTATAAACCCAATGATAATATTGTGTCCACCTTGGCATAAATCATCACATTAAAAAGTGGTTGACCTCAGAATGTGTTTTGTCTGACAGGTGGCGGTCAAGTACCTCCTAAGCATGGTCAAATTTACATTCCATGCTATATGGATGTTAAAGAACAGGCTGAAGATTAATACACCTCATAGCTCGGAGTCTCATGGCTGATAAATACATCTAGGAGCTCAGAATCTCATGGCCCATTAATACAACTCAGAGCTCAGTCTTATGGCCGATTAATACATCTCAGAGCTCAGAGTCTCATGGCCCATTAATACAACTCAGAGCTCAGTCTTATGGCCGATTAATACATCTCAGAGCTCAGCGTCTCATGGCAGAGTGATTAGAGTATCATGGCATATAAATACATCTAGGAGCTCAGAGTCTCATGGCAGAGTGATTAGAGTATCATGGCATATAAATACATCTAGGAGCTCAGAGTCTCATGGCAGAGTGATTAGAGTATCATGCTTTAAACCATTAAGTTTCTCACCTCTAATCAGCACTGATTCCAGCTCTCTTGGAACCTAAATTGATTTTTGTGAGAATATTTGGCAGTTTACTTAGTAAAGGCAGCTGGTCTCTTCTAAGAGAACATTGTCACCAAGTTCTGTCTGCCACCATTAGAAATTGGCAGCCATCATTTGACTAAAGAATTGTTTGTTGAGTGTGATATAAAAAACCATCCAAACAACTTAGTTCTAACAATAAGGCAGATAATTCCAAACACAAGTAGATATCACATCTTAGTCCTAACAATAAGGTCAGCTGTCACATGATTACAAACACAAGTAGATATTACATCTTAGTCCTAACAATAAGGTCAGTTGCCACATGATTACAAACACAAGTAGATATCACATCTTAGTCCTAACAATAAGGTCAGCTGTCACATGATTACAAACACAAGTAGATATCACATCTTAGTTCTAACAATAAGGTCAGCTGTCACATGATTACAAACACAAGTAGATATTACATCTTAGTCCTAACAATAAGGTCAGCTGTCACATGATTACAAACACAAGTAGATATTACATCTAACAATAAGGTCCACATGAACAAACACAAGTAGATATTCATCTTGTTCTAACAATAAGGTCAGTTGCCACATGATTACAAACACAAGTAGATATCACATCTTAGTCCTAACAATAAGGTCAGCTGCCACATGATTACAAACACAAGTAGATATCACATCTTAGTCCTAACAATAAGGTCAGTTGTCACATGATTACAAACACAAGTAGATATTACATCTTAGTTCTAACAATAAGGTCAGTTGCCACATGATTACAAACACAAGTAGATATTACATCTTAGTCCTAACAATAAGGTCAGTTGCCACATGATTACAAACACAAGTAGATATTACATCTTAGTTCTAACAATAAGGTCAGTTGCCACATGATTACAAACACAAGTAGATATTACATCTTAGTTCTAACAATAAGGTCAGCTGTCACATGATTACAAACACAAGTAGATATTACATCTTAGTCCTAACAATAAGGTCAGCTGCCACATGATTACAAACACAAGTAGATATTACATCTTAGTTCTAACAATAAGGTCAGTTGCCACATGATTACAAACACAAGTAGATATTACATCTTAGTCCTAACAATAAGGTCAGCTGCCACATGATTACAAACACAAGTAGATATTACATCTTAGTCCTAACAATAAGGTCAGTTGCCACATGATTACAAACACAAGTAGATATTACATCTTAGTTCTAACAATAAGGTCAGTTGCCACATGATTACAAACACAAGTAGATATTACATCTTAGTCCTAACAATAAGGTCAGTTGTCACATGATTACAAACACAAGTAGATATTACATCTTAGTTCTAACAATAAGGTCAGTTGTCACATGATTACAAACACAAGTAGATATCACATCTTAGTCCTAACAATAAGGTCAGCTGCCACATGATTACAAACACAAGTAGATATTACATCTTAGTCCTAACAATAAGGTCAGTTGCCACATGATTCTAATCACAAGTAGATATCACATCTTAGTCCTAACAATAAGGTCAGTTGCCACATGATTACAAACACAATGAGCCTAAATTAAACCATAGCAGGGGTGGCAGGCTACTTATTGGCACAAAAATAACAAAGAGCTTCAGTAATGCATGAGACCTGTGGAAGTCAATATGTAAACTTTTAAATATCCAGGTGAAAATTATGAGTGTTTGATTTTTACCTGGTTTGACTGTTTGTTTGTTTATTGTTGTTTAACATCCTACTCAAGAATCTTTGACTCATATGGAGACATCACCAAATGCCTGTGAAGGGCCAAGACCTACTATGATACGGGACCTCAGTTTTGACTGTCTCAAATCCAAAGGACAGAAATCTAACCTTCCCCGCGGCTGGACTCAAACTCAAAACCTCACAATCAAGAGTCGAGCGCTCTACCGACTGAGCCATGTCGGCTCTTTACCAGGTTTGAAGATACAAGGCTATTTCTAGGGCTGTCTTGTGGATTCTATTGACTTTTTCAAATTTTGCTTTTCATGTCTTTGTTAATTGTTAACATTAATGATAATGATAATCATCATTTTAATTAGTATTTATTTACTTATCAATTTTTTTATATATTGTTTATTTATTCATTTTGTTTTTATCCATCATTTTATTTGAAAATGGTATAATACTAGAAAACCTAAGCTAACAGGAATTAATTACATATTTATATTATGCACCCCTCAAGATTGACTCAATGAATAGATGCAAAATAAAGTACTTTTTCAGTGACATGTAAGAAAATAAAAATGTAATAAAAAATAATTATAATCAAATTTGTATGTACGTATTATATATATATATATATATATATATATATATATATATATATATATATATATATATATATATATATATATATATATATATATATATATATACTCTCCCAAATGGAATACAAGTAATTCAATTAAAAATTTTAACATTATTTTAAATAAATAGTGAAGGAAGAAAATTCAGGGGTTTAAAATATGTTTACAGAAATTCCATATTTTCATGAAGTTTTGAGAAAATTCAAATTTGAAAAAGTTTGCCTGCCTTGTTTTGACAAAATTATCCTACCGTTAACTAGAATCTTTACAGCTGGTTAATCTGATGTCATCTGTCCTAAGATTGTTTATTTATTTCTACAATAATTTTCAGACATTAACATCTTGACAAATCCAGATGAAATTGATTGGCCTGTGTCAGAATGTTTGAATTGTAACTTTACAAACACTAATAATTTGACTCTTTATTACCCATATTTCACCTGACCATTCAGTTGTAATTATTTGAACATCTTCTGGGCGTGACACTGCTATTCCTTTCTTGTATTCTACTCCCATTGTCCGAGCGGTCAAGTTGTGTGAAATGGTGGGAAAATGGCCAGGAGAATAGGATTAGTGCCGATAATTTCAGTATAGCATTGTCCGTCATTGTTGTAGGGATTGTCTTGGAGCATAATGAGGAGAATAGATGGGCAAACTTCCCTGCAGATCAGATAAATATTTCGATGACACCGTCCATTCTCATGTCTTCAAGAAGTGAGTTTGATCACTACAGAAATTGTAATATACAAATAAATAGCTTTTCTGTCACTGATTTATTTCTGATTTAAAATAATTAAATAAACAATAGTCCAGGTCTTAGTGTACAGGTAATTCATTCAGTATGTTTGGTTTTGATTTATATAATATTTTTCTGAATCGCTCATGGGGGAAATGTCTGAACAGATAACTGTAAACCAATTTTTATTTTTTTTTATTTGTAAAGTGTCTTCTGTTCATTTATCCAATTCAACTTTGTCAATACTGTTTCAGCCTTTATTCTGCTATTATATCGGCAAGCCAATTTTGTTTTATTTAGCAGTTGTGTAAGACTAATTCTTTTTAGGTAATTATCATATGAAAACCCATGATACTTCATATAATTATTTTGAAATATATTTTCTATTTATAAAAAAAAAAAAAGCAGAAAGAAAAACACTACTATAAATTAAACAAAATTTAATTAAATTATAAAATCATAAAAATTCTGAAGTGAGAGTCTTTATGGTTCAAACCACTCGGCCACAAAGGCCTCTCACAAAACTTTGGAGAAGAATATGATAGTGATTTCCATGAGATTGATAATGTTGTTCTAGACCTGACTGTAAAATGTACAGTAATCTGGATCACTGAGCCACCTTTGATAATGTTGTTCTAGACCTGACTGTAAAATGTACAGTAATCTGGATCACTGAGCCACCTTTGATAATGTTGTTCTAGACCTGACTGTAAAATGTACAGTAATCTGGATCACTGAGCCACCTTTGATAATGTTGTTCTAGACCTGACTGTAAAATGTATAGTAATCTGGATCACGAGCCACCTTTGATAATGTTGTTCTAGACCTGACTGTAAAATGTACAGTAATCTGGATCACTGAGCCACCTTTGATAATGTTGTTCTAGACCTGACTGTAAAATGTACAGTAATCTGGATCACTGAGCCACCTTTGATAATTGTTCTAGACCTGACTGTAAAATGTACAGTAATCTGGATCACTGAGCCACCTTTGATAATGTTGTTCTAGACCTGACTGTAAAATGTACAGTAATCTGGATCACTGAGCCACCTTTGATAATGTTGTTCTAGACCTGACTGTAAAATGTACAGTAATCTGGATCACTGAGCCACCTTTGATAATGTTGTTCTAGACCTGACTGTAAAATGTACAGTAATCTGGATCACTGAGCCACCTTTGATAATGTTGTTCTAGACCTGACTGTAAAATGTACAGTAATCTGGGATCACTGAGCCACCTTTGATAATGTTGTTCTAGACCTGACTGTAAAATGTACAGTAATCTGGATCACTGAGCCACCTTTGATAATGTTGTTCTAGACCTGACTGTAAAATGTACAGTAATCTGGATCACTGAGCCACCTTTGATAATGTTGTTCTAGACCTGACTGTAAAATGTACAGTAATCTGGATCACTGAGCCACCTTTGCCTATTGTTGCATCTTAACTAGTGAGCAGATGAAAATAATAAAAATCATTTGCATATCAAGAAATCATTATATTTTAAATCCAGAAATTCAGCATGGATTCATTTCTTGTATATGAAGAACCCTCAAAGTCAGTAGGGATTCATTAGTACATTTTAAATGTACTAATTCACCAAGAATTCATCTGTATCTAGAACCCACATATGCAGCATGGATTCATTTGTATATTAAAATATGCAAATTTCAATAAGGATTCATTAGTACTATATGTAAGATTAATTTAAATAAGGTAGATTTAACAGACTAGGTATCATATTATGTTTAGAAAGTGGAATCTAGGATATACCTCATGTATCAGTATAATTCAGCAAATGAAAGTGCAGAAAGGTATTTAAATAATGTTTACTTCCTTTTCGTTTTCACTGCATTTTATTTTCTATTATGAAGATGTTATTTCAAAAAAGATTTGTATTGCCATTTTGATTTGAAAATTTTTATCTAAACTAATAAAATCAGGATGAAGACTGAATTATGGAAAATGTGGTAAGTTTGTAATTTAGTTTTGATGGTGTTGGCTGAAATGAAAATGTTCTCAAGAAAAAAAAAATTGATTCTCTCTTTGAATATTTTTGCACCATTTAACATTTTCATTTAATTACCGACAGTCTCTAAAGGGTGCGAAACTGCAAAATCTATTGAAGTGCCTACATAATTGATTTTTATTTCTTTTTCTTATCACCCAGTTGTACTTAAAAAATGTGTGACACATTTGGAAAAAACTAAATCCCTTTTTGACACACCATTAAACATAAACGTATTTGTTTGTTGTCATTTTTCGATATGCAGGAGTTCACTCTTGCAACTTGGAATTTGATGCATCATCTCTGCAATACCATGACAGGATCAAAGGATCAAAACCGTGTCGCCTTGACACAGCCTCGTAGGATTACGTTTTTGCACATGCCTGTAAAATCATACATGACAGATGAATTCTGAGTTCATTTTTTTCTTATTTCTCATTTCCACCTTTCTTTTTGTCTTAATTTTTCATCAATTTACACCCGTCTCCTTTTGGGCTTGAAAATGTGTCTGTCCTTTAGTGATCAGTGTCAGACTGTTTGCCTATCTATTTATCTGTCTGTTTGTCTATCTTTTTGTCTCTCTGTCTATTAGTCTACCTATCTGTTAGTCTGTCTGTTAGTTTATCGGTCTTTTAGTCTGTTATGTGTTTGTCTATATGCTGTCTGTCTGTCTTTTTATAATTTATCTGCCTGTCTGTTAGTCTACCTGTTTGCCTGTCTGCTTGTCTATCTGCTAGTCTACCTGTCTATATATCTGTTGGTCTATCTTCTAGTCAGTCTATCTGTCAGTCTAGCTGCTAATCTGTCTGTCAGTTTATCTGTTGGTCTTTCTGCTAATCTATCTGTTAGTCTATCTGCTAATCTATCTGTTAGTCTATCTGCTACTCTGTCTCTTAGTCTATCTGCTACTCTGTCTCTTAGTCTATCTGCTAGTCAGTCTATCTCTTAGTCTATATGCTAGTTAGTCCATCTCTTAGTCTATCTGCTACTCTGTCTGTTAGTCTATCTGCAAGTCAATCTGTCTGTTAGTCTATCTGCTAGTCTGTTAGTCTATCTGTTATTTAGTCTATCTGCTAGTCACTCTGTCTGTTAGTCTATCAGCTAGTCAGTCTATCTGCTAGTCACTCTGTCTGTTAGTCTATCAGCTAGTCAGTCTCTCTGCTAGTCACTCTGTCTGTTAGTCTATCAGCTAGTCAGTCTCTCTGCTAGACACTCTGTCTGTTAGTCTATCAGCTAGTCAGTCTCTCTGCTAGTCACTCTGTCTGTTAGTCTATCAGCTAGTCAGTCTCTCTGCTAATCCGTCTATCTTTTAGTCTCTCTGCTAGTCAGTCTATCTGTTAGTCCGTCTATCTGCCAGACTGTCTATATGTTTGAATGTCTGTTTATCTATTAGCCTGTCTGCTATTCTGCTATTCTGTATAACTGCCTGTTTGTCTATATGTTTGTTTCTTTATTAGTCTATCTGTCAGTCTGTCTTTTTTATTTGTTTGCATATACGTGTGTCTGTGTCTGTGTCTCTGTGTGTATATTTGTGTGAGCGTATGCATCTGTGTGAGTTACAGAATGAGTATCTATTTGTTAGTCTATCATATTGATCTATCAGATAGTTTATCTATTAGCCAGTCAGTCCATCAGTATATCTGCTATTTTGTATGTCTGTCTGTCTGTCTGTGTATCTGATAGTCTCATTGAGTCCATTTATCCATTAGTCTGATAGCCTGCATATGCAGTTCCATGCAATAAGTTTATAAGTTTACTTTCAGGATCAACCAATCATTTTAAAAACAATTTTTCTAGCATAAATTTTATTTTTTTTTTAAATGTTGTTAACAATTAAATATCTACAGATTCCCCTCATAGCATTCGTATTTGAACCTTGTTGTTAATTCTGGAGTTATCATACATTTATTCTTACTTGATGAAATTTTCAACAACATTTCTTCATTTGTTTGCAGTTTATTATACCACGAAAATGGGTTGTTCAGAAAATTTGTAGTACATCAGATTTAAGTATCACAGAATAATCAGTGATTTATGAAAATAAATTGTATGGCTTAAGCTTTAAGAGAATAAGATTTAAAAGAAAATGGTTTAAAAAAAACATACCAGTACCCAGGAGAATAATATCAAAAAAGAAAATTTGGAGAATAATTAAAATAAAATACAGATAATATTACATAGAAAGCAAGCGGAAAATTATGTCTGTTCATATACTTCTGACACTGTACTGTATGCATGTCTATTTATTTGATATAGGTCTGTCTGTTTGTCTTTAAATTTCTGTTTTAATATGTTTGTCTATCTGTCTATCTATTTGTATGCATATGTGTCTCTGATTGTCTGTTTATATCTGTTTATCATGTTTGTCTGTTTATATCTGTTTTTCATGCTTGTCTGTCTATCTATAAGTATACCTATTATTTTGTCTATTGTTATCTTATCTGTTGTACTCTGTGTCTATCTGTCAAACTTTATGTCTATCTGTCAAACTGTCTGTCTGTAAGTATGTCTGTTATTCTATCTATCTGTCAAACTTGTCTATCTGTCAAACTTTTGTCTGTCTTTCAGACTTTCTGTCTATCTCTCCAACTTTCTGTGTGTAATCACAAACATCCTTAAAAAATAGTTTACAATTTATGATTTTACTAAAGGTGTCTTTTCTAAAATATAAGTGACTATGAAAACCTACAGTCTGATAGAGGAATAATCAACTGTATAAGTATTTGAAAAAAAACCAAACCAAAACACTTGAACATGACCCAATCTGTGCTTTGTGCACAGGCCTTTAGTAGGTGAAGTAAACTGGTACTGTAATTGACCGGGGAAGCACTCATGTCCCTATAAGCACCCTGCACCCTTTTCACACAGGACCAAGTATCTTTTCTAGCCATTTGACAAGGCATTGTGGACCAGAAAAATGTAAAAGCTGTTTATCTCTAGCCCCATGCAACACATGAATGTTACTTATTGGGTCAAAACAGTAAATTATTGATTTGGAGTTTCCATATGTTAGTGAGTTAAACTATCCATCAGTTACTGATTTGAACTCTCCATGGCTTTGTAATTTGAACTCTCCATGGCTTTGTAATTTGAACTGTCCATGGCTTTGTAATTTGAACTGTCCATGGCTTTGTAATTTGAACTGTCCATGGCTTTGTAATTTGAACTGTCCATGGCTTTGTAATTTGAACTGTCCATGGCTTTGTAATTTGAACTGTTCATGGCTTTGTAATTTGAACTGTCCATGGCTTTGTAATTTGAACTGTCCATGGCTTTGTAATTTGAACTCTCCATGGCTTTGTAATTTGAACTGTCCATGGCTTTGTAATTTGAACTGTCCATGGCTTTGTAATTTGAACTCTCCATGGCTTTGTAATTTGAACTGTCCATGGCTTTGTAATTTGAACTGTCCATGGCTTTGTAATTTGAACTCTCCATGGCTTTGTAATTTGAACTCTCCATGGCTTTGTAATTTGAACTGTCCATGGCTTTGTAATTTGAACTGTCCATGGCTTTGTAATTTGAACTGTTCATGGCTTTGTAATTTGAACTCTCCATATTTTTTGTAATTTGAACTGTCCATGGCTTTGTAATTTGAACTGTCCATGGCTTTGTAATTTGAACTCTCCATGGCTTTGTAATTTGAACTCTCCATGGCTTTGTAATTTGAACTCTCAGTATGTTAGTGATTTGAACCCTTTGAGCTTGTGATTTGAACTCTCTGAGTTAGTGATTTGAGCTCTCTAAGTTAGTGCTTTGAGCTCTCTAAGTTAATGATTTGAGCTCTCTAAGTTTATGATTTGAACTCTGTGAGTTAGTGATTTGAACCCTCTGAGTCAGTGATTTGAGCCCTCTAAGTTTGTGATTTAAACCCTCTAAGTTTGTGATTTGAACTTTGAGTTTGTGATTTGAACCCTCTGAGTTTGTGATTTGAACCCCTTGAAACCTGTGAGTTTGTGATTTGACCTCTCAGTATGTCAGTGATTTGAAACCTGTGAATTTGTTATTTGAACTCTTTGAAACCTGTGAGTTTGTGATTTGAACTCTATTGCTTTGAATTTTCCATGATTTAGTAAGTGATTTGAATTATCTGTGAACTAGTGTTTTGACCTCTCAATGAGCTGGTGATTTGAGCTCTTGGTGAATAAGTGATTTGAATTATGTAGGATAGTGATTTTAACTCTGTAACCATCCATGAGTCACTGATTTGAATTCTCTGTGAGTTAGTAAGTGATTTGAATCTGTGAATTAGTGATTTAAACTCAGCGAGATATTGTTCTGACCTCTCATTGAGCTGGTAATTTGAGTTATTGGTGAGAAAGTGAGTTTATGTTTTGAACTTTCCATGAGTCAATGATTTGAACTCTCAGTGAGTTAGTGATTTCAACTATCTATGATTAAATGATTTCAACTCTCTATGAGTTAATAGTTTGAATTCATCAAGTTAGTGATTTAAACTCAATGAGTTACATATTTGATTTCTCTGTGACAGATTAATTCTAACTCCCTATGAGTCAATAATTTGAACTCAATGAGTTAGAGATTTGAACTCTAAGTGACCAATTGATTTGAACTCTCCATGAGTTATTAGTTTGAATTATACCTTAGTTTGTGATTTGAACAGTCTATGAGTTTGTGATTTAAACTTCCTGTGAATTGTAATTTGAATTCAATTTGAGTCAGTATTTAAACATTATGTGAGTTTGTCAAACACTGTGTTTTTAGGTCACACAAGTGACTCAAGTGACCTATTTTGATTTATTACTGATATGTGTCTTGTGTAATCAATGTTAGCCTCCACAGGAAGGACATCATGTGTGTCTGTAATCAGTGTTAGCCTCTGTGTGAAGGACATTATGTGTGTCTTGTGTAATCAATGTTAGCCTCTGTAGGAAGGACATTATGTGTGTCTGTAATCAATGTTAGCCTCCACAGGAAGGACATTACATGTGTCTGTAATCAATGTTAGCCTCCACAGGAAGGACATTATGTGTGTCTGTAATCAATGTTAGCCTCCACAGGAAGGACATTATGTGTGTCTGTAATCAATGTTAGCCTCTGTAGGAAGAAAATTATGTGTGTCTTGTGTAATCAGTGTTAGCCTCTTTAGGAAGGACATTATGTGTGTCTGTAATCAATGTTAGCCTCCACAGACAGGACATTATGTATGTCTGTAATCAATGTTAGCCTCCACAGGAAGGACATTATGTGTGTCTTGTGTAATCAATGTTAGCCTCCACAGGAAGGACATTATGTGTGTCTGTAATCAATGTTAGCCTCCACAGGAAGGATTATGTGTATCTGGTGTAATCAATGTGTCTGTAGTCTTGTGTAATCAATGTTAGCCTTCACAGGAAGGACATTACATGTGTCTGTAATCAGTGTTAGCCTCTGTAGGAAGGACATTATGTGTGTCTTGTGTAATCAGTGTTGGCCTCTGCAGGAAGGACATTATGTGTGTCTTGTGTAATCAGTGTTAGCCTCCCAAGGAAGGACATTATGTGTGTCTGTAATCAATGTTAGCTTCCACAGGAAGGACATTATGTGTGTCTGTAATCAATGTTAGTCTCTGTAGGTAGGACATTATGTGTGTCTGTAATCAATGTTAGCTTCCACAGGAAGGACATTATGTGTCTCTGGTGTAATCAATGTTAGCCTCTGTAGGAAGGTCATTATGTGTGTCTTGTGTAATCAATGTTAGCCTCCTCAGGAAGGACATTATGTGTCTCTGGTGTAATCAATGTTAGCCTCTGTAGGAAGGTCATTATGTGTGTCTTGTGTAATCAATGTTAGCCTCCACAGGAAGGACATTATGTGTGTCTTGTGTAATCAATGTTAGCCTTCACAGGAAGGACATTACATGTGTCTGTAATGAATGTTAGCCTCCGCAGGAAGGACATTATGTGTGTCTTGTGTAATCAATGTTAGCCTCCACAGGAAGGACATTATATATGCCTTGTGTAATCCATGTTAGCCTCTGCAGAAAGGAGATTATATGTGTCTTGTGTAATCAATGTTAGCTTCCACAGGAAGGACATTATGTGTGTCTTGTGTAATCAATGTTAGCCTCTGTAGGAAGGACATTATGTGTGTCTGTAATCAATGTTATCCTCCACAGCAACAAAAGTTTGTGAATGCAATGTTTTTAAACCCCTCTGATGTTTCTTTCCTTTTCAAAAACTGTTTCATTAAGCAGTTACATTTGCATATAAATAAATGTCTTGAATTTCATATCTGATTCACTACTTTTTCTTTTTGTATTAATTAAAATATTAAAAATTTGGTGACTAATTCACATACATTATTGAGTTTTATTTTGCATTAAATGGAAATTCAGAGAATAAATTAAATTTGTTTGTAATACTGAAATGAATGCCTGCTGTCATAAAAATTACACTGAGTGTATATGCTACATTTTGGTATTGTGTATTTAACATTTCATTCAAATTTAGATGAGATTTATCTTTGTCTGTCAGATAAAACTGACAAATATTTATATCACAATAAATCTTTTCTGTTTTCAAATTCCTCTCTTTATAGGTAATTATATTTAACATCCATGTGATTTAAATTGCTGGCGGGGACCAGTAGCCCAGCAATGGTGTGATTTCATCTATATTATGTGCTACGCAATATGTTTTTCTTCTGTTTTAGAAAATGTCCATCATCTCATGATTAATATAAAAAAATTCTCACAAAATCTTATTCTATATAGCCAAAATAATGCGATAGCCAACAACTGGTTCTAGCTGGTTACTGGTCCCCAACCAGTAGTGTAGATTTGAGCCCAGCTGGAACGTCAGCTAACAACTGGTTCTAGCTGGTTACTGGTCCCCAACCAGTAGTGTAGATTTGAGCCCAGCTGGAACGTCAGCTAACAACTGGTTCTAGCTGGTTACTGGTCCCCAACCAGTAGTGTAGATTTGAGCCCAGCTGGAACGTCAGCTAATTTTGTGGGGAAGTTAACTATGTTACTTATAGAAAGTGAGGTTTCAAGATGTTCAAGGTTTTGATGTTTCCAGATATCAAGAGTTAATTCACTTATCTTATGGAGGATAAAAATCATAACCTGTACAAAACTTTCAGAAATCAAGAACTTTGAGGTTTCGAGGTTCGAGCCATCCAGAGTCAACTGTATTTATTTATTTATTCATTCATTTATAATGTTAGAAATGTCATTGTCAGTTTATCTGATATTTTCACCAGTAGTTTTTCCTTGTAAGTGAATTTTTCTCTTCAACACAATAAACTGGCTGAAACCTTGGAACTGAAAATCATGTTCATGTGGCCTAAACTTATGATAGATCAATTGTCATTTCTTCATACACCTAACTTCATCAGTCATAAAGGTTTAAATACCCTTACATTAGTCTTCCCAACATAATTAGCCATTCCCATGATAATAACTATATCTGGATTAATATATTCTAGATATTAAAAGGTATTCTATATTTGAGAATAATAAATTGTATACCATTTTAAGCGCAGGTAATACCAACTTGTCAAAAAGGCTAATTAATGGAATATATACCCATTATTATCTTAATTTTTTGACTTCATTAACTGATCTTTCTTAACTTAATGACACTAGTGATTAATATATAATGAAATGGGAATTGTGTTTCTTTGCCTATACTGCCATTTGGATAAAGAACTTTTGCATCTAACTGCAGAATTCAAATTAGATGAATGACAAATAAGAATTTCTATTTCTGCGTCTGTCTCATTCTGTATCTTAAGTAGGCCTATATTGTCTGTTAGAATTAAATGTTAATTTTTATTTGCTTTTGAATATATTCATAAAATTAAGGTTCCTGTAATAGTACATGTTTGGGTTATCTCTGTATATGTATTTACTACCTAGACATTGTCTTATAAATTGACCTGCACAGAGGCTGTTCATCAGAGTCCTAAGTATCACATGTTATCTCCCCTTAATGTTTATTTATTATGGTCCTTTAGCATATCCTGTAGGAGTTGTAGGTAGTGCAATATAACAACATCAAAATAACACTGAAGTTCCTCTCCAAACAATTCCTACAGAATAAAATGTTTTTCACGTGCAAAGTGGGTAGAATCACCTGTGTGATAATCAAAATGTTACTCAGCCCCATCAAGTTATGTGAATCGGACTGCATTTCACGTTAACAAGCGTATTATTTTGTGTGTTTTTTATTACAATAATTGAAAATCATATTGGCATCTAACACTGAATGATTTCAACCCTTATTACAGCAGTTTGTTAATTTTTGTTTTTGTTTTGGTTTTTTTTTTTTTTTTGGGGGGGGGGGGGGCTAAAGTTATTTTTTTGTATTTTATTATCTACAAATATATCATAAAAGAAAGAAATGGAAAACAGCATACATGTACATATATTTACAGATAAATTGGCATCTCACTTATAGGAGCTATATCCCTGTAAAGGTTTTTATCTTCTTTTTTCCATATTTTTTTTATTATTATTACTAGTATTTGATGTAATTGCCATTAAAATTTCATTCGTCAGAGAGAAACTGTTGGAGACAAATGCAATCATTGTTATAGAAATTCATAGTCTTCTCCCTAATAAATGCATGTATCTATGGAGGAGCTTAATGGCTAAAAATACATTTACCATTAAAACTGTTATTTACACGTAGCAATTTTCACACACATATGGTGGATATAAAAAGAAATGCAGGTAAAATTATTCAATCAGTCTGAATTAAAGTTATGTCATCAATTTTAAAACTTGTTCAAAATAGTACAAACGACACCAGACTTTTGATATACTGGAGAAATTATGTAACATACTTCATGATGGCAACATATTGACAATGTTACAGGGGCTTGCCTATAGAGCACGCACGTGTGAAATGAATATAAAGTTAGAAACAGATGGCAGATTAATTAGCTTAATTAGCTGTTCACATATACGTAACATCAGCTTTACATATACAATTTTTATTAAATATGTTAATTGAATTAATGACATTGACGCTAATGTTCGTGAATTTTGATAATTTCAGATTATTTAAAATGCATATTTGAAAAGATATATTTTCTGTGGTTGTTCATCTCCAGAAAGGTCACCGTAAATCATGGCTGATGATTTCATTATACAATTATGAGATGACATCACCTTTGTGTAACTGCGGAACATTTAAATCATTGACACCTGGTTATTTATTGGGCTTTTTACGTTCCCAGAAGGTTACATGTCATAGACATTACGTAACAGAGATCAGACTTATCCAAGATGTGTGCTGTATATGTCAAACATTTATTTTTCTTTAACTTTAAACAGGATATTCCAGTTTTAAGGGTTGAATTCATGCTACTAGAAATATTTTAAAACATTACATGGATCTCAAGGGTTCATAAACTTTAGAAGATGTAAGGTGGCCATATTGTAAATTTGACAATGATACTAGTTAATAAAAGTTGTTAATTATCCCCTCCCTGCTAGAACTAATTACTTAAGTGTATAGGTGTGTATATATGATTTTCTTTCACCTTTGATTTTAGCCATATGCTTGGTCTGGTTGATTTTGTGTGTTTTATGACGGCCATTGTTATTATCATTATGAATCCCCTGCTGGTAAAACCAGATGGGACTATAGGTTTACATGTTAAGAGAGGAGAATGCTGCTTGACAATTTTTGAGGGAGTTATTGCCCTTGGACAATTTTTCCATCTAATGATACCAACAAATAAATCCTTCATTTACTTCTGTTGTGAAAAAGTCGTTTATCTTGTATCTTCACATGATGTTAAAACAAGGTGATATCTGTTGACTATAACCCTAACACTGACCTTGACCTTTGACCTTGAAATTCAAATCCCAGATGTATTGCTGTTAAAATAGGCCCAACCAGCTTGAGCAATTTCTTGTCCAATATATCTTAAATATTTACACACCTAGCTATTTTCAGATCATTAAGAAATTACCAAAAATGTATGTATGTGCTACAAACAAGATTTTGATTTCACACCTGAAAATATTTGTAAGCACCTTTATGTTATAAGAAACCTAATGACCAATGATTGCAATGTGGTATTGTACATAGGTTTCATTGCACTGGTTGTGATTTTCTTATTTTTATTCTCTGTTCAGAAATGATCACATAGTTTTTGGAATTTATGGATTGGAAGTAGCTAAAACTAATATCAGATCCTGCAAAGATGGCCAATAATTTACTGAATATATCTAAGTTTTATAAAAAGTTATTTACTGGTTCTTTACCATGAAAATAGGGAGTGTTAACACTCTGAATTATTTCTCCCCTGAACAATAACTGGTTGTACATGTAAACCATGCTGAATGAAAATCATAAAATAGACAATTTATTTACTTAGAGTATCTATATCTATGTTACGTGACCTCAGTTTTTATGACCTGACAGTTTGAAAGTGCATTTATCCTTTTGCTCTCTTCTATATACTTCCTTTTCCCCGGAATATATTTGATAAATGTCTGTTTATATGTTATAACAAATGTTCAAATTTCCCAGCTGCTACTTCAAGGTCTCATTAAGATGTAGATGATTTACAGCTGAAGTCCCATTATTATCACGGAATACAGATTATTGAAAATTAAAACCCATAAATTACATCCACTATCTTATACTGGCTAAGGAACCAATGAAAATGCCTTGATATAAACATTTCCTATGTAAAACAAATCTGCATACATCATTCCAAACAACTTGCATATGGTATGGATGTTACCTTATCTCCACAAGTTTTATTGGAATTTTAGCCAAAGCAAGACTACCAGAAAGATATAGCCTATTGTAATCTAGTTTAAACAGATGGATACATTACATTATAAACAGATGAACAGGGAGCAATCTCCATGTGGACTTAGGGGTCATAGGTTAAATGAATGCATGATAAGTGATAGTATATTTTATGATAAAGTGAAATTTTTATGTTCTGAAACATTAATTGTTGTTTGGTAGTGTGAGAAACTATAGTGAAAATGGTTGACCTCGAGGTCATTCCCAGAGGTCAGGGGTTAGAATAATCACAGCCTTTGAAGTGTGTGTGGAAGGTTGCTCATTATATTTTGTGTTAAATAGTCTGAATGTGGGTAATTATAAAAGTAAGCAAAAATGTATTTTCAAGTTCAAAAGGGAAAAAAACCAAAGAAAAACAAATCTGACACTAAAACATAAACAAAAACACAGAAAACAGTTTAAAAAACATTTCTTAAAGTGAAAATGAATCCTGTTTGGCAGTTAAATAATTGCTCTTTGACAGACACTTTCAAGTGTCTAGAGTCAAATCCCCCCACCATATACACATACATCCACCACAATGCAAATGGGTGACATAGAAATGCTGTGCATCTGACTGTTCACTTTGTAAGCACACTTATGCCTACAGTTCTCAATGAATTTTCACAAAATTTATATCAAAGATTATCATCATTAACATTTTGAACAGGTCTAAAAATCAGAATGTTTGAATGTTTTGTTTGAATTTTGCCCCTTTAAAATGGCCTTATTGAGAATTAAAGATTTTTTTTATAAAAAGAAGTGGTTTCCCCTTTGTTAAGTGCTCCACATAATATATGAAAGTCAAACACTTTTTAGTTCAAATTTATGATTGACAGATTACATTATTATAGAAGTTAAGTTACTCTCCCTGAAGACACATTTGGCCTAAGCTGATTTTTGTGAGAAAGTTTGCCAGTGTACTTCAGAAGGCCACTGGTCTCTTCCCAGGTACATTGTAACTTAAGTCCTTAGCAAAAGTCAAACTCTGTGTTGCCTCACCTATAGCATGGTCAAGAAGAATAACAGTGTATTGACCAAAGTCTTTAGCAAAAGTCAAACTCTGTGTTGCCTCACCTATAGCATGGTCAAGAAAAATAACAGTTTATTGATAAAAGTTCTAAGCTTGTTTGTTTGTTTTATTGTTGTTTAACATCCCACTCAAGAATATTTCCTTCATATGGAGATGTCACCAAATGCCGTTGAAGGGCTTCAAATTTTAGCCTATGCTCAGCACTTACGGCCATTGAGCATTGAGGGTTCTTTAACCGTGACACGGGACCTCTAGTTTTTACTGTCTCATCCGAAAGACAGGAAACCAACCTGTCGCCGGCGGACTCGAACTCACGACCTCACGATCCAGACTGATCGCATTACCTACTGAGACAGGCCGGCACAAAAGTTCTAAGCAAAAGTCAAAATCTCTGGTGCCTCACCTGTAGCTTGAGATATCTTCATATAAGTGAAAAAAGTAGGCAACGTAAACAACAACAATTAACAAACAAATACTGTCTAGACTACACAGGTAATCCCCTGTATATAAAGACTACCTGTCTTATATGATTGTATTTTAGGTCATGTAACAGTACTTCCTTAATAGACATGATAAATGGTCTGTATTTACCTGACAAGTGACCATGATTATACAGCCCCTAACTAAACAAAGGTCTGTATTAAGTGACTCCCTGCCTTATCTGACAAGTGACCATGATTATACAGCCCCTAACTATACAAAGGTCTGTATTAAGTGACTCCCCTGCCTTATCTATACAGCAAGTGACCATGATTATACAAGCCCCTAACTATACAAAGGTTTGTATTAAGTGACTCCCCTGACCTTATCTAACATAGTGACCATGATTATACAAGCCATGATTATACCCCCTACTATACAAAGGTCTGTATTAAGTGACTCCCTGCCTTATCTGACAAGTGACCATGATTATACAGCCCCTAACTATACAAAGGTCTGTATCTACAAGTGACTCCCAGTCTTACTTGACAAGTGACCATGATTATACAGCCCCTAACTATACAAAGGTCTGTATTAAGTGACTCCCTGCCTTATCTGACAAGTGACCATGATTATACAGCCCCTAACTATACAAAGGTCTGTATTAAGTGACTCCCTGCCTTATCTGACAAGTGACCATGATTATACAGCCCCTAACTATACAAAGGTCTGTATTAAGTGACTCATCTGCCTTATCAGCCCCTGACAAGCAAAGTGACCATGATGATTATACAGCCCCTAAAAGGTCTATACAAAGATCTGTATTAAAGTGACTCCCTGCCTTATATACAAAGACAATTAAGTGACCATGATTATACAGCCCCTAACTATACAAAGGTCTGTATTAAGTGACTCCCTGTCTTATCTGACAAGTGACCATGATTATACAGCCCCTGACTAAGCAAAGGTCTGTATTAAGTGACTCCCTGCCTTATCTGACAAGTGACCATGATTATACAGCCCCTGACTAAGCAAAGGTCTGTATTAAGTGACTCCCTGTCTTATCTGACAAGTGACCATGATTATACAGCCCCTGACTAAGCAAAGGTCTGTATTAAGTGACTCCCTGTCTTATCTGACAAGGTCTGTATTACCATGATTATACAAGCCCCTGACTAAGCAAATACAAAGGTCTGTATTAAGTGACTCCCTGCCTTATCTGACAAGTGACCATGATTATACAGCCCTTATCTGACAAGTGACCATGATTATACAGCCCCTGACTATACAAAGGTCTGTATTAAGTTACTATGAGATAAACCCAGTCATGACCCTAAACAATCATTAATCTCAGAAATAAAATTACCTGCACAACTACAGAATATATAGTTTACTTAAATGTATTGACACTTACAAGTAATTTATTCAATGTACCCCTGTCCCGTATACCAAAATTGACTATATAATAGGTATCCAGATACCAAAATTTACTATATAATTAGTATCCAGATACCAAAATTGACTATATAATTAGTATCCAGATACCAAAATTGACTATATAATAGGTATCCAGATACCAAAATTGACTATATAATTAGTATCCAGATACCAAAATTGACTATATAATTAGTATCCAGATACCAAAATTGGCTATATAATTAGTATCCAGATACCAAAATTGGCTATATAATTAGTATCCAGATACCAAAATTGGCTATATAATTAGTATCCAGATACCAAAATTGGCTATATAATTAGTATCCAGATACCAAAATTGGCTATATAATTAGTATCCAGATACCAAAATTGACTATATAATTAGTATCCAGATACCAAAATTGGCTATATAATTAGTATCCAGATACCAAAATTGACTATATAATTAGTATCCAGATACCAAAATTGGCTATATAATTAGTATCCAGATACCAAAATTGGCTATATAATTAGTATCCAGATACCAAAATTGACTATATTACTAGTATCCAGATACCAAAATTGACTATATTACTAGTATCCAGATACCAAAATTGGCTATATAATTAGTATCCAGATACCAAAATTGACTATATTACTAGTATCCAGATACCAAAATTGGCTATATAATTAGTATCCAGATACCAAAATTGGCCATATAATAGGTATCCCGGTACCAAAATTGGCCATATAATAGGTATCCGGATACCAAAATTGACTATATTACTAGTATCCAGATACCAAAATTGGCTATATAATTAGTATCCAGATACCAAAATTGGCCATATAATAGGTATCCCGGTACCAAAATTGGCCATATAATAGGTATCCCGGTACCAAAATTGGCCATATAATAGGTATCCGGATACCAAAATTGGCGATATGATAAGTATCCGGATACCAAAATTGGCCATATTATAAGTATTCTGTTACCAAAATTGGTTATATGATAAGTATACTACACATATAAGTATAGTAAACACTATACATGCACACAAGAAGAGTCCGTCACAATGCCAAGTGTGGCCTGTGTTAAGTGACTCCTTGTCTTATGTGACCAAAAATTTGCATGTCCCCCATTTGAAAGTGACTTAAGACAGTCTGTACTGTGTATTATTTGTTTTAAAGTAAATAACATTATTGAATATTGAAGCTCTCCATTACTGTCAGAAGCATGGAAGTAAGCAGATGTTTTTGATATGCAGATTTTGTACAAAACAAAACCATATTACCACCATAAGCTTAATCAGATAGCAATAAGTCAATCATGGAAAATGTTTGTTTTTCAATTATATTTGATATATGAAGTTGTTGTAATAACCGTTCTATTCACATGCTTTAGCAATTTTAATCTTACTGATCATTTATATTTCTCTGTACACTCGGCTCCTAAGTTCTCAATGATATGTCCCGCAACAAGAGAGTTGGTACTAGTTGGCCTTCCCAGAAGTCAATAAAGGAAAACATAGATATTATCTTACAAGCCTATTTGCTAATGGAGCAATTTGATTACATAATTTTTTGTACATTTTGTATCACAGCTACCCTGATCCAATCTCTAAAGAGCCAATTACCATAAAGAAAAGGCGAAACAGGGATATGCAAAAAACTGATATTATGACGGGATATTGTCAGTTTCCAGTGCCATATTGCAGCCAGTGTTTATCCATACAATTTATCAAAAGTTATATCGTCAAGCAAATGAAGTATTTAGTCACCACATTCCCAAGGGTCCTATAAGGATTCAGGTTTTTTGAGACTGTGGTAAATGTAGCTTTATTTCATGGAGTGTGACATTTTGGTTTGTATCTTTCATTTATTTCCCAGAAGGCTTTGCAAAATAGATTAAAAAGGTGATGTGTGGTCATAGAGGACTAAAGAATGAAGTTCAAAGTGTTGTCCAGGGACGTAAAATGAAACTTTCAGAAAGATGTGTTGATAAAATTAATGGCAAAATGACTGGGCGATACTCCAGAGGTTGCGACAATAAATTTACTCTCCTCAGATTTCAACATAATGGAGAACTATTGATAGATCATTTTTAAGTTTAGTCATTTTTTAGAAATTAGGTCTTGTTTTTGATGATACAGCTGACAGGTCTATTAGGAGGTGTAAGATATTTGATACTTGTTTCATATCAGTAATAGGTTATGTGAGCCAAAATAGCAGACGTGTTTAGCTCATTCAAAATGACCTTTGATTATTCAATTATGCAGCATATGTCATTCGTTTGACTGACAAATTATTTTTTGACTTGTTTACTTACATAATTTGATTGGACTTCGCATATTTTTTTTGTGGAATCGGATACCCCTTGTCCTCACAGATGGTGTAGACACTGTTAGTGTCTCGAGTGTCATGTGGAACTGCTCTACATGTTAAAGGATAACCTCAGGGCCCATGGACAATTGATCGCCCTTGTAATAAGGGCAATTTGTTACAATACCCCAGAGTACCTATGGTGATAACAATGTCTTAATGTTGATTGGGTCTGATCAAGGCAATGAAAAATCATGGCAGCTTCCATCACATACTAAAAGACACATTTTGACTGTTTATCATATATTTTAACAAAAGAATTGCATTAGATAATTGGTAATAAAATGTCATTTTCACTGCAAAATAATACTTTTGTGCATTTTAATAAATATTTTTGATTTGTTTGTTTATTTTTACATTGTTTAGCCATTTATTAAACCTAGTTTTAGAAGTAAATATGCCTCATGTGGGGAACTGTTAATTCCTCATATTATTATTGTTATTTTTTTTTCTCTGATATGTTAATTAGATAAAATTCCATATTTTACTTGAGAAAATAAACATGAATAGGCAAAAATGCCTTTTTGGTATGATAGTCAATGTTTTTTTTATTATTATTATTTAAATACAAAATTTTAGACACAATTTTAGATTTTTGATGAGAAATTAATAGGCAAAACAGCCCCCCAAAAATTGGGGTTGGGTGATTTTTTGTAGGCCAGTCAGGTCACCACAGACAATTTCTTTTTTGGTCCTAGCTATTTGTAGCTATATATAGGTATAAGATGACACAAATTAAACTTATCATTTTATTGAGGGATATTTAATCTGCCACACATTGCATGACATTGGACATTTGGGTCACAACTATTTATAGTCAGTTGGTTCACATCCCCCCTCTTTTTTTGTCTTTTGATCCAATATTTTTAGCTCTCCTCAACAAAGTAATAAGAGTTATACAATCTGGTTCGCATCAACAACATGGGTCTTCGAATCTGCGACAGGTCAAGAAGATTCTTTGAGGTCTGGTTTACCAGTTTCTACTCTTGATACAACAGCTAGGCATGGTGTGTACATCTTACGATTATTAGAGGTCTGGTTTACCAGTTTCTACTCTTGATACAACAGCTAGGCATGGTGTGTACATCTTATAATTATTAGAGGTCTGGTTTACCAGTTTCTACTCTTGATAAAACAGCTAGGCATGGTGTGTACATCTTATAATTATTAGAGGTCTGGTTTACCAGTTTCTAATCTTGATACAACAGCTAGGCATGGTGTGTACATCTTATAATTATTAGAGGTCTGGTTTACCAGTTTCTACTCTTGATACAACAGCTAGGCATGGTGTGTACATCTTATAATTATTAGAGGTCTGGTTTACCAGTTTCTACTTTTGATACAACAGCTAGGCATGGTGTGTACATCCTATGATTATTTGAACTTACTGTACTTAGTTGCTAAATAAGACCTGTACATTTTCAAGAATGACCTTTTTAGACTTAATTTGTAATCAACACTCATTAAACAGATTGGTCAGGTCAATTAGGTGAATGTTTAGAGTACTTGACAAGTATTTGGCAAGACATGAAGTGTGTAGTCTTGGATTACTAATACAGTGAAACCTGTTTTGACAGACCATACGAACAGCCACTCAAATCTGGTCTATGTAGACTGGTGCTGCCTTAAAAAGGTTTTATTTAAAGAATGATTTAAATCAGTAATTGTCAGAATGTGGTATCACAAGGCTGGTGGTTTCTCATGAGAGTGGTATCTTAAGACAGGTTCTACTGTACTCTGTTTTACAAAAGGGACAAAGTACTGAAAATAGATAATATTGAAAAACACTTAAAACAAAATATAGCATAACTTTCTGTTGAGTTTTCTAATAATATATACATGTTTTTTGTGTAGACAGTGTAAAGAAGGTTTTAGCCTCACAAAGATTTGCCTATTTTAGCGGTGATTTATTTACAATTATTCAGATGTGCTATGTTTAGTCTGCCAGAGTAAAATGTCCATCCTATTTGACACCTAGGGGGTATGATGGATGACCTAGAGACCACCACCTGTGACAGATTTTACCGGCTTTTCTCTGTAACCCATTAATACCTGTCAACTTCTTAGACATAAAATTCATCTACACAAACAGTTTATTCTCTTTTTTGCCCATAAGTAAATAATTTACAGCTGAGCAATTTTTGTGTGGATGAAATGATAAAATATATGTGAACAAAAATTTGGAGGGACATGCTTCATCCAGGCAACTGTCAGGCAACTCTGATCTTAAAATTTGTGAAGAAATCAAAAAGTGTATTGCTGGCTATGTACATAGAACTATAAATATGACTTGATATCATTGACTGGCATGCTGTCTCTTAAATGTTTGGTAAAATTTGTTTTGTGAGTTTTAACTAACTTTGAATCACTCTTAATTTTAAAACATTTAACAGATGTTTGTTTTGAGATTTTTGATTGATTGAACCAGATATTTGTCATATAGATTTGAATTATAGACAAAATCTTCACAAATACATGTAAAAAAAATGCTCAGTCTCTCTCTCTTCTCTCTCTGTCTCTGTCTGTCTGTCTCTCTCTTTCTCTCTCTTTCTCTCTCTCTCTCTCTCTCTCTCTCTCTCTCTCTCTCTCTCTCTCTCTCTCTCTCTCTCTCTCTCTCTCTCTCTCTCTCTCTCTCTCTCTCTCTCTCTCTCTCTCTCTCTCTCTCTCTCTCTCTCTCTCTCTCTCTCTCTCTCTCACACACACACACACAAACTAAAGATGACATTCAGTTACATGTATTTGCAAAATTCTAATTTATATAAATTTAACTAAAGATAATATCAACACCTATACATGAAGAGCCACAAAATTGACTTAAGCCATGGATATGAAATCAGAATGATATATCTAATCATGGCATGGAATAATTCATTTGATCTTTTTCAAAAGATTCTCAATTCTCAATTGGATCACTGGTTATGTGATTAGATCACTGTGGACTACTAGGTGTGTAATAAGAACACTGTGGACCTCTTGGTATGTGATTAGATCACTGTGGACCACTAGGTATGTAATAAGATCACTGTGGACCTCTTGGTATGTGATTAGATCACTGTGGACCACTTATTATGTGATTAGTTCACTGTTGACCGCTCGTTATGTAATAAGATCACAGTGGATCACTAAGTATGTGATTAGATCATTGTGGGGCACTTGTTATATGATAAGATCACTGTGGACCACTGGCTATGTAATAAGATCACTGTGGACCTCTTGGTTTGTGATTATATCACTGTGGACCACTAGGTATTTAATAAGATCACTGTGGACCTTTTGGTATGTGATAAGATCACTGTGGACCACTAGGTATGTGATAAGATCACTGTTGGCCCCACTCGTTATGTAATAAGATCACAGTGGATAACTTAGTATGTAATTAGATCACTGGTTATGTAATAAGATCACAGTGGATCACTTAGTATATGATTAGATCACTGGTTATGTAATAAGATCACAGTGGATCACTTAGTATGTGATTAGATCACTGTGGGCCACATGTTATGTGATAAAATCACTGTGGACCACTGGTTATGTGATAAGATCACTGTGGACTGTGGACCACTTAGTATGTTATTAGATCACTGTGGACCACTCAGTATTTGATTAGATCACTGTGGACCTCTTGTAATGTGATAAAATTGTTGTGGAACACTTGGTATGTGATAAGATCACTGTGGACCCCTGGCTATGTGATAAGATCACTGTGGATCACTTAATATGTTATTAGATCACTGTGGAACTCCCAGTATTTGATTATATCACTGTGGACCCCTTGTAATGTGATAAAATTGTTGTGGAACACTTGGTATATGATAAGAACACGGTGGACCACTTGGTATGAGATAGTATCTCTGCTGACCACTAGTTATGTGATTAGAACACTATATACCACTGGCTTTTGTGATTAGATCACTGTGGACCACTCATTATGTGATTAGAACACTATATACCACTGGCTTTGTGATTAGATCACTGTGGACCACTCTTTATGTGATTAGATCACATTTTACCACTTACCTTGTGTTTAGCTCACTGTGGACCACTCAATATGTGATTAGATCACTATATACCACTGACTTTGTGTTTAGATCACTGTGGACCACTCGTTATGTGATTAGATCACTTTTTACCACTGACTTTGTGTTTAGATCACTGTGGACCACTCATTATGTGATTAGATCACTATATACCACTGGCTTTGTGTTTAGCTCACTGTGGACCACTCAATATGTGATTAGATCACTATATACCACTGGCTATGTGATTAAATCACTTTTGACCACTCAGTATGTGATTAGATCACTGTTGACCACTCAGTATGTGATTAGATCACTGTTGACCACTCAGTATGTGAATAGATCACTGTTGACCACTCATTATGTGATTAGATCACTGTTGACCACTTGTTATATGATTAGATCACTGTGGATCACATGTTATGTGATAAAATCACTGTGGACCACTTGTTATGAGATTAGATTACTGTGGATCATTTGTTATGTGATAAAATCACTGTGGACTACTTGTTATGTAATAAGATCACTGTGGATCACTTGTTATGTGATAAGATCACTGTGAACCACTTGTTAAGTGATAAGATCACTGTGGATCAGTAGACATTCATAGATAAGTAAATACAGCATTTCTGTAGATTGCTGTTGCCAGAATGTTAGACAATACATTCATACATATCTATACATAGAAATGACATCATTCTAGTTATTTATACCATTTTATCCCTCCCTGACATTTATTATATATTTGGCAAGTTTACATCCTATAATTCGGACCACGGTTTAACAGTTTTTACATTTATGAGAGAAGGTGATGAATTTTCTACTTCCTGCCCTAATGCTGTACTGGTTAATTAGGTCTCAGCAGGTGTCATGACCTTGCTCTTACCTCCGACTGACTTATTTAACATTTGACAATTCAGTCAACAATGTTTTGTAATGTTTGTATTTGTGGTTAGAGTAAGAAAAATGCCAAGAACAAATTATATTCGACCACAACTGCCATGTCCATTTCTATGTAACATTTTCAATATTTGGATGTTTGTTGAATATAAACTTGTATATAATGTATATAAGCCATTGTATCTAAAAATATGATTGTTTTAAAGATTTGAAGTAGAATATTTTAGCATTTTTCTGGAAAATAAGACAGGTTGTTTGTACAGTGGAACCTGTTTTGAAAGACTACTGTAGTAAGAGGCAACCGGTCTTCTTAGACCATACCCCTTGGTCAACTATTCCTTTAAGGGGGCATTACCTGTGCTTTTTTCAAAACAAATTCTTTCCCTTTTTACCACTTAGATATACAATAACAAAAAAAAAAAAAAAACAACAACAACAACAACAAAAAAGTTATGCACAAGCCAAAATATTCTTAAGAATTCCTATGAAAATTGCTTGAGAAACCTAGGTTTGACGCTTTATCAATTGCAATTGTTTAACTCAAACTTACCATATGTATATAAACACCACACTGCACCTGACCTTATTTGCACAAAATATATAGGAATACAAGATTTGTTTTGCCTGTTCATAGTTCATATTTATCATTGTACATCAAGTACAAGTAGTAAATGTAGATAAAAACAAAATAATTTTGTTTATTAAAACACAGCTACTTCCCTGTTAAATACAAACATTTTTGATTGACTAACGGTCTAGACACAGAGCTTATTTAAATCATCAACCCATATCATCGTCACATTTAGACTCACACAAATCAGTCAATAGTATCAGGTCTACTGTCATATTTCAGGGGGGAACAAGTCAAAAGTGCATGTGAATTTGTTATCAAATTTAGATTCTAAATCATACACGCCTGGCGTCCGTTTTATGAAAGGTCATAAGTCATATACTTGGTCTAAGTACCACTCTTAATGCGACCATTTTACAAAGACTTAGGACCAGTGACTTGCAACCAAAATCAGTTCAGGTTAAATACTCATAAACTATCAAGATCTTATTTGAAAAAATGCAAAAATAACTTAAAACTTGATTTAGGGTAGTGTTGATAAAACGGTCCTAAGTTTTGTCTTAAGATCAGATAACGTAAGACTTGAGTTAGGGTAATGTTGATAAAACAGTCCTAAGTTTTGTCTTAAGATCAGATAACTTAAGACTTTAGTTAGGGTAATGTTGATAAAACGGTCCTAAGTTTTGTCTTAAGATCAGATAACGTAAGACTTACAACTTAGGACTTGCAACTGTTTCATAAAACGGCCACCTGGAAACAGTCTTTACTGTTCTCTGAGATGGAAGAATTCAAATGTGGTCACAGGGGTCAGTCACTTTAGTGCCAGATTGGCTGGTCTCTGCTAGGTAGGGTCCACTGTAATTTTAAAACAGTAATTTGCAATTTGAATTTCAAATTTGAAATGGTCACATGACTTTTGTAGGACTTATAGACATTAAAAATGTATAGATGTTATACAAGTGTTAGTTGCATGTTTACCTAACTCATAGTTAGCTAATTTTCAAAAAAAAATTGAAAAGACACGTAGTTTTATTACATGAGTTTTTGAGATCCGTTTCTGTCATAACTTAATTTGCATATTGTGGAGCATTGCGTCATAGTTATACGCCATCATAGTCCAATGATTACGTCCATTCTGTATCTGTGATTATGACCTAAGAAGAGCAGAAACTTATTTTGTCTAATGCTGTGATTTGGACAGTGCTTGGGAAGAGCGAGACTTATTTTGTTAAATATTTTGGTTTTGAAAGTGCTAGGAGAGTAGAAAAGAAGCTTTAGGTTGTCTAATATGTGATTGAAAGTGATTTGAGGATGAAGGCATGCATTTTGTCTACAACTTTGTAATTTTCTGGTGCCAGGGGGAGGATGAAGGCATGCATTTTGTTACAACTTTGTAATTATCTGGTGCCAGGGGGAGGATGAAGGCATGCATTTTGTTACAACTTTGTAATTTGCCAGTGCCAGGGGGAGGATGAAGGCATGCATTTTGTTACAACTTTGTAATTTTCTGGTGCCAGGGGGAGGATGAAGGCATGCATTTTGTTACAACTTTGTAAATTTGCCAGTGCCAGGGGGAGGATGAAAGGCATGCATTTTGTTACAAGTAATTTGCCAGTGCCAGGGGGAGGATGAAGGCATGCATTTTGTTACAACTTTGTAATTTGCCAGTGCCAGGGGGAGGATGAAGGCATGCATTTTGTCTACAACTTTGTAATTTTCTGGTGCCAGAGGGAGGATGAAGGCATGCATTTTGTTACAACTTTGTAATTATCTGGTGCCAGGGGGGAGGATGAAGGCATGCATTTTGTTACAACTTTGTAATTTTCTGGTGCCAGGGGGAGGATGAAGGCATGCATTTTGTTACAACTTTGTAATTTGCCAGTGCCAGGGGGGGGATGAAGGCATGCATTTTGTTACAACTTTGTAAATTTGCCAGTGCCAGGGGGAGGATGAAGGCATGCATTTTTGTCTACAACTTTGTAATTTTGCCAGGTGCCAGGGGGAGGATGAAGGCATGCATTTTGTTACAACTTTGTAATTTTCTTGGTGCCAGGGGGAGGATGAAGGCATGCATTTTGTTACAACTTTGTAATTTGCCAGTGCCAGGGGGAGGATGAAGGCATGCATTTTGTTACAACTTTGTAATTTGCCAGTGCCAGGGGGAGGATGAAGGCATGCATTTTGTTACAACTTTGTAATTTGCCAGTGCCAGGGGGGGGGATGAAGGCATGCATTTTGTTACAACTTTGTAATTTGCCAGTGCCAGGGGGAGGATGAAGGCATGCATTTTGTTACAACTTTGTAATTTGCCAGTGCCAGGGGGGGGATGAAGGCATGCATTTTGTTACAACTTTGTAATTTGCCAGTGCCAGGGGGAGGATGAATGCATGCATTTTGTTACAACTTTGTAATTTGCCAGTGCCAGGGGGAGGATGAAGGCATGCATTTTGTTACAACTTTGTAATTTGTATAATTTTGTATAGTTTTGTATACTTTATCAGAACTTTTCAGAAAAGTTCCAGACTATAAAGTTTAAGTACAGGTTTTTATAATTAAGAAATGTTTATTTTAAATACATTCACAGGCAGAATTGTTACACATTTAAAACAAAACAGATAAAAATCAATTTAAATATGATTAAAAAAAGTCACCTGAGATTTAACAAACAAATAAAGAAATAGATTTCTTCCACCTAAAACCCTGTGGCAGGAAGACACTCATGGTATAGATATTGATAATTAAATACATATCCAATTATCTTTATTACATGTGTAAAAATACACAAATAATTTCAACCTGTTAAACATGGATAGGACTAAGTGATAAAGATTTAATATAGTTCAATTCAAATCAAGTTAAGTAGAGTAATTGTTAGCTTGTTCATTTAACGCTAACTAACCACAAGTATGACAGAGAGACAAAGAAAAAAATTTGTTTGCGTATATTATTTGTTTTGTGTGGAATTTTAGTTGGCACACTTTGCGGAAGATGTTTTAAAATTGCCTCTTTAAATTCTGGACAGATTGACAATGACCATTTATCTAAAGTTATTTTGCGCATTTTACGATAATGAATTCTTTAAAACCATTCAAAATATTCCATGCATAATTGTTCAACAAAACTTGTTTAGTCACAGTACACAGGATTTATGTTATTTCCGATATCCGTAGACATCAATGATTCATTTCGTTACACCAAATGTATATTCTAAATCATTTCTCCATTTTATCAAGAATTTTAATTTGTTGTAAAATTATCTTTTTTAAATCTAAGTAAGTCTTTTCAATGATAAATGTAAATTGATGTTCAAGCATGCTTACATTCAAATCCCTTGCCTCTATTCCATCCTTTTTGGAAGATAACCCACAAAAAGTGTAGTTCAAATTGAATAGTGATTTTCTGCAAAATTTAGGAACTTTCACAGGTTCAAGATTCACCAAATTTAATGCTGATATAGGAAAAATGTATTGATGTGACAGTATTATTTCACTGTCTTTTTCCTTTAAAATGATTCAGCCGTAGTTGTATTGTCTTCCTACTAGTCCTTAATAGCTCTATTGGTGGAGACCATATTTGAAACATTTGGCGGCCATATTGAGAGCTGGGTTCTTCCTGGATGGAATATGGTTACTTATTACTTATATCACAGTGATGGGTATTTTCCTCTGAATGGCGAGTCGGGGCGTCTCTTTCAAGATGGAGGGTAAAATGTAGCAGTGGCAATTGGTAGTGCACCAAATTTGAAAACCAAGTGTTCTAGGTTTGATTCTGTTTAGAGACAGTTATTTGCCTCTGTGACGTTGACACATGGCAATTTTAGTCATAATGTTTTGAATTTTTTAACAGATATATTACTTGTCAGTTACCCCTTGGTGGTCGAGAGGTAAAGTGTTCAACTCAAAAGCTGAAAGTTGCAGTTTCACTTCCCAAAATGGGGTCCTAACAAATACTTTGAAAAATGGTAGTTATTTCATCAACCCCTGATGTCAGATTTGGACTAGCCCATTTCAAAGGATGGTTATGTCCTCTCTCAGAATTCAGGGATGTCTGATTTAGAATCAAAATTTTATAATTTTAATATGTGATATGAACTTGTTCACTCCTGAATTATGACAGTAGACCATACTTTTTGTTGTTCTGGGAGAGTCTAAATGTGACCTCAGGGGTTGATGAGATAACGGTAGAATAAGGTTGTGACCCTACACAGAACATGGAAAGATCATCTTTAATTCTCTGCACAAAATAGATGAATAGGGAATTTGTCAATCTGAAATTTTTCCATTTAACTTTATCAAAGAATAAGCAATGCAATAGAAAAATGACAAAACTTTGAGGCCAAAAATAATGAAAAGAAATACTAAAAACAAAAACAGCAAACAAACAATATTGGTGTAATTACGAAAAAATTGTGTACATGTGTATATGTTTTAACTGTGGACATTCAATATAATATGCCCTACATTTTCACACCGATAACTAATACGTCTTTAAAAGTCTTAAAGTAGTGGTGTCCCGGTTTAATCCTCTTTAGATTTTTTTTAAATCAGAATATTATGTGACATAATAGAGAACATTGGCTATCAGATTATATGACAGAGGTTTAACACATACTTGACTGACTATACGTGTATCTGATGGCACACAAGAAGTGTATGTTCTGCTGGAATATTTACTGTTCAAACTGATGTAAGTAAATAACTAGATACATACAAGAAATGAGGGAATTATTCTTTTTTGACTTTATTCAAAGTTTACATATATAAATGTGCAAGTACCAGTTGCATTTCTTTTGTAGTGTACCACATGTATTGTAACATTAATTCTGACCATGGCTTCAGGTCATTTTTTGCACTTTTTAGAGAACATGTACGATGTTTGGACATGGTATTATTTACATATATTGTAACTTTTCAGTACTACTTACTTATTGTAGATTATTTAGCTGACTTTTATAGATTACATATGTATCTTACCATAAGGGAATCTCTTTGTAAATACGTTTCCCCTGAATTAATTCATATTTCAATTTGGTCATGGTCTGTATACCGAAGTGGAGACCTTTTAAATCAATTGGGAGGGGAAGGGGGGGGGTGTATTTTATATCAGGAATGGGGCTGAATTTTTGGCCCTAATGGAGACTAGGAAAAGGCCTGAATAAGAAATGATGGTCACTTATAAACTTCTATGTACACCTCTATTTGTTTGTGTGAGATTATCTTTCGGTTGATTATGTGGTCAGGGAACTTCTTGTGAATTAAATTACCTTAGCAAACATTTGTATTATTGTTCAATTGTAAAAATATTTGTCTTAAAATGTTTTGTAATTGTGTGTTAATGAAATGTTTCTTACAAACTGTTTCATATGAATTCATAACAGAGCAAGCTGCATTCTTTACTTAAGAAATATAAGTACAGTAAAACTTGCTTTAGTGACCACATGTGTATAAAGACCACCTGGTCTGTTTGTCCCCAGCAGTACCATTTGTGTACAAATCAGCCTCCCTATAAAGACCAGTTTTCTTGTGCCCCTAAGGAGGTCTTCATATACAAGTTTCACAATACTAGAAACAGAAATATATGCATTTTTAAGAGAATTTATAAGCCACCTTTAAAAATGTGAATTCATGTATTAGTAAAAATGATGGAAAAGAAGAGAAGACCAAATGGAGTTTTCAAAATATAGATGATTTGTGGTACACATGCCTATAGTGTATGAATTAACTACATCATGGCATTAGTTCTCTATGAAAGAAAGCTGCATGTGTTATTGTTTCTCTGTGTACTTTAGTCATGTATATGGTTATCCTGTGTACTTCAGTCATGTATGTTTTTTCTCTGTACTTCAGTCATGTATGTTGTTTCTCTGTACTTTAGTCATGTATGTTGTTTCTCTGTGTACTTTAGTCATGTATGTTGTTTCTTTGTACTTTAGTCATGTATGTTGTTTCTCTGTGTACTTTAGTCATGCATGTTGTTTCTCTGTGTACTTTAGTCATGCATGTTGTTTCTCTGTACTTTAGTCATGTATGTTGTTTATCTGTACTTTAGTCATGTATGTTGTTTCTCTGTACTTTAGTCATGTATGTTGTTTCTCTGTGTACTTCAGTCATGTATGTTGTTTCTTTGTACTTTAGTCATGTATGTTGTTTCTCTGTGTACTTTAGTTATGCATGTTGTTTCTCTGTGTACTTCAGTCATGTATGTTTTTTCTCTGTACTTCAGTCATGTATGTTGTTTCTCTGTACTTTAGTCATGTATGTTGTTTCTCTGTTTACTTCAGTCATGTATGTTGTTTCTCTGTGTACTTTAGTCATGTATGTTGTTTCTCTGTTTACTTCAGTCATGTATGTTGTTTCTCTGTGTACTTTAGTCATGTATGTTGTTTCTCTGTTTACTTCAGTCATGTATGTTGTTTTTCTGTGTACTTAAGCTATGTATGTTGTTTTTCTGTGTACTTAAGCTATTTATGTTGTTTTTCTGTGTTAGATATGTATGTTGTTTTTCTGTTTACTTCAGACATGTATGTTGTTTTTCTGTGTTAGATATGTATGTTGTTTTTCTGTTTACTTCAGTCATGTATGTGGTTTTTCTGTGTTAGATATGTATGTTGTTTTTCTGTGTTAGATATGTATGTTGTTTTTCTGTTCACTTAGTCATGTATGTGGTTTCTCTATGTTAGCTATGTATGTGGTTTTTCTGTTCACTTAGTCATGTATGTTGTTTCTCTGTGTTAGCTATGTATGCAGTTTTTCTGTTCACTTAGTCATGTATGTGGTTTCTCTGTGTAATTTAGCCACATACTCGGTATGTTGTTTCTCTCTGAGCGTTTATTTGGACATATGTGTTATTAACCATGTGTGTATTTTTTTCTGTGAACTTTGATTTTATCATACAAGTTATTAGCCATTTAAGTCATTTCTTTGTGTTCTTTAATTTGGACAGGTAGTCATGATACTTGGCCATGTATGAAAACAACCAGAAACAAATCACTGCATGTATATATTTCCTCATCATTTTGCACTATCTGTCTTTTGGACAGTTTTCAAAAATCTTTTCCTTTGAAACTTCTAAATCATTGGTGACCACATTTTGCACGATTGATTAATAGTTTTAAATTTTAGGTTCGAATATTGGATTTTCATACTCTTCAATCAACCAACTAGCTTGTTATAACTCCAGTGGGGTCTAACATACATGTGATTCTTCCGGCAGGAGGAATTATCTCCCGATTTTTAGGGTCGGTTCCGACCCTCTCGTCATGTTTCAGAATCTTCCGTCATTAGAAATTTCAAGTACCGAATTAAAAAAAAGGTGACCAACATGTTATCTCCTCATATTACTAATCAGCAAATGTCCGATTATTAATCTGTTGACACTTGTACAGGTAAATAGTCTGTTGGCATGTTAATTATTGAGGGTGTTAATGATTATATAACACAATCCCATCCACTGATTGGCAGTTAAGAAACGGACCGGACCCGACTGGTATTTAAATTATGGAAACTTAATTTTTTTAGATTATAAAAGTTGTTATCTTTTATTGAACTGGTACGTGTATAAACTTGCAAAATTCATGCTTTAAGTTTAAAAAGGCATTTAATTAGCTAAATAACTGAACAAAACAAGGAAATAATTCAGAACTTATAACATGATAAAAAAGAAAAACAAAATCACATTAAAATGACCACAAAACATCAATAAAAAAAATGTTGATTAAAAATTTCCAGTTTTTAGACCAAATCTCCAGCTAAAAAATTAAAAATCTGCAGTTGTGGCCTCGCAGTTGAACTGATTTTTATCACATGTATGGTCTAATGTCAGCTGAACATTCTTTTTTTGTATGGTTTATTGTCCTGAACGATATCTCACAACGCCCATATACACCTACCTATAGCCTTTTTACACCACCTGTTAGATAGCCACACTTGAATTGACAGGATGTGCCGAGCCAAAGATAATGGTCCAGTATTTGAAGTGAGTATTTCATTGCTGTTACCTCTTCCTTGTGATCAAGCTCATTCTGTGGCCACAATACAGCATGCCATGGATAAGATCAAAGACATGGTTACACACATTATTTCACTTCAGATTCCTGTTATAACTGTTGACCAGCTAATCTAAGCAGTAGCAAAACACATACAGTGCATTGACCCCATAAGTATAGTGAAGACAGGATTGAAATAGCGGCACTTAAGTCTATTGGAACTCTCCTTCAAAATAGTGGATGGACAGGATTCATTGTTGAAGCGGGGAGTGCTTCTTTGGGGACATCAGATTCCTTTCATTCTGCATCAAGTATCACAAGGACACAGCAAATACACCAGGTTACAATAAACGGTATGAAGTGTTTGATGTTGTGTTAGTTCTACACAGGTGCTCACTATCTACAAGTTACTTAAGGATGCCTATATGATTTATTGTTCAGAGGTCAGAGTGAACAAACACAGAATGTGCTTAGTATCGGAGACTGGTGCAGAAGATGCAGAACTGAAATTCAACAATTTCAATTCTGAGTCTTGTGTTGACACTGGAATTAACAATCTTGTCCCTGGTCCATCATTTCAGGAAACATATTTTACTTCATACTGTTGTGCGAGTTGATATTGTACTTTTTTGCAACAACAATGTGAACTATGCATGATGGCTCCCTATCCATTTCTGAGAAATGATATTACTTGAGTATACACGTCCTCAGCCGGCTTCAAAATTCCATTATAGAAAAACGCAAATTTTAGCATTGGCTATCGATCAAGCTCACGAACAACCGAATGCTGTTATCAAAGGTGATGGTGGTGTCATTGGTTTGACAGAAGTCCCATCTGCACCACTATGGAGCATAGTAGCTGGACATAAAGGCAGCCATTTGATAACTCAGTATGAATCAGCATCTCAAGCCAAGGATGCAAACGAAAATACTAGACATGAACAGACAGAGCATACACAATATGTTTTCTTCGATAAAGTGCAGAAGCTGTACACTGATATAAGATATGGGCAATCCATTTATGGAGGAGACTAAAGGGAACTTAATACACAGCTGGATACATAAAGTAATGCCCATCCCAGTGCTGCTGTAATGGTTGCTTCTCATAAAAACAATGGTAAAACTTGCTTCAATGAGTTCCTGTTAGTTCTGGATGCAGATAAGTGTTCATTTTATCAGCCAATTAAGGAGAACAAAACATTTCTTTCGGCGAAAGCCAGAACCAAAAGCGGGTGATTCAAAAGAAAAAAACGAATAGGATGACTGTCGTCTGTTTTCTACAATTTTCCTTTCCTGCCAGTCTAGAGAATGTGACCTGGTGGAAGTTTTTTCAGCATGAGAATCTTTTCCAGTTGCACTGAGTGATAATGGTAATCTCCACAGCTGTCAGAAATCGCAGTTTGCAGCAATTCTGGAGACTCACTTTAATCCTCCTGATACTGAGCCAGAGGCTAGCGTCATTATTTTGGACAGATTGGCTTCAAAAAATTCATTGCCTCCAGAGATATCAAAGATGATACGCAGCTTTAGGGATAGTTCCAAAATTTCAAACATATAGTTGTACTTACACGAGAACAGATATTGTATTTGGCGTATACTGGTCCTCTAATCTAAAATCTGAAACAGGATCATAGAGAGTAATATATGCTAGACGCAGAGTGACGGACAAAGGAAAACTCCCATAAAATTGGTTTGGCTTCTTGAGAGGCAACAGCAACAAGATCATTATCATGAAAGTCAGCGACACAGATATCCTTGTCATTGCAGTCACAGATATCCTTGTCATTGGAGTCACAGATATCCTTGTCATTGCAGTCACAGATATCCTTGTCATTGCAGTCACAGATATCCTTGTCATTGCAGTCAGTGTTTTGCTACATGTAATTCTGCAGCCTCATGGAATAGAAAAGCTGTTGGTCTCTTTTGGTCAAGGACAAAACTTGAAGTGGATTTTCCTACATGATATAAGTATGTAAATTTGCCCAGATGAGTCAAAGGGACTTCTATTTTTCCATGCCTTTACGACTGTGATGTGGTATCTACATTCCATGGCAAAGGGAAAAAATAAAGTGCATGGCAAGCATGGAACATATGCCATAAGGCTTCCACCATTTTGTGAAACTCAGTCGGTACCTATCAATAATTGAAGATAAAGATCGACATATACTTGAGAGGAGCAGAGTCATTATGTTTGGCAACACTAGTGTCACTGATAGTCTTGATGAAGCAGGACTGGAATTGTTAGCTCCAAAACAGAGGTCATATGAATCAATTCCTCCAACATAAGAAGCTCTTACTCAACATGTTAAGCATGCTGCATTCCAAGCAGATATGTTAAATTGAATACCCTGCTGACGGGGTTGGAAAAAAGCCAGATGTGGCAAATCTTTTGAACAGCACTTAACCGATTGCTCAGAGTTGCCAACAACTTACAACATGTTGCCGCACAACTGAATGTCTTGGCAGGTGCATATGTTATCATGGATTTAGTCTCTCTTGCACAGCTCAATGTAAATGCAACTGTGAAGGCTAGAAGTTATTAAAGGATTTAGTCTCTCTTGCACAGCTCAATGTAAATGCAACTGTGAAGGCTAGAAGTTATTAAAAGACAGGACTTGTTCTTTAATTTGAAAGAAAATAAAAGAAAAAATGGGAAAAATATATAAACAACAACAAAATTTACCCAAAAGCCTACAAAAATTGATAAAAACCAATGAAAATACAAAAATAATATATAATGGAGAAATACTGTTTTGTAGATATACATATAAGGAATGTGTATAATTTCTGATAAAAATTATATGCATATTATATGCATGTCAAGTTGAATAATAAAAACTTATGTTTACCTTGAAAAAATGGCCACCATTTTGAATTTCTTGTGGCTAACAGGGTTTTTCAAATTAGTAGCCCCAAAGGAGTCTCCATGTCATTTCAGTGCTTGTATCACAATAAAAACGATTTTTTCACTAATCTGCTGGACTATAAATCCATAGCATCACATAAAAAATATGAACCCATCCAAGGTAAGAATTTATAATATGATACTTTTAGTGGTCCCTTCCTGTTACTGTGTTTTTAGGTACTTTTTGAGATTTTTTTTTATGTGAAAGTCGTACTGCTTAGTGTGTTTTTGTGATAATTTAGTGAATATCCTGTATGACAGGAGACGCACTTACACTTGATGGAAAAAACAGGACAAAAGTAGAGTAATTCTTTTCTATTACTTTCCTTCATGTTATCAGCCAGATAATAACAGGAAAGCAATAATTGTTGACAGGATTGAAATTATTACTTATTTTTCCCATTTAAATTAATTTTTATTTAACAATATTAATACATCATTTTTTTTCTTTTTAAAATCCACAGAAAATAAGCAATAATGGAGTTAAGTGTTTTATTGATGCCTAAAGTTTATGATTATTCAAACTGCAGTGAAAAAAAAATGATTTTCAGAATCTCTGAACTGTATCAATTTTAATTGAAAATTTCTTGGATTTTAATTTTCAAAATTTCAATTGTAATGTGATAAGATATTGCATGAACTTTAGTTAACACCAAATTTTACCTGAACTTTAGTACTTATTCACTTGATCTTTTTTTATAAAATCATTCTAGTAACAGGATAGAACTGGAAGTGATTATTTTCTTCTCAAGTTGACATTGTAACCATAGAGTTCATAATTTTGAGTTACAGACAACAGTTCTGGAATTATTGACTTGTTACTGTACTAGACAATAAGGTCTAGCCTAGGTAAGGGGAACCCCTGCCTAAATATGTCTAGCCTAGGTAAGGGGAACCCCTGCCTAAATATGTCTAGCCTAAGTAAGGGGAACCCCCTGCCGTAGAAAAATATAAACTAGCCTAGGGGAAAACCCCTGCCTAAATATGTCTAGCCTGATTAAGGGGAACCCCTGCCTAAATATGTAGCCTAAGGGGAAACCCCTGATAGCCTAGGTAAGGGGAACCCCTGCCTAAATATGTCTAGCCTAAGTAAGGGGAACCCCTGCCTAAATATGTCTAGCCTAGGTAAGGGGAACCCTCCTGATGTTATGTCTAGCCTAGGTTAGGGGAACCCCTGCCTAAATATGTCTAGCCTAGGTAAGGGGAACCCCTGCCTAAATATGTCTAGCCCTAGGGGAACTACCTGTATGTCTAGCCTAGGTAAGGGGAACCCCTGCCTAAATATGTCTAGCCTAAGTAAGGGGAACCCCTGCCTAAATATGTCTAGCCTAGGTAAGGGGAACCCCTGCCTAAATATGTTTCCAACTACCAGAAGATGCTAAAATGTTTTCCCTATATTTCAGCATCAAAGAATGTTTATCAGAGTTGATAAAGAACTATTACCAGATAAATAATCAACTGCCAGGATCATCCAAAATACTTTTGAATGCCTCCAAAATCATTATTGTCTGTAATAAATCAGATTATGAACAGAAGCATGGGAAGACATATTTTATTTTGTTTTGTTTTATTTACAGCTTCAGGCAGCGTATACCTTTGGGGAGCTGGTTCTGAAGGACAGCTAGGATTTGGGACGCAAGTCTTTTTTATCTCTCGACCAAGACGACTCAACAATACAAATGTGAGACGAAGTGTTGTTCAAATAGCTGCTGGAGAAGCATTCAGTGCAGCTATCACAGGTTTGTAAAGTGAAATTTGATTGGTTGTAAATTCATCTGAATTTTTTTCTGCATTACATGCTACTGTTTCAAGGGAAGGACTCGTCATTTCATTTCCTCTTGAATAAAGATTTTAGCAACAAATATGTAATTGTTTCCAGCCATCCTACTAGTATTTTGAGAGGGTATAAAAATTTAATATGATATTGTTGTTTTCAACACTGGAAACATATCAGGAGTACTTTGAGGTATTATCAACACAGGAACAACCTTAATTGACAGGGTTTTGTACATATTCAGGCTTTGTGATGTAATCTGAGTAAAGGCCAAAAAGTCTCCATCCCTACTGAACTAATCTATTCAACTGTTCTGGGGTCTCTAATCTCACTGGAACTGAAACATCCATTCTCTATGGAACATTGTTCACGAGGGTTTTTAGGTAGCCATTTTTGCTGAATCAATACGAACAAGATTCCTTACTGGGATATTCTGAAAAAGTTTTCTAAAGTATTCATCCTTGCCCAAGTAATCTGAACACAGGTCTTGAGGTTTCCTTCCTTTCTGTATAAATTTCCACCAGGGTGTTGAAGTTTACACCTCCACTGAGATTTGTTTTTCAAGTTTATAGCTCACCTGGACAAAATGTCCCTGAGACCTAATGTCATACCCCAGGCAATGCCAGTATCATATGTGGCATCCATGGACAAAACCTTTAACCTGGGTTATAACTTTGGAAATTTGAACAGTAGATCTTTAATATTTCATATTTGTGGTCCAGGTGATCAGACCTGTCTGACAGTGTTATTACCTTTGACCTTGTTATCCAGATTATTGTCAGTTGACCTACATTGTACATCTAACAATTTCAGTATCTGAGATGCAATGCTCCAACAGCAAGCTATTTTGTATTCTGACAATTTATTTTTTATAGTATTATTACTAGCATAAAGTCAAACACACAAAAATGTTTTATATAGGCCTTTAGAGATTTACATTGTTATGTGGTATAGGCCTTTAGAGATTTACATTGTTATGTGGTATAGGCCTTTAGAGATTTACATTGTTATGTGGTATAGGCCTTTAGAGATTTACATTGTTATGTGGTAATGCTCTTTTAGTCAACTCATCCTGGACTATTTACCAAAAACTGAAAGGCCATTTTTCTCTCCCAAGGTACATTGTAACCAGGTTCTCTCCTGGTTGTCACCATATGAATGACAAATTGTGGAGCATGGCATAAAAGAACAAATGAACAAAGAAACTGACAAAAATATAGAATAATCAAAATGTTAATGTTAATTATAACCAGGCCATCCATTAATTACCTCCAATTTAAAAACAGATTTGCAAAATTATATTTACATAATGGATAAATCTTCTATCAAATTTACATACAAATATCAAACGGTCAAAATGGATCACACACTGTAATAGTACTTGCCGTGTAAAATTTCATGTTTTTTCGGAATCGGTTTTAAGAATCTGGTTTTAATTTTTCATCGCCCATCCTACAGATATCTGGTAAATTATTCAAAATATAGATGGCAATTATTTTACGTTAGATGTGATAAAATGGATGCATGATAATTGCCACGGTATGTAATAATGCTGGATGTCTGACGACTGTCTTTCATACACATTTTTAATAATGGTTTGGTATATTGATCTTTTCAACTATTAATGCATTTGAAATTGATAAATGATAATTAAAGAGAACTGTATCCTTGATGCCATAATATTTCAGATACATATACCTTTGAATAATGAATGAAGTTGAATAACGTTATATTTAATCATCCCAGGAGGACAAATGTTCATTGATCTTGTTCGCCTGATGTAGGTGTACTTATAGATTTATTGCTGAAAAATTATCAAAGAATTGTTAAGTTTTTCAAATTTTGAATAATTTGCTTAAATTAAATGACTGTTTGACTACTTACATTTCAATCAATACATTGTCTGTGTTTTGTCACTTAAAGCTGTAATTTTGCATATTTAATAATTAATAGTTATGAATATTTATGTCTTGTTTTACGTCAAGTATCAGCTCTTTGTACAGGACATTGCTTTTGTTGTTTGTTATCACTTATGTTATTTTTACATGGTTAAATGATGGATTTAGCATGAAGGTTGCCATGTCTCATATGACATTTGTTTCCCCACAGTTTCATCTTATACAAAACTTTGTAAGATAAAAAAATTAAACTTATACGGAGTTACTCGTGCCATATTTTACTTGCTTATCCTATTGGTCCACTGATTGGCTAAAAATTCTATATTTTTTACATTCAAAAAAAAAAAGAAGAAAACATTTAGATAAATCAGATACATAAAATATAACAAGTCCTATGAAATTACTCAAAATATTTTTATAAACAAAAAATTTCAAAAATATTATATTCGAAAATAAATGAAATAAAGTAATTGAAAGCTTACAAATTATTTTTTATAAACTATGTAAATAAATTTATATGAAAGCAATACATTTTTACCATTTTTTTTATTTTCATTTTTTTTCCTCTTTCAGTTCAAATTCTTTTATTTAGTTTTTATTTTGGTTTGTCATTTGTACATTTAAACTAAAAATATATTGCAAAAAAATTGGTTGATTAATTGGCAGAAACCAGATAATCTTGATGAAAAATATATTACCATAAGAATGATAAATTATCAATAATAATTGATAGTAATGAGTCAAAAAGATAAAACGTTTGTCTAGTATTTAAAGTGATGCAGCAAACCACATATAAGAAAAACTTTAATACTAACTAAACATCAGCCAATCAGATTAAAGAAAAAATTATGAAATTGTGAGAAGCATAACATTTTTAAGTATTGCAAACAGTTTACTCGAGCTGATGGAGCTGAGCTCTGGAGTTAAACCCAGAACCTCTGCTTATATAGTTAGACTGAAATTTATTATAATTATTATCGTTGTGAATATTTTTTCCTTATGTGAGTATTATATATATATATATATATATATATATATATATAGTGGAGCCTATATATATATACACACACACAGTGGACCCTCACCTAAACAACACCTCATATTTCAGACCAGAAGTTTTCAATGTCTTGATAAATATTTAATAAGTATAAAACCTCATTTAAAAGACCACCTTACTAGTAAAACTACTTTGAGTCAGTCAGTCAGTTGGTCTTAATAGCGAGGTTCCACTGTAACACCTCAGTAATCAGAACCACTTTGAGTCAGTCAGCCAGTTGGTCTTAATAGCGAGGTTCCACTGTAACACCTCAGTAATCAGAACCACTTTGAGTCAGTCAGTTAGTTGGTCTTAATAGCGAGGTTCCACTATGTGTGTATGTGTGTGTATATATAATGAAAGTACCGGTATGTTAGTGTATTATTTTTAACAAATAATAGTAAAAAAAAAAAAAATGAAAATAAATAGCATAATTCATGTACTTGCAAAAATAGAAATAAACTAAATGAACTATATGAACGTGAAATTGACGTTTGTGTAGATTGCAAGTTAGTTGCTACCGTTTGTTTGACAAGTCACAGAGTCTGCAGTTCTCCAGTAACATAAATTGGATGCTCAATAGTTTTTCCTTGAATTGTTTTCTGATATCCTACAAGTTAAATGCCGTTATGATCTATCCTCGATATTTTACCAAATATGTCCTTATCAGACATATCGTGTATCGGGAAGAGCTGGCATTACCACAAAAGCGACATCCCCTAATTGAATTGTGTTGTTACGTCTTTTCATTAAACGTTTGGAATACAGGCAGATTTTGAAGATGATACGCATATAATCATTGATAGGATATTTGTAGTGAATGTTTTGTGTGTTTACTTACAATATCTGCTTGTCCTATCTTAATATTATGAAACGTGGTGGTATATTGTCTCTCCTTTATCATAAAGCCGTCATACGAGAGCCCCTTTTATTGCCCTTTTTATCTATTGTGCGCCCGTCTGCTTATGATCTGCACAATAGATTTGAATGAAAAATCAATTACAATGTTCAAATACTAATTGAAAGCTTTTCGTTTACCATTAATTATCCTCATTGATTTTAATCGACAACAAAGCATATAAGTGCCTTTTCTGATAAAAAAAAATGAGAAAAAGTAAAGTTTATTCAACAATGGAAGCGCGCTGTTAGCCATTTGTAATATATCGGCAATTAATCATGGGAAATATTAGATAATCAGAATCATGTCATACACTCTACATAGCTTTTTCCCAGTATCAACGCAAATACCTCTCACTTTTCAAAATGAATCGCAATTGATGTTAAACAAATGTTTAAGGTTCTCTGCCTTTTAACCACAGACAAACACCATTATGCTTCACTAAATTATGCATAGAAATCTACGATTTAGAACGTGGGTAAAAATTGCCTGTTCTATTTCACTACTTCCGAGAATGTTGATTTCAACCAATATTAATACTTTATTTGATTGATAACTTTTAAAAGAAATAAAGCGTAGGTTACATCATGTATCAGAGTGTCCAAGGTGACAAGAACTCTAAAACAAATCAGTGGAGATCATTTAATTAGTTTCCATTGGAAGAATTGAAAGGTTTAAACGTGTAATCCCATTACCACATTTTGACATGTATGAATATGAAATTAATTTCAAATTACAGATTTCTTTTTTCCTGCAATTTAACGATCCTGGTCTCTTTAATGTTTCATAACTATAAAAGCCTCTGAGAATATAAATCTCTGACAAAATTGGTGTCCGGATATGGAACAATTAATCTTTTACACAATGTTTTCCTGTTCTCACAATTTTTTTCATATTTCAGGATTGTGTGAAAGAGATTTTAAATGTAGTGTGTATATGCATTTTATATATATATATATGTACATATTTATTTCTTGAAAAGAGATCTGCAATTTTATTCACACCTGCAAGTGATCTGTTTTCAGTGGTTGCTTGGTTGTCAAAATGTATAGTCACTTATCTGACATGCTCTGCTGTCATTGGGGTTCCACTTGGTAGACCTCCTGGATATTAAATCTTTCATGTTTGGCATTATTTAAATTATGAGATCTCAAGCTATGACATAACATTGTAATGGAGAGTATCTAGTAATATGCTTGCTCGGCAAACTGGATAATTTTATATTTCGTTAATTATCTAAGCTGTTTTGAAATATTTCACATTGAAATTTAATTGGTGTTCATTTACAGAAGGCCATAAAATTATAGCAATTATATATTACATTATGTTATACCAGTATATACCGTAAATATGCAAACATGCCTTTTCAAAATGGGAAGAGGAAGTTTTAATGGGTTGGTGAATTTTATCATTCGTGTGATGAATACCATAAAGGATAATCAAAAAAATCAGAAAATGTCATGACCATAAAACTAATGGTGCTTCTTGATCATGGTAAAACAATGTGATAGAATCAATGAATATTGTAGTCTGTTTGTGATCTTAAAAGTAAAGTGAAACAATATATCTCTCATCATTAATATGAATATGATTTTATATTCAAGAGAGTATGTGAGAGACAGAGAATGAGAGAAGAGATAAAGAGAAAAAAGAGGGAATAGAGAGAGAAAAAGGTGAGAGTTAAAGAGGGAATAGTGAGAGATAAAGAGGAAAGAGTAAAAGATAAAGCAGTGATAGATAAAGAGGGATTAAAGTAAGATGGGACGTACAAGAGTGAGATAGAAGAAGAGGTAGAGGTGAGATGAAGGTAAGAGAATGAGATGAAAAGGTATGAGTGAGAGATAAAGAGGTAGAACAGTAAGTTAAAGATTTAACAGAATGAACGATAAAAATAGGGAGATCAGGAGTAAATGTTTATCTTGAAAACTGTAATGAATCATATGGGTTTTTTTTTTGTTTTCTGATCGCCTTTTGTCCGTCATCCATCTGTCTGTCTGAAAACTTTTCACATTTTCGACTTCTCTACCAAAACTGCTGAAGGGATTTTGATGAAACTTTATAGGAAGCAAGTACTCAAGTTCCTCTACCAAGTTTGCTCATTTCAGCTAGATCAGCCAAGGGGGTGGATCCAGGGTGGGCCAAACGAGGCCCCAGGGGTACCACTCTTTAAAGATATTCACCAGAACCGCTGCAGGAATTGAAAAACTAATTGTATCTGAGTGATCTACATAGCTGTATGATTAAAGTTTGTTAATTTCATTGAAATCTGAAAATAAACTTTTGACACATTTGTTGACGTCTTTTCAGACTACATAATTTTCATTCATTTTGCATGATTTCTTTGATATTCTCCAATATTATTCATTATGATGCAATTATTTTATGTGTTTTACCTGTGGTTTGGTAGATACATGCTTTCCTGAAAGAATTTTGCTGAAATCCAATTTTTTGAATTTTTTATGAATTTTTTAAGACTTCAAAAATGGGGGGGGGGGGGTAATTTTCAACCATTTTTACTTCTCCTCCAAACCGCTGAAGGGATTTTGATAAAACTTTATAGGAAGTAAGTACTCAAGTTCCTCTACCAAGTTTGCTCATTTCAGCTAGATCAGCCAAGGGGGTGGATCCAGGGTGGGGCAAAAGAGACCCCAGGGGATACCTCTCTTAAAAAATCTTCTCCTCCAGAACTGCTCCATGGATTGTGAACTAATTGTATCTGAGTGATCTACATAGACGTATCATTAAAGCTTGTTACTTTTGTAGAAATCAGAAAATAAATTTTAGATGCATTTTTATGGCTTTTTAGACTTTGTAATTTTCATTCATTTTTGTAAGATTTCTTTGATTTCCTCCCCTATTATTCATTATGATGCATTCATTTTATGCATTTTACCTGTGGTTTGGTAGATAAATGCTTTCCTGAAAGAATTTTGCTGACATTAATTTTTTGAATTTTTTATGAATTTTTTAAGACTGCAAAAAGAAGGGGAGACATTTTTTCACACACTTGTTCTTCAAAACCACTGAATGATAAAGGAAGCAAGTATGGTATCCAAGTTCTCCCAACAAGTTTATGTTTTCTGACCAGATCAACACAGAAGTGGATCCAGGGTGGGCAAAATGGGTCTCAAAGGGTACCCCTCTTTGAAAATCTTCTCCAGAACTGCTGTATGGATTGAAAAACTAATTGCATCTGAGTGATATTTATGGTTGCATGATTCAATTTCCTGTTATTTTTGGAATAAATTGGAAAATAAATTTTTGACATGTTTTTGACATCTTTCCCAGGTTTGTCATTTTCATTCATTTTTAAGTCTCTTCAACTCCCAAGAAGTGTTAAAATAATTTTTAAATTTGAGATTCCCACATTTGTAAGATACCAACATGGTTCAGGTGAGCGATGTGGTCCATGGGCCTCTTGTTTTTTGTTTGTGTGTGTGTGTGTTTTTCTTTTTTTGTTTTGTGTGTGTGTGTGTGTGTGTGTGTGTGTGTGTGGCTTCACTAAACATCTCAAATTAATCGGAAATTCATTTTACATTCGGAGAGAAGAGAGAGAGAGAAAGAGAAGATAAAAAATGAATTTCTATCTTGAAAACTATGATGAAATTGATATGATTACAATCCATGTGAATTCATGTGAAACAGATAGCAAGTTTAATCAAAATCCATTTCATCACATAAATATTAAAATGTGTGTAAATGTTGTTTGAGTTTTGTACAAAAGTCTATTAATACATTGATAGTAAAGTAGATTGTAATAACACAACATGTATGTCTGACAAAAATGTTTATTAAATGGCAGTAAGTCAGTTAATACTCTATTTATACTTTCTTCTACTGACTGATATTTTTAATCTGTAAATAAACCTATATGAAATTGAATATATATTTATAATCCACTGACTTAATGTTAATCTGCCACTAGCTCTGACCTCAATAAGAATACAAAACTTACCAAATGGCAGCACTTCTAGACCACAAATCAATTGACCTTACTTACATGCTTGTTTTTAAGTACAGTAGAACTTCGATGAGTTGAAGTTCAAGGGACACCACCTGTTTAAAGTTCGAAACATCAGGACTTCGACTCATGGATGGTAACTGAAAAGTTTCACAGGTTCTATAAGGTGTATATGACTGCTTCAAAAACATGTAAGACATAAACGACCATTATACTTAATAATTAGACACATGTACTAAATCTAATTAAATTTTCGTGAAATTAAAACATTGAGTGATTATGAGAGGGAGAAATATTATCATGTGTCAATTTCGTACACATGCAAATTTTGACTTCAAATTATATGTTACAGTTTTCGTTGTTTTTATCGAAATGGGAACAAAAAATTTATTCGAAACGTCAAGAAATTTGACTCATAAAATTTTGAATTAAATAATGTTTATAAGTAGCATTAAATAACAAAATTATTCAGGACTTTGTGAATAGATCGAAACATTGAGAAATTTGACCCTTTGAAGTTTGACTCATCCAAGTTCTATGGTATGTCTTTTTAATTCTATATTTATGTTTCTTTAATCAGCTTTGTACAACCAGTGAAAATTATCCACCATGCACCCGTCAATAATGCTGTATTTCTTGTAACTTTCGCCGGTTGTTATTTTCACTCTTTAGGACAGAAAACATATTTAATTTGTCCTCAGTCACCCTACACTCATGGATGGCATAAACGTCTATGCTTTATATAATTAAGCTTGAAAATTTTGCCTTCATTTACAATTTGCCCTTTCAAAAAAGGGCAAAAATTAAACAGAAGTAATCATTTGCAGGTGTACATCTCTTTGTCATATATATTGTAGAATCAGAAAATCTCCTTGTGGTTTTAATTTCATTGCTTTCATTTATCAATGAAATTTAAACCACAGCGAAATTTTACATGTTATACTGAAATTTAATGTTGACAAATTTGTTGTAGTTTTAAAATTTTAACTCCATGAAAATTTCAGATTTTACAGTATTGGAATGCATATCACCAGGGGAGGGACCAGGGGACTTGGTCAACTTAATTTTTAGACCGCTTGTGGTTGTCTATTAATGGTGCCTACAGCGTTTGACACTCAAGCAGGCAGTTCCTTGTTCAGTTTCCTGGTACCAGGTGGTTATACCAAAGACTTTAAATGGTAGTGTCTGTTCCTTCACCGAGCTCTCATTATACACATTGAATCACATGTATTCTAGATGAGGCTTTAGAAAACCGCGAGGTCATGTCAAACAAGAGTATTTACAAAGTGGACCTACAATCAAATCTACAGGGTTTCTCATCAGATCAGAGCATAGTATTAATACATTTGTAAAATAATTTGATTAAGCTTTCATAAAAAGTAAATTGAACACTGCAGTATCTCTTTATTTGGTTATAGTTTATAATAATCTGTTTTGAGAAACCACCATCTGCCACTGAAATATGGTCTCCAAAGGCAGGTGGTATCTTGAAACAGGTTAAAGGAATGACAAGCCAAGTGGTTTTCATAATGTGGTCCAAAATGACAGGTGGTCTCTCATGAGAGCGGTCTATCAAGACAGGCTCCACGGTATCCTTATAAGTTACAAAACATTTCAAGGATCATTTTAATACACATAATCTTTTGAGATTTTCATTTTTTTGTGTTTATTTTTTTACTGACTTGTATCAAATGGAGAGATAGATATGAGAGGACAAATCTGATGGTTTAAGGGTTAACAATAGGGAAGGGTCAACTACAAGTCGTCTAAATATCAGATGAGTGACAAGTTTCAAGTAAGGTGACTAACCCTACACACATTTATTTGTCCTGTAGTAGAGACGGTACATGAATTCTGGCAGTTGATATGTCCTCTTGTCAAATGTAAACATTGTCAACATTTTAATGTGAATCCAGCCGGCTGTGTAGTAAACTGAAACAAGATAATTATGTTTGTTAACTTGACTTTAAACAAATATGTCCATAACCTTCAATGTGCCTCAGAATCATAGCTTTCTCTTTTCTGTCTCTCTCTCTCTCTCTCTCTCTCTCTCTCTCTCTCTCTCTCTCTCTCTCTCTCTCTCTCTCTCTCTCTCTCTCTCTCTCTCTCTCTCTCTCTCTCTCTCTCTCTCTCTCTCTCTCTCTCTCTCTCTCAGACTATACTACAAAGTTCAAAATATGTATATTTTTAATTGCTACTAATATGCATGTCCTTCACTGTGCCTCAGAATCATAGCTTTCTCTCTCTCTCTCTCTCTCTCTCTCTCTCTCTCTCTCTCTCTCTCTCTCTCTCTCTCTCTCTCTTTCTCTCTCTCTCTCTCTCTCACTCTATCTTTCTCTTACTCTCTCTCTCTCATTACTTCTTTTCCTTACATTTAACTCATCACCCCTTGGAAAACAGCCGACTCTTCTGTAAATCAATGACATAGACCAGTCCAAATGTGTCTTTAGGGATGAATGGATTACAGATAAGTATTTAAGTATTACCATTGGAGTAAAGATTTAAAGGTTTGGAGAGTTCCACCACGTGAGGTCCTAACTTTATACAAAGTCAATCTAAAAGATATTTGTTTTTTTTTATTGTCACACATTTTCAATCATAGTCATCCCCAAACTGAAGTATCAAAAATAGAAAAAAAACATGTTTTTGAGTCATTTACATAAAAAACCAATATAATCGTGCAACATAGCTTTATATACAAGTTTTAAAATGGCAGTCAATTATGTAAAATATAAAATAATCTAATAAAATTCAATGTCCTCCAAAGGGAAATATAGTTATGTGAAAAAACTGTAAAACACTTGATATTGAGGGTTTTACTGTTTTTTCGCATAAAATAATAGTTTCCTTGTGACTTAACTCCATAATTCACTGCTGTATATATCCCTCCTGTAAAATCTTCTGTTGAGGTTGATGCTTCTCTATACAAATATTCTTTGATTAGGAACTTCGGGACTTCAAATCGACTTTAAGATTTTAAAAACTTTGAGGTTTTGATGTAAATATATTATCTGTAAGTTGTATGATGCAATGTCATTGGAACTATAATTTTTCAACCAGAAGAGTAAAATCTATTAGATGCTGCAAGCAAATATTATTACATATCATATCAATGGTATACGTAAAACAGAATTTTATTATTTCTGCATGTAAAAAATACTACTCTACATTTAATATCACTTGAACTGCCGAGACTTATCATTATGTATAATTATTGTTATATATGTTTATTTGTTTTACACCACAACAATTTTATACGCCCATCTTTAGACAGGATGTATTATGGTTTGGTGATGTCTGTCTGTCCACTTTGCATGGGCCACAACTTCTTTATGCCTTACCAGAATATATATATATATATATAAAGTATTCATGTAAAGGTATATGTCATGAACTTTACTCAAGGTCTTGTCTTAAAGTCAAGGTCTATGTGTCGTGTGGCAGTCTACTGCAATTTTTTTGTCCAGAGCATATCTTCCACACCACAAAAGAAATGTTTTCAATCTTTGCACATCATTTGTTCTCAATAAGGCAATATGTCCTGATCTTGACTCACGGTCATATCTCAAAGAATAAGGTCACTTTGACAGTTTGCCATTTTTTCTCTTGTCTGATAATTTATTCATGACGGGCGTATAATGTACTGTTTACGGTATTTTTGTTTACAGTGTACTTGTATGCAACAACCTATTTCGGGACACAAGAAAACCTTATAGGAAGGTGGTCTTTATACAGAGATTGATTTGTACACAAATAGAATTATTTGCGACAGCAACAGACATTCTTTGTTACCAGGTGGTCTTTATACACAGGTGGTCACTAAAGCAGATTGCATTTATTGACCTACTATACATCCTGGATTAATAGGTCACTGGGTAACTCCATTAAAATTAAAAATCAAATCCAGGTCACTCATAAATTTGATATTAATCTGAATGCATACGTTTTATTTACTTTTTTGTATAAAAGGTTTGACAAAAGATTGATTTTCATTATCTTATGAAAGCATAAATTTCCCCTCTTTCTGAGGGAATTGATAATTACAGAATGAACTTTAAAACCTTTCTAGTTGACTTATGGAATCTGTTTGTCTGTTAAGATGGATTAAGGGACATCTAATGGTCCTACATCTTTAGTTTTGAACATCTCACTATTTGCATTGAAATTTTTTGAATGATGAGTATGGTGAATGTTGAAGCCCATTTTAATTAGATAATTATGCAAATGATGGATGACAGGTGCTATATTTCAGGTAAAAGTTATTACCAAATGTTTGTTATCAAGATCTTTGTTGATAGAGTACGTGATCCAGAAAGACCCCTGTTACACTTCACTATTGACACATTTTATCATTTTGCTCCAAATTTTCCAGGAATCCAAAAACTTAGCTGTAACATGAAATAAAAGTGCTTCTTGCAATGTCCAGACAACAAATTCTATCAAATATGGTTTAAATTTGTGTCTAGTCATATAGGCTACCCAGGTTTAAGTCCCACTGGAGCTGGAGATGATTTTGTGAGAATGTTTGCCAATTTTACTTGTAGACGGACCGTTGTCTCTTTCTGTGTATAATGTCACTGTCTTCTCTGGTTGCTAGAGGCATGAAATAGTATCCAACAACTACAAGAACAAAATAAAATCATTATCTAGAACTTGTTTAAGGACTCCAAGGGTAGAGGGACAAAATGTTTGTAAATTAAACAGGATATAAAGACAAATTAAGCACAATTTTTGTGTATGCAGTATATGTGTGTTGTAACCAAGCAGAATAACGACTTTCCCCAATTGAACTGGCAAACTTCCTCACATCATTTAAACCATGGCTCGATACCAGAAACTTGAAAATCTGAGAACATTCATAGCTTGGTTTGTAAACCTAGTGAGATATCAGCTTTAGTCAATGTTGAGAATATTTTCAAAGTACAGTAAATTCTGAAGCTTGATGGTGCTCAGAGCTTTATTTGAAGCTTATCTGATCATGATAACATAAACAAGTAATGATGCATAATGATGCAGTACTCTAATATACCATGTGACTACCAAGGTCACAGGTCGCCGAGGTATCAGTGTTAATGTTAAAACTACAGCAAGTCAATTGCACTTGACATCAATATTTACATTTTTAATCCATTAGTCTAATGTTTTCAGAACGTCCACATCTATAAATGTATTTGTGTAATATTTCAGAAAATGGCGATCTGTTTATGTGGGGTAAGAACAGCCATATTATTACACCAGGAAAACCTTCTTCTCAGAAATTTTGGAGTCCTGTGTGTGTAAACAAGGGAGGGAAGCCAGTCAAATCTGTATTTTGTGGTTCTTGGCACTCAGTGGCCATTGCAGGAGTACCAGGTAAGCCTTTATATATACAGTAAAACTTTCTTAAACTACCACCATTTATTCAGAACAATTTTGGCATTATAAAGGGTTTTGGTGATAGGTCGAAGGAATCCTTAAATAAGGTTTGAATTGCAGCAGTGCTTTATGTTGAAAATGCCCCTATACCAGTGTCAGGTATCAAAATAAAGCAATCAAATTCAAAACTTATATTTACATGTTTTCGACAAATTTTTCCATTGCAGGGATGTTTAGTCCATGTTGCTAAGGTGGATAGCAACGGCTTATGATATCTAAGTGACAGATAATAAAATAGTCCACAACGTTAATTTTTTTGTTTTCTACTTTATGAATTAAAAATACATTTTTGAATTTCATATCTTATATTTGCTGTTAATTATCAAATATTTACAACATAATGTTTTTAAGAAGATAAAGTCTCACAAGTAGTTCCATTTCATGTATGTATACATACGCGGATCACTAGGGGAATCGATTTCTGATATACAAGTATGACGGAAAGACCTCTTTACATAGAGTGAATAGGAGAACATGTCAATAAATGAAATAACGGGGAAAATTGTGGTGTAAAGCAAGGTGTCAAATGAAACAAGGGGCTTTGTAAAGAGGTTTTACTGTATACGTGTGAGAATGCTTGTATATATAGACATGTACAGTAAAACCTCTTTATAATGCCCCTCATCTACCTAGCTTTAGGCCACATTCTTAAAAGTCAGTTAACTTTTCCAATTTTTTCCATAATTTCTCAGAACTAGTCAATTTTATTTATCATTGTTTAAGTGTATGTTGGTAATTTAAAAAAAATACTGATCATGGCTGGAAGGAGAAATACAGGAAAATTACAATCAGTGGAATTAATGCCCTATGTGATATTGTAATTCTGAGTACCTGACACAGAGTTATTCTGTTACTCTGGTGATGTAATCAGTGCAATTTAATGAGTTTGTGGAGGGAGGTACAGTTGTGATAAAATAAAATCAATATATTTGAAATTAACTTGTGTATCTATTTAGGCATCTTGTTCCTATAATGTTTTTTTTTTTTTTGTTTCAGTACCATTATTACATACTGACAGTGATTCTGAGGAGTCTGATATTGAAAGCAATATGGTGGAAACTAAGGTCAAAGTTCATGGAATATCTCAGGTAATTCATGAAATTCGAATTCCTTTAAAGCTATAGTAGGTGAAAAATTTTACATGCCCATTTTATGTGATATTCTACCTCATATATATTCCAAAGAAACCATCTGTTGGTTAGAATAACAAATGCATGTGTAAAATTGCATTAATCTTGCCGAACATAACCCATAATATCAGTTATGTTTTGTCAGCCATACTTTGAGCATTGCAAATTTTTGGTATTTGTTTACAAGATTACCGAGTGACCAATAAACACATGCTATTTGCTGAAATAATGCCATTTGCCTCTGGTTACTATTGAGGTGTTTTTGACTCTTGTTTAGAATTGCTTTTAAAATTTGATAATGGTTTTATAGTCAAGATGTTGAAATAAAAAGTTGAGTTTGAGTATACATTTCAGTTAGAATAGATGTGAACCTTTGATCCATATGATCACCTTTTATGCATGCTATGTGCATTATTTCTTTGATGAGCATATATAAGTCTGATCTATAGTTGACATATGTGAAGTTATCACTCTTAGTATTGTTTTTTGTATTTCATATGGAAAATAAAAATAAAGTTTTAAATGATCTAGAAGACAAAAACCCGGTACAAAAGAGAATATATTCACCATGCAATCTTTATAGCATCTTCAGAGCAGCATAACACCACCTTAAAACATTAACATAAATTTAAAAGAAAATGATGTCTTTTCTTTATCAAAGGTTATGTCACAAAATTCATCATAAGAGGCCCCCTGCATGTTAGAAAACCATGTAAATGACAAAGATAATCTTGTTAACTGGCTTCTTTCATCCATACTGACTTTGAAACACGTGTTGCATTCATATTGATAGAGACAAATATGTTGTCCATGTTATTTCTGGAGAGAGAGAGAGACATTGTATATATGTCGATGTTGACACTGAAGTGTCATGTTGTTTGTATGTCTATGTTGACACTGAAGTGACACATATCGATGTTCATGTTGACACTGATGTGACACATTGTATATATGTTAATGTTGACATTAAAGTGACATGTTGTTTGTATGTCTATGTTGACACTGAAATGACATGTTGTTTGTATGTCTATGTTAACACTGAAGTGACATGTTGTTTGTATCTCTATGTTGACACTGAAGTGACATGTTGTTTGTATATCTATGTTGACACTTAAGTAACATATTGTATGTATATTTATGTTGACACTGAAGAGACATGTTGTATGTGTGTTTATTTTGACACTGATGTGATACATTGTATGTATGTTCATGTTGACACTGATGTGATACATTGTATGTATGTTCATGTTGACACTGATGTGATACATTGTATGTATGTTCATGTTGACACTGAAGTGACACGTATGTATGTTCATGTTGACACTGATGTGACACATTGTATGTATGTTCATGTTGACACTGATGTGATACATTGTATGTATGTTCATGTTGACACTGATGTGACACGTATGTATGTTCATGTTGACACTAATGTGACACATTGTATGTATGTTCATGTTGACACTGATGTGATACATTGTATGTATGTCTGTTGACACTGAAGTGACATGTATATATGTTTATGTTGACACTGAAGAGACAATTTGTTTGTATGTCTATGTTGACACTGATTGATATGTTGTTTGTATGTTCATGTTGACACTGAAGTGACATGTTGTTTGTGTGTTCATATTGACACTGAAGTGACATGTTGTTTGTATGTTCATGTTGACACTGAAGAGACATGTTGTTTGTATGTTCATGTTGACACTGAAGTGACATGTTGTTTGTATGTTCATGTTGACACTGAAGAGACATGTTGTTTGTATGTTCATGTTGACACTGAAGAGACATGTTGTTTGTATGTTCATGTTGACACTGAAGTGACATGTTGTTTGTGTGTTCATATTGACACTAAAGTGACATGTTTATATGTATGTTCATGTTGACACTGAGGTGACATGTTGTTTGTGTGTTCATATTGACACTAAAGTGACATGTTTATATGTATGTTCATGTTGACACTGAAGTGACATGTTGTTTCTATGTTCATGTTGTCCCTGGAAGAACTTGTTGTTGGTATTTTCATGTTGACATTAAAAAGACATGTTTTTGTATGTCTGTGTTGACATTGAAGAGGCTTATTGTTTGTATGTCCAGGTTGACATTGAAGAGACATGTTTTTGTATGTTTGTGTTGACATTGAAGATTGTTTATTTGTTTGTTTATTGTTATTTAATGTCCCACTCAAGAATAATTCACACATATGGAGATGTTACAAAATGCCGGTGAAGGGCTTCAAATTTTGGCCTATACTCGGCACTTACGACCATTGAGCAGTGAGTGTTCTTTAACGTACCGACACCTACTGTGACACGTTACCTCCAGATTTTACTGTCTCATCCAAAAGACAGGAAACCAACCTGCCGCCGGCATTGAAGAGACTTGTTGTTTGTATGTCCAGGTTGACACTGAAGAGATATGTTGTTTGTATATTCATGTCGACACTGGAGAGAGACAGACATGTTGTTTGTATGTCCATGTTGACACTGGAGAGAGAGACATGTTTTCAGTATGTTTATGTTTGGAGAGAGAGACATGTTTTCAGTATGTTTATGTTGACACTGGAGAGAGAGACAGACAGTATGTTTATGTTGACATGGAGAGAGAGACATGTTTGTTCAGTATGTTCATGTTGACACTGGAGAGAGAGACATGTTTTCAGTATGTTTATGTTGACACTGGAGAGAGACAGACATGTTGTTTGTGTGTCAATGTTGACACTAGAGAGATAGACATGTTTTCAGTATGTTCATGTTGACACTGGAGAGAGAGACATGTTTTCAGTATGTTTATGTTGACACTGGAGAGAGACAGACATGTTGTTTGTGTGTCAATGTTGACACTAGAGAGATAGACATGTTTTCAGTATGTTCATGTTGACACTGGAGAGAGAGACATTTTTCAGTATGTTCATGTTAACACTGGAGAGAGAGAGACATGTTTTCAGTATGTTCATGTTGACACTGGAGAGAGCGACATGTTTTCAGTATATTCATATTGACACTGGAGAGAGAGACATGTTTTCAGTATGTTCATGTTGACACTGGAGAGAGAGACATGTTTTCAGTATGTTCATGTTGACACTGGAGAGAGACATGTTTTCAGTATGTTCATGTTGACACTGGAGAGAGACATGTTTTCAGTATGTTTATGTTGACACTGGAGAGAGAGATATGTTTTCAGTATGTTTATGTTGATACTGGAGAGAGACATGTTTTCAGTATGTTCATGTTGATACTGGAGAGAGAGACATGTTTTCAGTATGTTTATGTTGACACTGGAAAGAGACAGACATGTTTTCAGTATGTTCATGTTGACACTGGAGAGAGAGACATGTTTTCAGTATGTTCATGTTGACACTAGAGAGAGAGACATGTTTTCAGTATTTTCATGTTGACACTGGAGAGAGACAGACATGCTTTCAGTATGTTCATGTTGACACTGGAGAGAGAGACATGTTTTCAGTATGTTCATGTTGACACTGGAGAGAGAGACATGTTTTCAGTATGTTTATGTTGACACTGGAGAGAGACAGACATGTTGTTTGTGTGTCAATGTTGACACTAGAGAGACATGTTTTGCGATGTTCATGTTTGGAGAGAGACATTTTTCAGTATATTCATGTTGACACTGGAGAGAGAGAGAGACATGTTTTCAGTATGTTCATGTTGACACTGGAGAGAGCGACATGTTTTCAGTATGTTCATGTTGACACTGAGAGAGAGACATGTTTTCAGTATGTTCATGTTGTTTTCAGTATGTTCATGTTGACACTGGAGAGAGACATGTTTTCAGTATGTTCATGTTGACACTGGAGAGAGACATGTTTTCAGTATGTTCATGTTGACACTGGAGAGAGTGACATGTTTTCAGTATGTTTATGTTGACACTGGAGAGAGAGAGACATGTTTTCAGTATGTTTATGTTGACACTGGAGAGAGACATGTTTTGAGTATGTTCATGTTGATACTGGAGAGAGAGACATGTTTTCAGTATGTTTATGTTGACACTGGAGAGAGACAGACATGTTGTTTGTATGTCCATGTTGACACTGGAGAGAGAGACATGTTTTCAGTATGTTCATGTTGACACTGGAGAGAGAGACATGTTTTCAGTATGTTCATGTTGACACTGGAGAGAGAGAAAGACATGTTGTTTGTGACATGATACATCAGTCTATATAATTCCACAATATTCTCTGTAAAGCTGTTGAGTTTTATGTTTTACATTTTATAATAACTGCTACCATCCTATCTTTGTAAGTAAAACCATATATTCATCAATCATTTGTATTGGAGGATGGGAATTTTCATGTCTCATGCTATTTTACTTACGAAATATTTGATGAAATGTTGTTGAAAACTTGAGACTTGATATAAAATGTTACCAGACATAAAAACGTGACATTCTTCACCTGCACAAGTCTATTTTTGTGCAGATGTGCAGTTTTTATTTCTCTAAATTTTGATTTGTTTTGTGTTCTGTTGACCTAGTTGTAAAAATTCTGCAACCTCGAATTAAAAGTACAGAATTTGTTGAGTAGAATTTTAAAATGTTGATATTTAAAGTAGTTTCTGAAAATAAATTGCCACGAGGGGGACACCTGGATTATTGTCTACCACACACACACACACACACACACACACATACACACACATACACACACACACACACACACACACACACACACACACACACACACACACACACACATATATATATATATATATATATATACATGTATATACACATATATGCAAAGTAGTACTTCAGTTAGTCAAATTTCTATTTTTTTCTAACTATTGAAAAAGTTAATTTCAGCACTAATTATTAAATATGATGATTGTATTTATGTCCTATATGTTTATATATATATATATATATATATATATATATATATATATATATCTTATGTTGTTGTATATATTTCTTATATGTTGTCGTATATATGTCTTCTATGTTGTTATATATGTCTTCTATGTTGTTGTATATATGTCTTATATGTTGTTGTATATATATCTTATGTTGTATATATGTCTTCTATGTTGTTGTATATATGTCTTATATGTTTTTGTATATGTCTTATATGTTGTTGTATATATGTCTTATATGTTGTTATATATGTCTTCTATATTGTTGTATATATGTCTTATATGTTGTTCTATATATGTGTTATGTTGTTATATATGTCTTCTATGTCGTTGTATATATATATATATCTTATGTTGTTGTATATATTTCTTATATGTTGTTGTATATATGTCTTCTATGTTGTTGTATATATGTCTTGTATGTTGTTATATGTGTTGTATGTTGTTGTATATATGTGTTTTATGTTGTTATATATATCTTGTATGTTGTTATATATGTCTTCTATGTTGTTGTATATATGTCTTCTATGTTGTTGTATATATGTCTTAAATGTTGTTGTATATATATTATATGTTGTTGTATATATACCATTTGTTGTATATATATATATATATATATATATATATATATATATATATATTTATATATGTGTGTGTGTGTGTGTGTGTGTGTGTGTGTGTGTGTGTGTGTGTGTGTGTGTGTGTCTTATATGTTGTTGTATTTATGTCTTATATGTTGTTGTATTTATGTCTTATATGTTTTCAAAACATTCATATTCACCATATAGAACCTCTGAAACTTAAACGTCCCAGTGTTTTGATGATACAGTCCAAATTGTCTTGAAAGACTACTCTGTTTGCCAATGAAATCTGGTCTCAAAAGACATCTCAGTTATTGCACTTAGTAGTTTTCAAATCTCAAAAGACAGTTATCTCTTAAGACAGGTGGTCTTTTATGACTGGTTTCTCATGAAAGGTGATCTTTCATGACAGTGGTTTCTCATGACATCTGTTCTTTTATGACTGGTTTCTCATGACTGGTGATCTTTCATGAGAGTGGTTTCTCATGACTGGTGATCTTTTATGACTGGTTTCTCATGACTGGTGATCTCTCATGACAGTGATTTCTCATGACATCTGTTCTTTTATGACAGTGGTTTCTCATGACTGGTGATCTTTCATGACTGGTTTCTCATGACATCTGTTCTTTTATGACAGTGGTTTCTCATGAAAGGTGATCTTTCATGACAGTGGTTTCTCATGACTGGTGATCTTTTATGACTGGTTTCTCATGACTGGTGTTCTTTTATGACTGGTTTCTCATGACTGGTGATCTTTCATGACAGTGGTTTCTCAAGACAGGTAATCTTTTATGACAGTGGTTTCTCAAGACAGGTGGTCTTTTATGACAGTGGTTTCTCATGACATCTATTCTTTTATGACAGTGGTTTCTCATGAAAGGTGATCTTTCATTACAGTGGTTTCTCATGACAAGTGATCTTTCATGACTGGTTTCTCATGATAATGGTCTTTCAAATCAGGATTGACTGATTTTGGGACTTTTAAATCTTAATGAACTACCAAGTTCTGAGTAAAATAGGTTTTTCAGGGGAGGTAGTTGTAGGTTATGTCAAGAACTGTATAATTTGATTGTATTTGAGGATGCTATAATTATTATTTTTTTTTATCTTTATTCTTATTTATTCTATTTTTTTTTTTTCGCCATGTGGCAAAGTCATTGGAGCAAGCACAGATATCTTTTTGTGATCACAATAAAATTTATTTAACAGTGAATATAAATACAGAAACAAAAAGACACACAGTTGGGCAGACCAACAGGCACTCACAAAATATTAAGTTTTCCCTGATATATACAGAAAATACATAAAGGTGACCAGGTTATTTTCTTTCGAAATGAAGCTCTGCATGTTTTGAAGCCTTCTGCATGTTAAGAGATGTTCAACAAATGTTTGAGAAAGTCCTGCATGAGACAGTACATAGCCATCACATGAAACAAGAATGGCAAACGTAGACCTCTTTTCCAACATGACTAAAAAACATGTATACAATCATAAAACTGCTGTTTTATTCATTTACATATGTTGAGGATTGCAGTTTTGCTCAAGAAAACATTTTTAATCTTAGTTTTTTGTCTTCAAAGTAAAAATTACCCATGTTGCTTAAATGTTTTAATGTACAGCAGCATCTCCGACACACAGCACGTCCATTTACGGTATACCAAAAAAAAAAAACAAAAAACATTTTTACCTGTGTAACATACTTATTCACCTGTTTTGCATTATTTCTTGACTTAATGACAAATGATATTTCTTGGAAGTATAACTGCTCCTTTTACCACATTCATGTATATTTCAAGATATATTAAATTACTTTTTTGCTCTAACTTGATTATTGATCAGGGTGTTTTGCAGGTTTATCTTATTCATTGTTATTATATTTTTTTCTTTATTTCTTTGGGGTGGGGGGGGGGGGGGGAGGGGGGGGGGGGGAGGGGGGTGGGGGGGGGGGGGGCAGTACATGTTCAATATAAGGTCCCATCCCCAAAAGCAAAATGTAACAAATTTCCAATTTCAGGCCAAAATATCATTAATTTTTAATCTTGGGGAGAAGAGGATGATAAGTATTTGTAATGATGTTTTGATTTTTTTCTATTCAACTTCTGATTCTTTTCTTTTCAGAATGGTATTCAAAAAGAGGATTCCTCCTCAGAGACTGAGGAAAATGTAAATGACTTGCCACATATACCATTCAAAAAAGATCCGACAACCTATGATAGGGAGGGGACAAAACTAAGTATTGCTGAATTTTACGCACCTGAAGAAGAAGACGAACACATTGATTGTGAGTTTATTACTCTTCTGAGTATTTTGAACATGCTATCTTACAAGGTCTGAAACCTTAATGCCTTCCGGCCAAACCTGGAAATAATTATGCAGTCAAAGAAAAAGGTCATTATGTTTTAGGTCTATCTATTTCTTTTGCAATTCTGGTTTTTGTCGAAACGTTTAAGTTTCCATCCTCAAATCATGGCCAAATTTCATATATTGCTTTATATTGATAATATCTACAGTAAGGTGACAAAAGTGAGTAAACATTTAATTTTTCTCTCTATATTTCATATTAAACTAAATTTTCCAAGCAAGCATTACAAGTCATTTCTTAAGCAAGCATTACAAGTCATTTCTTAAGCAAACTTTACAAGCCATTTCTTAAGCAAGCATTACAAGTCATTTCTTAAGCATCTATTACAAGTCATTTCCTAAGCAAGCATTACAAGTCATTTCTTAAGCAAGCATTTTTTAAGCAATCATTACAAGTCATTTCTTATGCAAGCTTTACAAGTCATTTCTTGAGCAAGCTTTACAAGTCATTTCTGAAGCAAGCTTTACAAGTCATTTCTTAAGCATGCATTACAAGTCATTTCTTAAGCAAGCATTACAAGTCATTTCATAAGCAACCATTACAAGTTATTTCTTAAGCATGCATTACAAGTCATTTCTTAAGCAAGCATTACAAGTCATTTCTTGACAAGCTTTACAAGTCATTTCTTAAGCAAGCTTTACAAATCATTTATCAAGCATGCATTACAAGTCATTTCTTAAGCAAGCATTACAAGTCATTTCTTAAGCAAGCATTACAAGTCATTTCTTAAGCATGCATTACAAGTCATTTCTTAAGCAAGCATTCCAAGTCATTTCTTAAGCAAGCATTTCTTAAGCATGCTTTATCATTTCTTAAACAAGCATTACAAGTCATTTCTTAAGCAAGCATTACATTATTTCAAGCAAGCATTACAAGTCATTTCTTAAGCAAGCATTACAAGTCATTTCTTAAGCAAGGCTTACAAGTCATTCTTAAGCAAGCATTACAAGTCATTTCTTAAGCAAGCATTACAAATCATTTCATAAGCAAGCATTACAAGTTATTTCTTAAGCATGCATTACAAGTCATTTCTTACAAGTCATTTCTTGTGCAGGCTTTACAAGTCATTTCTTAAGCAAGCTTTACAAATCATTTATCAATCATGCATTACAAGTCATTTCTTAAGCAAGCATTACAAGTCATTTCTTAAGCAAGCATTACAAGTCATTTCTTAAGCAAGCATTTCTTAAGCATGCTTTATCATTTCTTAAGCAAGCATTACGAGTCATTTTTTAAGCAAGCATTACAAGTTATTTCGTAAGCAAGCATTACAAGTCATTTCTTAAGCAAGCATTACAAGTCATTTCTTAAGCAGGCTTTACAAGTCATTTCTTAAGCATGCATTACAAGTCATTTCTTAAGCAAGCATTACAAGTCATTTCTTAAGCAAGCTTGACAAGTCATTTCTTAAGCAAGCTTTACAAGTCATTTCTTAAGCAAGCATTATAAGTCATTTCTTAAGCAAACTTTACAAGCCATTTCTTAAGCAAGCATTACAAGTCATTTCTTAAGCATTATTACAAGTCAAGCAAGTCATTTCTTAAGCAAGCATTTTTTAAGCAATCATTACAAGTCATTTCTTATGCAAGCTTTACAAGTCATTTCTTGAGCAAGCTTTACAAGTCATTTCTGAAGCAAGCTTTACAAGTCATTTCTTAAGCATGCATTACAAGTAATTGCTTAAGCAAGCATTACAAGTCATTTCATAAGCAAGCATTACAAGTTATTTCTTAAGCATGCATTACAAGTCATTTCTTAAGCAAGCATTACAAGTCATTTCTTGAGCAAGCTTTACAAGTCATTTCTTAAGCAAGCTTTACAAATCATTTATCAAGCATGCATTACAAGTCATTTCTTAAGCAAGCATTACAAGTCATTTCTTAAGCAAGCATTACAAGTCATTTCTTAAGCATGCAATACAAGTCATTTCTTAAGCAAGCATTACAAGTCATTTCTTAAGCAAGTCATTTCTTAAGCATGCTTTATCATTTCTTAAGCAAGCATTACAAGTCATTTCTTAAGCAAGCATTACAAGTTATTTCCTAAGCAAGCATTACAAGTCATTTCTTAAGCAAGCATTACAAGTCATTTCTTAAGCAGGCTTTACAAGTCATTTCTTAAGCATGCATTACAAGTCATTTCTTAAGCAAGCATTACAAGTCATTTCTTAAGCAAGCTTTACAAGTCATTTCTTAAGCATGCATTACAAGTAATTTCTTAAGCAAGCATTACAAGTCATTTCTTGAGCAAGCTTTACAAGTCATTTCTTAAGCAAGCTTTACAAATCATTTATCAAGCATGCATTACAAGTCATTTCTTAAGCAAGCATTACAAGTCATTTCTTAAGCAAGCATTACAAGTCATTTCTTAAGCAAGCATTTCTTAAGCATGCTTTATCATTTCTTAAGCAAGCATTACAAGTCATTTCTTAAGCAAGCATTACAAGTTATTTCCTAAGCAAGCATTACAATGCATTTCTTAAGCAAGCTTTACAAGTCATTTCTTAAGCAAGCTTTACAAGTCATTTCTCAAGCAAGCATTATAAGTCATTTCTTAAGCAAGCATTACAAGTCATTTCTGAAGCAAGCATTACAAGTCATTTCTTAAGCATGCATTACAAGTCATTTCTTAAGCAAGCATTACAAGTCATTTCTTAAGCAAGCATTTCTTAAGCATGCTTTATCATTTCTTAAGCAAGCATTACAAGTCATTTCTTAAGCAAGCATTACAAGTTATTTCCTAAGCAAGCATTACAATGCATTTCTTAAGCAAGCATTACAAGTCATTTCTTAAGCAGGCTTTACAAGTCATTTCTTAAGCATGCATTACAAGTCATTTCTTAAGCAAGCATTACAAGTCATTTCTTAAGCAAGCTTTACAAGTCATTTCTTAAGCAAGCTTTACAAGTCATTTCTCAAGCAAGCATTATAAGTCATTTCTTAAGCAAGCATTACAAGTCATTTCTGAAGCAAGCATTACAAGTCATTTCTTAAGCAAGCATTTTTTAAGCAAGCATTACAAGTCATTTCTTAAGCAAGCATTACAAGTCATTTTTAATCAACTTCAAGTTTCTGTATTCAGCATGTTTTGAAGTTGCTGATTATGTATTGTTGTGGAGTTGATGAGTTTTGCAGGATACAAAATTTAAATGTCTCTTCTTAATATGTGTAAATAGGGAAATATGACATAAAGAACTTAGTTTTCTATTTAGATTGCTGAATATTGAAAACATTATAAGCAAATAAGCAATGGAACTGTTAGATATTTTGATTTTTATGGTGTTACTTTTATCAAATTTGGTTTAAAAATGACTTAACATTAATGTTTTGGGAAAATTTAGTTTTATATGAATTATAGGAAAAAAGAAAATACTATAAAACAAATTTGATTACTGTAATCGACCCATTTAATGCCCAGGGTACTACAAAAATCAGGGAAAATGGGTGAAGGCTTAATGGGACCAATTAATATTTAAATTGACACAAAATGGTAATTTTTTTTTTATAATGCACAGTGGTAAAGTTGTTGTAATTATTACTGAGGACACCTATTTACATTCTTTTGTTGCTGGGGGCTACAGATAAACTATTACTTACAGATTTCAGGTCCACATCTCCTTTTCAACCACCTAGAAAAGATTCTGAATCGTGTGCACTAAAGGGGAGGTACACTTATAAGGATATGGGTGCTTAATGGGTCATTTATGGTATAGTTAACATTTATTAATATTTGCCAGAATTGCAGGACATTAAAGTCAAAATGAATTACTTAGATCTTGTGAGCCTAGTGGGTTATTTTTTCTTTTTTATATGCCTCTTGCTAGAAGCCTACAACAATCTTAAGAAATGCTTTTTCCAGTTCTATATTTAGGAAAACATGACAAATCTGTAGTATTTACAATTTTATCCATGTTTTATATTACATTTGCCATCCTATAGATGTGATTTTTGTTTGATTCCAGACAAAGCTCCTAGTCCATCATTTTTAAACGAACGTAAAGTAGCCCTCATGAGTTCTGTTATGTCCAATGAAAATAAGCCAGAAAGTGCAAAGTCTCGTATTGTGGTTCAGGTACCTGCGTTGAACTTTGTGGATGTTGCCACATCACCAATACCCTTTAGTAGCTCAGACTCTGAAAGTGAAATACCTCAAAGTGCCAAATCTCTTGCCAAATCTCACCGTAGTGCTCGTAGTGCTCGCAGTGTCCTATCTGTAAAGGAATCGATTGTATCAGTGGATCCTGATAAAAGAAATACAGTTCCAAGCGAACTTGGTAATGAGACTGAGAGACAGGAAGAAGTGGAAGACAATATACAAACTGTCCAAATTGTTGATAATTATAGCTTTCAAAGTAGAGCTCCCCCTTCCTCATATGAACGCGAAAAAGTTTGTGTGTCAACTCATAATCACCCCAATCCGATACGACAATATAGCAAATCCTCAGCCGATAATTTTGTTATACCACGGGAAAATTCATTGTTTACTAGCAGGCAGATTGACTTCAAAGAAGTTGAGTATGCCAGGGCAATGAGCACAACAAAAGCTGCCCCAGAAAAAATGTACTGGATGAAGAAACTAAATGAAAGTCGTGTAAATGACTCAGCATCTGCCAGCAGATATGTCATGGAAGTCAGTCACAGTAGAATTCCAACACAGGAAAGTCACGTAAATAGTCGTGATAGCATCATAAGTCGTGGAACCTTCAGTAGTAGCAAATACTCGGAACTTCAGATGGCTCGATCAGGAAGACATAGTGAAGCATCGGTGATTAATTTGAAGGGATATGAAAGAGGTTTTGATGGAACACCGACAAAATGGACTCGAGGACTTGAAAGCTCATTGACTGATTATGGTAAAAACTTTGCAACTCCACAGATTTTAGAGGAAGCCAGACGAGCCGCACGGTTGCCACCTAGGAACACTCCTAGTCGAAGTATTCCTAAAAAATCACCAGATGTTAATTTTGCAGTAAGTATATGTTATAAAAAGAGAAATTGCTTTATTTTTTACCATAGATTAACATTCAATTATGTTTTTGTACTTACATGTATGTAATATATAGATGTATAAGGCCAACATAATAAATGTATTTGATTAATGTGCAAAGATTAACGTGAATTGGTACTAGGCCTTTTGTCATTACACTTTCTTTCACTTCAAATTGTTGATAAGACAAATTTTAAGAGTTTTAAGAAAAAAAAGACAAGAAACAAAAATTTCTATTTAATTGGGTTTTGTCAGTATTTTGTCAATTGATGCACATTAAACATATTTATTTTTACATTTGGCCTATAAATTAGAATGTTACTGGTGTTTTTGTGGTCTTAGAGATAATCTAAAACTTAATTGTTAAAATGAATACTATAAAAAGTTAACATTAAAGTAAACATTATCATCATATTTCCATAACTGCAACTATTTAACACTTAGCCATCATATGTTTTTGTAATCTTAAAATTTTTGCCACAGAAAAATAATTTCATCAGTGTGTGGCCTAGTGATTAGAGCAATATTCTTCTCACTTCTGGTCAGCACAGACCCCAATGGAACCTAAACTGATTCTGTGAGAATGTTTGCCATGGTCTCATCCCGGGTACATCGTAACCAGGTTCTCTGTTCCACCATTAACCACTTGAGTGAACATGATGGATATATCCGTCAAGACATTAACTTTACCTGAAAGCGCTGGATGTATATATCCTTCATCATGTCTGCATTTTTGATTGGTAAATAAATATAAAAACCCTTCTGCATATTCTTTTGTAATTGTTTATTTTCTGTACTGTTTTTGCCCGCACATGATGTAAACCAGAATCCAAAATATTGTCACTGAAAATTAGCAACAACATGTAACATTGTTTGTTTACATGACTTACACAACATAAAGATAACGCTGTGTCAGAAAAACCACTGAAGTGGTTCAAAACTGGCTGCCACCATATAACTGAAAAATTCATGAGAGTAGTGAAAAAACAACATTTAAAATTCAAAATAATTCATTTTCATCAATACCTTTACTTATCTTTGCACAGAAAAAAAGGTACTGTCAATTACACCTTGATTTCTTTTAAAACAATATCTTACCTTTAATTAGATGTGTGATTGTCAATTTCACATCAATCCTGTGTCACATCAATGATTGATCATCTCAGTAAAATTGATTATCCATGATAAATGGTATTACTAAAATCTATAAAAGAAAAAAAAATCAATTAAAGAAATAAAAAATTCAATTAAAGAAATAAAAACAACAAATCATCAATAAAGTTGTCAAATTTCACTGTCTATAAATAAATAGTAATGATCTAAAACTGTTACAGGTATGTTGATTTTGGATTGCGGTAGTTATCACCACAAGGAAAGATTAATTTATGCATATATTAATATATTAACCGTTGTCACCAGAAATAAGATTTTAATTTACCTGTCTATTTGTTTTATCTAAAAGGACTTCTTTCAATTTTTTTATTAAATTCTATTTATAATTTTTATTATGCCCATACCACAAAAAGTGAGGAGGGGTTGGGCATATTAATTTACCCACTCTGTTTGTCCATCTGGATAAATATAGAATCTCCTCCTACAGTTTTGCAGCTACAACTATTTTGCTGAATATCTATAAACAAAATAGAGAGCACATGTCCACAGGATTTCGATTTTCAAATATCCTCAAAATGACAGGTAGTTGGACTTATATTTTCATACCAGCTGCATATACAAGTTAAGTATGATGGATCATCATACAATCGTAATTGCTTAACTCTTGTGAAGAAGTCTGTTATTGTATTTATACAAGTTTAAACATTTCAAGTATTGTTTGCATCAGTCATTTCTTGGCCTGAATGGATGTGCCTTTGTCGACTAGTGATTAAATCATCACGCTTTAAACTATGAAGTCCCTCATCTGATCAGCCCAGGGTTGAGCCTCTCTGGAACCTGAGCTTAATTTGCTAGAATGTTCACCAGTTTACTTGCTGAAGTTTAGTCATCTATACATGGATACATTGTAATGACATTCTCTCCTCCACTACTAAAAACTGCCGCCACCATATAATTGAAAAAAAGTGGGGCATAAAAGAAAAAAATTAATAAAAAATCAAACGGAATGGTCAGAGAGTGAATGACAGCATTGATATATAGTTCTGCCCCACTAAACCACTACCCTTTTGTTTTCCTTAATTTTGGCAGCTTTAAATAAGTTTGGCAATATATTATTAAGGTATAGCCAATCATTAATGTCAGCAGTAAGTGATACCATCTTTACAACTCACTTTACCAAAGACAAGATATATCAATCTTAATACTTAGGGATGATGATTACCCAACATTAATTGACACAACAACTTTCGGCAAACTTTTCCATTATGATTCCACAATTAAATTGCCCACATAACACTTCTGTGATTATGACATCACAATTGAAAGGTGTAAAAAAGCACATGGACAGCCATATTTCAGACACGTGAGGATAGGTCAATTATCTACCTGTACTAAACAGTCCTTACTTACACCTGTGTATTCATCTGGTTGTGCAATATGGTCCAGTGATTTAACATGTACAGTGAAACATGTATGTAAAGACCCCATTAGGGACATGACAAAACCAGTCTTTATAGGGAGGTGGTCTTTATATAGAGGTACACAAATGGTACTAATGGGGACATAAAAAAACGGTCTTTATGACCAGGGGGTCTATGTACATAGATGGTCGCTAAAGCAGGTTTAACTGTATAAATGATCTTTTGTACTAAAGAGTGGATGGCGATATGCTGGTTTTTGCATTATACCAAGAATTATACAGGAAATTCTTGTTCTTCAAGGATTTATGACAAAATGACAGGTTGGCAATATAAAGCGGGGGGTGGGGGGGATAGGTTGGGGAGAACTATATACAGTGTCAATCTGACTGACTCAATTGGTCTGATAAGCAAGGTTGTTTCTTAAGTGAGGGTCTGGACTTTTTTAATATCTATCAATTTGGAAAGAGACTGAATAATTATGGTCTGATAAACGAGGTGATCTTTAGAGAAAAATTCAGAGATTTAAATTGTATAGATTTTCTCAGATTCATTTTTTTTCTATAGCTTAACAGCTATATTATGTAACTTGTAATTATTTTTTTTTTCATACCATCTTAGAAACTGAGTGTCTAAGGGATAAATCACCAATCAGCGATTTTATTAAGATTTATGCCTGTATCAGTCATTTTTATTGAAAAGGGTATAATGTTCATTGCTGTACAAATTCAACTCTTAAATTAACTGCAGTTTTTTATATTTCAATTTTGTTTCATTTCTGTTTGCTGTATCTTGTTCTTTTCATCATATTTCATAACAAAGGCAATCTGGAGTATCGCCACCTGATGTCCGAGTCAGGTATATTATATCAATATTGTCCAAAATTTATGTTTTACAATTTTACACGGAACCCACAGTTTTTGGTTTCGTGTTATACGATACATTTATTGTAACTCAAGCTGTAAATTATATAACATCAGACCAAATACTGTCTCATTTAATCGGCACAGGCATCGCCTTTTCATTCATGTCATTAAATATATCCTTGTTTTTTTTTTTCTGCGGAATCAATGGTAAACCACAACCGCCACAAGACTTGGCAGGGAATTAAAAACATATCATTTACAGCTGGTGTAATGTTCAAAGCTAAATAAAACAAATTCATCAGTTGATATTATATAAGGTGGGTTTTATCTGGAAAAGATCAACAGTATTTTGGATTACTTAGACTAAGTCCTTTTTTTCTCTATCGGAGATTTTTTTTCCATTTCATAAAATTCAGCATATGGCTAATGGTCTGTCATTTGTTTTAAGTGGAATTTCTATATTATCGGAATAAATTAATTTATTGCCCTTTCATGCAAAGTCCTTGTGAAATTGATTTGAATTAATATACCCAGGTGAAAATTAGATGATGATACAACTCAAATACTTTGTGCAAATTAAAAAAAATGTTGACATATTCTTCTCAACATGAGTTATGCAATAAACAATTCATTTTTGTTATCTTGTCAAAAACGTTCTTTCAAATTCATTTAAATGCAAAAATTAGAAATCAATTGATCAATTTATTGCATTACCGTTTATTTAAAGTTCCAAGTTTGATCAGTTTAGCTTAATATTTATCAAAATCTGATATTTTAATTTACTGAAAATAAAAGCACAATAAAACTTATAAATATCATAAGAATACGTTTGTTTGTCAACCCTGACCCTTTTTTGGCTCACTGGAGCAGAAAGCCATCATCTGGGCTTCATTAATGCCGTTTTTACAAGCATTGTGTCACATTATATGGTGACATGCGGTCCGTACAATACTCTTATTTAATGCTTGAGCTCTTTTCTATAAAACCATTAAAACAAAATGCTATTTTGCTTAGAGAAGAATTTTTTGCCACTTTTTCGGTTTTGTGTAACTCTATGATAATGGTTTCCTTTAGATAATTAAGTGGAGAGTTTTCAGGATTATTTTTCAGGAAATTAGAACAAACAAAGTAATTTCCGCTCTGAAACTGGCAGATACAAAAGTATAAAGAGTTTTGTATCAATTTGATGAACTAAAATATTGAGGCCACTGAAAATTAGAAATATGTTGTTGATATAAATATTGCTATATGTGTTTATAAATTGATTCCATTTTGCGATCATTTATTGGCTTCTGCTGAATGACTCCTTTCCTTTTGTTATTTAATATACATTTTCATGTTAAGAAAACAGAATTGATGAGCAACAATAAAAAATTCATTCGTGCAAAATGACAAATATAGAATAAAAAATTATCATGACACCAAATACTTTCTGGTAACTTTGGGATATTTTTTTTACTACTTAAAATGTCAGGTTCAAAAGTATATATGTATATGCCTATATGTAAAGTGCTAGGTATAATTTTAGAAAACTTGAGTGAAAAAAATACTCTGGATGTTTCATGTTTAGTTTTTAATTTATTAAAGTGGAATACAGTCAATTACTGATACACTGCTACCTTTCTATGTTTAGACATTGTGACATTATGTCCAGTTTGGTTATGAATTGAATTCCTACCACCTGCTTTACACTGGCAACCAATTACTCACTCATTGACCACAATCTCCTTTGGCAGTATATAGAAATTATCCACACTTTGAAATTGTTTTGTTTGTTTATTTATTGTTGTTTTACGTCCCACTCAAGAATATTTCAATCATATGGAGACGTCACCACATTCCGGTGAAGGGCTTAAAATTTTGGCCTATGCTCGGCACTTACGGCCATTGAGCAGTGAGGGTTCTTTAACGTGCTGACACCTACTGTGACATGGGAACTCGGTTTTTACTGTCTCATCCAACAGACATGAAACCAACCTGCCGCCAACTGGACTCAAACTCTCACGACCTCACGATCAAGAGTCGAGCGCACTACCTACTGAGCCAGACCGGCTCTCTTTGAAATGGACATATGTTCTAAATATACAGTGACAGATGGCAATAACAAATTTGGCATTATAAAGAGAATTATATATAACAGGAAAAACATTCCTGAAAAAATGTGGCGTTATTGCAAGAATGACGTTGAACCGAGTGGCAATAACTCGAGAATTGACTGCACATATGATTTTTCTAAAATTACTTCAATGATTGGTTCAATTTTTAACATTAGTATATATCTACATGTAAATTTCATTACAGATATCATTGATTTTTCTTTTCTCCTAAAACAAAGGAGAAAAGGTTTTTAAGAAACTAGTAGAACAGACAAAGAGTACACATGTATATTTATTTCTAAAATATGTGGAGGAAAACATTTTTTTTATCTTTGAAACCTATTTCACCAAATTCAATTTGTAACAATGAAATATTTGATGTATATATAAATGTAATGCATTTTGTGTACATTTTGTGTACATTTTGTGAAATGCAATAAATCTTTAATTTGTAAATGTCAATCATTTGCGGATTTCAGTCAATATTCTTTTATATAAATAGCATACATGTCACATGTTTGTCACACACCAAACAGAGTTAACACATATTTACTTTTTGGCCCTTAAGCTGTCTGATAAAATATCATATAAATCAATAAATTAAATTATATTTCTGACATTAAATAAATCAAAATTTATGATTGTAAAAATTAAATTGATTTTCTGAAATTTAGTAAGTCCATTTTTTATTACAACAAGCTTCCAAATTACCACTTGCATTTGAAAGATTTCTTAAAATAAAGTACTAGATTTGATTGTGAATAGAAGTGATTACTTCATCATTGTAATGTCATTTTGTTACCACCTCAGTACTGGTATAGTTAGTATTATTGTAAGATATCTGTACTACAATATACATGCAGATAAACTTATTCATTTGGACTGGTTTAAGCCTATACTTTTTCAGAGGTTGATGAGTAAAAAATTTAAGCAGTTTTGTAAATCAGATACATGAGAAATTTTGGTTAATTGTACAAGATGAAATGTTGTATACCTGAAATTTTTTGCCCCTGGATATTTTTGCCCCTGGTTATTTTTGTCCTTGATTATTTTTGCCCCTGGATATTTTTGCCCCTGTTATTTTTGCCCTTTCATGACAGAAAACATATTCGCCTCAATTCAAATTCTATCTAAATCACCACAATCTCATGGATGACATAAGTGTCTGAGCTTCAATTGTTTAGCTGGAAAATATATTGCTTCCATTTCAAATTCACCCTCTCATCTGAGGGGAAAAAATGGCAAAAAATAAACTGGGGCAAAAATGTCCAGGTACATGTTTACAGTAAGTTAAAATCTAATATTGTATTTCATAATAATTTTGAGACATAGAACAACAAATACACCATCAATCTAAAATTTAAAATATGCCTCAAATCAAAAAATATATATGAAAACAGAAAACTGGGGGGATAATTGTTTTATGACTTTTATTTTGAGATAGAACAGGATTTTTCCGGAATGAATTTGGTATTAACCCTCACTCCCAATAGCAAATGGAAATGAAGCATGAAATTATTTTGATTAACATATATAAATAAAATTTATGTAAAATATAAACATATATCATGTGATTTTTAGATATAAATTGGTATCACTATGATATTTAGGCTATTCATTTGGTTTACATAAACATTATTTTAAGTCATTAAAATGAATTATGAATGTTTTAATGTAAATGTAGAAATGTGTTATTTATGGTACAGTACATGTAGATACACTGCTTGTCTAGAATGTCAAAGGTCAGGACTTAAGGATTTATGTCCAAACGTTACATTACTTGCTAACTGATCTTTCACCAAATGCTTGACACAAAAAAAATAAAAGTCAGAGGGGGCATAAAAATGAAAGTGGGGGCATAAACAAGAAATTCAGATGGGGAATAAAAATAAAAGTTAGAGGGGCGTAAAAATGACGGTCGGTCGGCCTATAAAAATGAAAATTGGGAGGCATAAATATGTAAGTCATGGTTTTCTGAAAACCAAAAAACCCATGTTTTTTTTTGTTTTTTTTTTTTTTTTTTTTAGCAGCACATAGAAGTTGACACAGCATTGTCATCATTCTGTGAACTCTATTTTTAGCCCCTCATTTACATCAATCATTTTCACCACCAACAGTGGATGAGTGATTCAGCTCTTGACTTGCAAGTTGGAAGTTTTGGGTTTGAATCCAAGACATTTTTAATACAAATATTGATTGTTAGTTACACGAACAAGTACTTTACGTTATACTGTAGTAGTAATTGATACACATACACGCACACACACATTCAAAGTAGTACTTATTGATACACACGCAGTCACATACACAGTCACAAACACACTCTCTAAGTTGTACTAATTGATCCACAGTCACACACACTCACATATAGTCACACACAGTCACATACAGTCACACACACACTCACCCACACATGCACATACTCTAAGTAGTACTAATTGATACACACACACAGTCACACACAATCACACATACATAGTCATATTCACACATAGTCACACACACACACTCTAAGTAGTACTAATTGACACAGAGTCACACTCACACATACACAGTCGCACACACACTCTAAGTAGTACTAATTGACACAGAGTCACACACACTCACACACATACACAGTCACACACATACACAGTCACACACACTCACACACATACACAGTCACATACACTCTTAAGTAGTACTAATTGATATACACACCCACACACACTCAAACACATATGCAATCACACTCACACATATACACAGTCACACACACACTCTAAGTAATACCAATTGATACACACAGTCACACTCACACACATGCAGTCACACACACACACTCTAAGTAGTGCTAATTGATACACACACACAGAATCACACACACACTCACACACAGAGTCACACAAACACACACACTGTCACACACACTCACACATGCACAGCCACACACTTTTACACACATATAGTCACACATGCACTCTAAGTAGTACTAATTAATACACACACAGTCACACACACTCACACACATACACAGTAACACACACTCTAGGTAGTACTAATTGACACACACACTCACACACACATACACAGTCACACACACACTCTAAGTAATACTAATTGATACACACACTTACACATATATCTATATAGATAACAAAAACATACATTTCCTCTAAAACCTTTTCAAATTTTCAATGAAATTAAGTTAATTTCAAATTCCAAACTAAATAGTTATTGTTTAAGCAGATCTAGAATTAAAATCATTTCAAATTCTAAACAATTGAAATTGTCTATACCCATCTATAGACACTAAAAATCAAATTCTCTTGGCCTATTTTTACCTGTGCCGAGTAATTAATACTTGACAATTATGACTGGTTGATATCACACATCCTCACCTGCTTGGCAGAGCATGTAAATATCAATGTGCTTTTGAGAGATACGAAAGTGATTACTAAACTGATCACGGGAGAAATCATCAGGCTCTGTAACACTAATCAATTTCCTGTGTAATAGATATAGATTTCACAGACTTGAAGCCACAGCAGCAGGCAGTGAGAAACACACCTTTAATTGAGGTGTTGGGGATATATATATATATATATATGCTCCCCCAGCAGGGTGGAGAAACATGTTGGTTTTGCCAATGTTTTCTGTCCATCTGTCTGTCACAAATATTGTCCATTATATAAATTTCCAACCCTCACTTTGATAGGTTATTAGTTTTGACATACATGTGAGACATGACCTTGACTCGAGGTCATATCTTCCAAGGTCAAGGCTACAGTGTACATATTGACAGAGGCAGAGACAAGTTTTTGTTGCAAAATTTTCCTTGAATTTCAATTATTAAAAGACAGAATTGGTGTGCAGCATGACTGATTTATAGAAAAGTCCATTCTTTTCCAAGGGGTGATGAATAATAGGCCATTTTTTGCTGTCTCATGTTGCATATGATATGAAAAAAAACTTGAAAAAAAATGAATATTTATGCCCCCATTTATGAAAATCACCAAGATTGCCTGAAATGCTCATTTCTGCTTAATACAAGCTACACAGGGTTCTAGTTCTGCTGGAATCGAAGCTGAGTGTTTGAGAATGTTAACTAATTTACATGCAGAAGGCCAGTGGTCTCATCCCGGGAACTGGTATCATCCCGAGAACATTTTAACTGGCTTCTCTTCTACCACTAAACACTGGCCACCACCATATGATAATTCTTGTTTTTGACATTAAACTACTTTCAAATTCAAATTACATGTTACACACAGATACATTTAAACCTTGTCTAAAGACAATCTGATGTTGTAGAACATCAATAATTATCAATGATTATTTTTTCTCAAAAAGTATAGTTCTACATACGGAAATCCAACATTTTATATAAATCTTAAATTAAGACATATTTTTTAGTTTTGACAGTAACTCAAGATGGTTTGATAAGTTGTCTGTATTCAGTCATTTCTTATCAATGTTATGGAAATATCATGATTTATTTCAGTTATGACCTGCCATGAAAAAAAGTAACCTTCAGGTAAAATTTTGCAAAATTGACTTTTTTATTTTCCAAATAGAATTTTGAGTATTTCAGATATCAAAGGTACCATATTTTTAATATAAATCCATATATACAATTTTAGTCTATGGTTGTGTAATTGATTTACAAAAAGGTAAACGTTGTGACTGTTTTCTCCAAAAACAGAACTTGGGCATAAGAGATAGAACAGTCTGTGCACAGTATATTCAACATCATGGTTGTCAGATACAACATCACATACTAAAGGTTACTTTAATCATGAAGGGTCAGAAATGATATATTGTTATTCTGGGAAATTTTCGCCCCAGGATATTTTCGCTCTTTTACGACAAGAACCATACCCACACAGTCTCATGGATGGTATGTATATTTGTATTTCAGATATTTAGCTTGGAAATCTTGTATTCACTTTAATTTCACCTTCTCATCTAAGGACGAAAATTAAACATGAGCGAAAATTTCCAAGCATACAATATTTTCTATATTATGTTGTAATAATTAAGTAACACATTGAAAATGATAAATTTGAATGTTTGATTTTAGCGTTTCTTTGTTTTACAATTTTAACACAGAAACCCAAAAGTTCTGCATATATTAGACGGAGGAAGGTTTGTGATTGCATTGTTTTGTTTCTAGAGACTGCTAGAGTTCTATACCTATATACATTTATAATCAAGCACTTGGATCTGTTGGGTTTTTTCTTCTAGCTCCAAATTTGTTGAAATTGTTCAATTATTTCACTTTAATTTCTTTCCTATTTCTGTATACATGTAAACTGGAATAGACTAGATAAAAAAGATTGTTTGTAGAATGTGTGTTAGATCCACCCCCAGAGTTCTGTTGCATATTATTACGTCATTTACCCAGTCCCTACACAGTTAACTCATCAGACCCTTTAAATCACATGGTCCTGTGCACTCAACCATATCAATAGACAGTATGGTCTACTGTCATAAATCAGGAATGAATAGGTTCATATTGCATGTAAAATTATTATAAAAAATTTATACTAAATCACTCCTGAACTCTGACAGTGGATCATTCTATTCTTTGAAATGGGTGAGTCCAAATGTGATTACAAGGGTTGATGAGTTACATTTTGATTCTAACTAAAATCTGATTCAGCTTTTATTTCATGTCAGTCTTCAAGATAAAAATTATATCTTAAATATTTCTCAGTGAGTTACAATTCTGTAAAATTGTACTGTTTGTGTACTATGTAACTTTTATTTTCTTTTGGATAATGGATATCTTTATACTTGTTAATGACTATTTTTTCTTCATTCTATTTAACACAGATCCTATCTCTATTTCATCATATAATGATATCCAGATATCTAGAGTGTGATATTATCAATGTGGATCCTCCTCTGCCAGATTATAGCAAAGTTTTATTTAGATAAGAATTTTCCATGTAAAGTGATATTTTATTTGTTTGCCCTTAAGGTCAAAGATCAGATAGGGATGCAGATATTTTTATTTTTCTGTTTGTTTGGTTGTTTGTCTATCCAGTTGTTTGTCAATCTAGTTGTTCATCCATTTTGTTGTTTGTTCAGTTGTTTGGTTGTCTGTCCATTTGGTTTTGTTTCTGTTTGGTTGTCTGTCCATTTGGTTGTTTGTCTTTTCGGTTGTCTGTTCATTTGTTTGGTTGTCTATCAGTTTGGTTGTCTGTCTCTTCAGTTGTTTGTCTGTTTGGTTATCTGTCAAATTGTTTGGTTGTCTGTCCATTTGGTTGTTTGTTCAGTTGTCTGTCCATTTGGTTGTGTGTCTGCTTGGTTGTCTGTCCATTTGGTTGTTTGTTCATTTGTCTGTCCATTTGGTTGTGTGTCTGTTTGGTTGTCTGTCCATTTGGTTGTTTGTTCAGTTGTCTGTCCATTTGGTTGTGTGTCTGTTTGGTTGTCTGTCCATTTGGTTGTTTGTTGTTCTTGTTCTTGTTGTTTTGTTTTTCTCTGTCCTTTGTCGATTTGGTTGGTTAGGTTTCCATCAAATAAATTGTGTGTGGTCAGACTTTACTAAAATTTCATATGATGCTATGTATTGTTGAGCTGTACAAACAGTTTGATTTTGGACAAAATTCAGCAATATTTTCCAGAGTTATGGGACTTTAAAATCTACATTTTATGGTTTCAATAACTTTGTTTTCGGAGTAGAGGCAAATGCAATGTTGCATTGATTTGAATCTATTGTCATTGAGGTTTCACCCCTGCTGGAACCTCGGTTGATTTTGTGAGACAGTTTATCTGTTTTATTGTGGAATATTTGGCATGGTAACAGAAATTTGGTCTGTAAAATTGATATTTCTGGGTTTCATTCAAATAATTTGAAATTCCTCCATTCAGTTTAGCTATAATGATTCTACACATATATTGAAAATGAGGGTTACAGGTAAGGGCCATTTTTGCAACATTTTGTTTCCAATCAGATAAATTCATTTTGTCAAATTTGAACCAAAGTTAATATGCTGTTCTAGATCAATATTTGTCAATATTTGTAAAAGTTTAAAGTCATCATAAACAGATTCTCTTGGGTAGTGTTTCACAAACACATCTTTCTTGTTGTTGTTGTTGTTGGTTTTCCTTTTTAGGGGGAGCATTAATTTTATACAAAAAAAGGGATTCTTATTGTATATATTTTAGTATCTTTCTATTGGAAATACTTATCTGTCCTTGCTAGTATATTTGTATGTCTCAAAATTTGTTGTGTATAAACTAGTAAAAACTTGAGTTAGAAAAAAGCTTGGTTTCATCCAGTGCTAAAATAAATCTCAAGTTTAAGTTTTATTATTTATATGTCTTGTTTTCTTTTTAAAATTTTTTACTTCCCTCTTCCTTTTTTAGCTCACCTGGCCCAAAGGGCCAAGTGAGCTATTGCAATAGCAAAAGCTCCGGTGTCCATCGTTGTCGTCCATCGTCATCCGTCTCTTAACTTTTGAATTTTAAAAATCTTCTTCTCAAGAACCAGTGGGCCAATTTTAACCACACTTATCAGAGATATGACCAATAGGGGCCCTAAAAGGGGCCTAAAAGGACCAAAACATGGTACATCTTTAAAAATCTTCTTCTCGTGAACTAATCATCAGATGAGTTTCAAATTTTGTATGCATGATTGTTAAGTCAATATCCACTAAGTTTATGAACGAAAATGAAATCTGTCTACTAGGGGACGCTTCAGTAACACAGGGTATGTTTGTTTAACAACTTGTTTAATAACTCAAACTAATTGACTTTTTGTATACAAAGATATATGAGAAATGATCTGAGGATCATTTTGACAAAATTTCAAGGTCATGGGTTTAAAGATGAAGGTCATGAGCACCTAAGTAAATGGAAAATATATAGGTTTTTTTGTAAAATTTTCAACATTTTGACAGAAAATATAACCATGTAAAGCCGCATAAAGTTGCAGATGAAAATGGGCCAGGACCAAACATGGCTGTCATGGCTAAATATAGAATGAATGAGTCAGCAGATTTTTTTTTTTAATACATGTATCTCCAAAATTATTAAAGCTAGAGAAAAAAATGTTACCTTAAAATGAGTGGCCTGCAAAAAATTTACAAATATTTAATTTTGGTGGAAATTGTCGCGGCAACCCTTATGTGAGTTATTTCCCCATTTTTGTGAATTGTTCATGTTTTAGATGTTTTTTGACATTATCTTGAAAAGTATAATAGGTAGAATAAAAGTCAAAGAAGCAAAAAATGTTCAACATGCAAAGATCTACAAAAAAGTCAAAGGGCCAAAATTGTCAGGTCGACCCTTATGGGAGTTATATTCCCTTTAAGTGGATTTCTCATGTTTTTGACAGTTTTGCCCTATTGTCTTGAAAAGTATAATGGATAGAGAGAAAGAGAAAGTAGCAAAAATGTTCAGTATGCAAAGATCTACGAAAAAGTAACAGGAATTAAATTGTCTGGTTAACCCTTGTAAGGGTGATTCTTCTGAAAGTTAGTTCCCCTTTTAAATGGATTTTGCATGCTTTCTACTGTTGTTGCACAGTTTCTTGAAAAATCTATAAAAATATCGGCAAGGCAATTCTACCCTTATGCAAGTTAATTCTCCATTTCAATGAATTGTTCATGCTTTTGGTTGCTTTTCAGTATATTGTCAGTAAAATACATTTCACTCAGGTGATTATTAAGAACCCCAGTGAACCTACTGTTTTTCATGTTTACTAGCCATTTTATCTTTTACACATATTTTATGTTTTCTGCAATGTTGACCAATTTTGCCAGATGAGCGACTTAAGGTCCCTTGGACCTCTTGTTTAAATATTAAATTGTTTTCAGCCACAGCATATTTTGAACCTCTCAAAGTACTGTTAAAAATTTTGACCAATTTTTAGATCTGTCTCAAGTTGAGCTACCGGTAGTTCTTCATACACACTGCTCATGCAAAAGGTTTTGGCCATCATTGCTTTTCTCAACATGTATAATGTTATAGCCAAGATCTTGATATTAATTATAATATTTGATATCAAAATTGCTATAAACTAAATTACTTGCATCATAATATATCTTTATCTTATCCTGTATATTAACAATTTTATAACTTAGATTAACAATCTAAAAACAATACATATGTCCTTTGATTATCTTATTAAAACCAGACTTTATCTGTCTCAATCTTAACCAAGAAATTGATTTCCGTGCCCCATTTTCATATCAGATTTTACAATTTTGATCCCGAGATTCTAATGATTTAGACATTTTTACAAAATTACTGATGTAGAATTCCCAAAATGTAAAACAGGAATGGATATATTTCATCGAATTTGGACAAATTCATCTGGTGTACTTCATTCACTTCACAAGCATGTGACAAAATAATCCCACAGTTAGATCCACCTCACAAGTGTATGACAAAATCATCCCACAATTAGATCCACCTCACAAGCGTGTGACAAAATCATCCCACAATTAGATCCACCTCACAAGCGTGTGACAAAATCATCCCACAATTAGATCCACCTCACAAGCATGTGACAAAATCATCCCACAATTAGATCCACCTCACAAGCGCGTGATAAAATCATCCCACAATTAGATCCACCTCACATGCATAATTAGGTAGTATTACCATCCACAAGCAGTTCTAAAAAAGATAGGATCCTCCACATTAAGTCAGAATGTACATCATACAATACCTGTCCAGAAGTTGTACCTCAAAACCTAATAAACAGAATGTCACATTGAGATTTCTATCTTTTCAAATAATTGCATTCCCCTTGATGGACCCCCTTGTTAAAACATCATGCATTATTCTACTGTTTAATTGTTATGTAAAAAACAAGGAGATAAATTTCTGATTGATGATTGGTCAAAATTTGATCCTTTTAGGTCAAGTACAGAACATGTAATTAACATCTTTATCTATTTATATCCTTATCTTTCTTAATTTCTTTGTAAATTAATTCACTTTTGAAAACAGTCTCTGATTTCTGATAATTTGATAATTGTATTCTGGGTCTTATAATTGTTTGTTAGATAAGAATATTGAATATAAAGTGCAATCACCTCTGTGAAGGTGATCTGTAGACTGACATTTCATCACCTGCATATTTTAAAAGAAAATGGACAAGTGATTTTTATTTATATAATTAAGATAATTATGAAGGAAGAGCATACATTTTTATTTTTAAATTTTTACAATGTGCAATGTTTTCAAAATAGAATAGCTTTGGAAGAAATGTGTTTACATTTATCTTAATTAAATCCAGTACATTGAACACTTTGGCAAGATGATGGATTTTTTCATGATTATACTACATTCAGTATTTCCATCTCATCAATTTATCTATACCTTGCTATGTATGCATGTCTCCAAATAATTTATCTAAAATAAAAAAATGGTAATGATTTTTGTTTTTTATACTTTTCAGTTACAAATTTACAAAACGGACACAATAATTGCTCCATTACGTAATCCTTCAAAAAGTTTCAATCCAAAATTAAATCCTATGGAAAGATATGCCAGTGTTCACAACCCAGTATTAAGCACATCAAAAAATTTGGACAAAAAATCCAAATTTGGCCTTCAGACCCCGAGAAAGGTCAGTATTCCGGGAGGTAGAGCAGCTGGAAGTCAAGAAGAAATGGGTGACCTTTGTATTCAGGGTCAAACAGGAATGAAAAATGTTGTGATGTATTCTAGTGCTACCTCGTGGAGGGATAAGGGTGATTGGGCAAGATTGAAGGCTGCAAAAAGTACATCAAACTCTCCTATATTGGTTCAGATGGACTCTCAGCCAGCCAAGGAATCTAGAAATTCTGAAGAAAATGATGAAGGAAGCAAAAGTCAGGTAATAAATAGTAAAGAAAATGAAAATCTTGCTGAGAATAGTGAGGAAATCGAGGAAAATGTCAAGACAGAAAAGAATGAACAGAAAAGTCCAGAGGTTTCTAATCAGATGAACAACTCAATAGATTCAAATGGAAGGACATCTGTGAATCCAATAATACGACTGGATGATAGTGATATAAGAAATAGCTCCACGGAGCAAATAAACTGGTCAAACAAAGGTTTCATGCCTCACAGGAGAAAAGCACAAACTACAGTAACTCAAACAGGTTAGAGCTCAGAGTTAAGTCCTAGAATAGTTAGGATGGGAATTAGCAGGTGCTCTTCGGCTGGCTCAGCTGGAGTTGATGCTCAGCTTCAGAAACTCACTCAGCTTTCATGTGATAAAACACTAGGGCATTTTTAAATGTGTTGTGACTGCTGCTAACATTACTTACTCTTCACTCATTAACCCCCTCACAAAACAAACGACTGGACTATACCATTGATATATGGAACAGCCCATTGTTGAATGTATTTTGTCAGAGGTTAGTAATTGATGCCAAAAATGTTCTTAAAATGTTAACATTTACGTATAATTTTGCTCAGTTCTGTTTTTAACTGTGTGGACAAATTAACTCCTATAAATTATGCCAATAACTGCCAAAAGACAGGAGAAAATTTATTGGAACATTTGAAAAAATTACATTTATTACTTTCCCTAAACTGTCCATTGCATGTGCTATAAGTCCACTGTGTCTCACCATAATATCACCAGATTCTAATTTTTGATTTCTAAGTAAGACATTTTAGACACTCATTTTTTCAGCATACTGTAGACTTATTAAAGAGAAATATCATATCATGGTTGTTTTATTGCTTTCAAGATAAATTATTCAGTTTGTAAATAATAAAGATGTTTTTGGGTTTTTGGGGTTTTTTTTTATTGAGTTATGTTTTACAACACACTCAACAATGTTTCAGTTATATGGTGGCAGTCAGTTTTTATTGGTGGGGGAGAGAATCCAGTTACAATGTACCCGGGAATAGACCACCGGCCTTCTGTAAGTAAACTGGCAAACTTTCTCACAAAATCAGCATAGGTTCCAGTGGGCTCAAACCTGCACTGACCAGAAATAAGAGACTTGGTGGTTCAAAGTGTGATGCTCTAAGTTCTAACCACTTAATGAATAGAGCTTGGCTATATTGACTTAGATACAATTCCTATTATTCTTCTAAATACATTTTTTTTGCATCAACCCCAATGATCTCATTAACACTCATCCAAATTCAGGAATGAAAAAGTTAATTGTGCATGTCAAATTAAAATGTATTTTGAAATTTTGATTCTAAACCATTCACTCCTGAATTCTGACTTTAAATTGCACTGGTAAAGAGTAATATTTTTTATTTTATTGAAATTTCAGTTATTACAAAAAATAGAATTTGAAGAAGTTCTTACAAACTGAGGTCCTGCAGTATTGACGTTGATATGTCTAAGAACTATTACTGCTCTGGCATCAGCTTGTACATAAATGATGGAACTTCCATTGGAATAAAATTATGGAAATTCAACTATAGCTGGAGAACAATGTCACCATTATTTCACATTACCAAAGATCAAACACCAATTTATTTATGATTTTAGGATGACAACATTCAGTATAAAAATGAAATAAAGTTTCAACTTTTTGTGGAAGCAATGTAGCAGCAGTTAATTAATACCAGAAATATTAACTCATCAACCCCTGAAATAACATTTAGACTCGCCCAACTCAATAAATAGTATGGTCTGCTGTCACAGTTCAGGAGTGGACAAGTTGATGTTGCCTGTAAAATTACCTAAAACTTTGAATTTTAAATCATACACTACTGAATTATTTCAGTGGACTGTACCCATTCTTTGAAATAGATGAGTTCAAATCTGACTACATGGGTTAATGAGTTTAGTAGAAAAAGTGAAATGTGGTAGTAAATTTAGACAATTTCTTGAGCTTAAAAAGCAATAGAATTGAAATATAGATTTGAACAAAATTTCAGTTTTCAAATCATTCAATCTGAATTGAGGTGAAGAAGAAAAAAAATATTCACCTCAAACACAGTAACCATATTGAGGTTTGACCAAGAGTATGAAATAAACTGTTGGCTCAAGTACAAAATGTGTAACTAAACCTACCCAGGGTTGCCACCAACCTCACAAAGTCAGGGCGATATTGATCATTTTTCCCTGCCAGAACAATTTCAGGAAATTTTGAAAATTGGTCAGTAGATACATGAAATTTCAATCAAGACAGGTGAGAAATGAAATTGTGTCTTAGGGTATAAATCTAGTGGCCCTGTTAGTGAATGAAACTTGAAGTGTGTGAAAAAAAATGTGGTGGATGTTGTGGACATATGGGAGAAATGGAGTGGGGGCAGTTAAATAAGGCAGTATTTGTAATTGAAAATCACAGACAACCCTGTTAATGTAGAAGTGCTTTAATATGAAGGTGGGACTGTTTTGTCTCATATTTGTTACATGTGTGATATTTGTTATGTGTGTGATATTGTTGTATACTATAATATATAGAGTTGTTGATTGGAAATTGTACAATAAAATATTTAATTTATTAACATAGCAGCATGGCTTTTTGTTTATTGGTGTTTTATGTTGTAACAGATATATGTTGATTACCAGTTCATCTGTATTGTGTGAAGGAATCATTAACTCAAGAAAAAAAGTGTACATGATTGTTTCTATCTAATATCTGGCACAGAAGTAATTAAAATCTACTTCCTAACTCTAGGATCAGATGTGTATGAAATGTAATTCCGGACTTCAGGAACAAAAGTGTTTAAAATCTTCTTCCTGACTCCAGAATCATATGTATATAAAATCTAATTCCTGACGTCAGGATCAGAATTGTATAAAAACTTATTCCTGGTTCAGAAGGATAGAAAATCTAATCCCTGGCTCAAGGATAAAAAGAACTTAAAATCTAATACCTGGCTCTAGGATCAGAAGTGTATAGAATTCAACTCCTGGCTCTAGGATCAGAATATATAAAATTTAATTTCTGGCTCCAGGTTAAGAAGCATATAAAATCTTATTCCTGACTCTAGGATAAAAATAACTTAAATCTAAAACCTGGCTATAGGATCAGAAGTGGATAGAATCCAACCCCTGGCTCTAGGTTCAGAAGTATATAAAATCTAATTCCTGGCTCAAGGTTCAGAAACATAAAATCTTAATTCCTAGCACCAAGATAAGAAACATAACCTCTCATTCCTGGCTCTAGGATCATAAGTATATAATATCTAATTCCTGACGTCAGGATCAGAACTGTATAAAAACTTAATCCTGGCTCAATGTTCAGAAGAATATAAAATCTAATTCCTGGCTCTAAGATAAGAAATATATAACATTGCATCCCTGGCTCTAGGATCAGAAGTATATAAAATTTAGTTCCTGGCTCTAGGATCAGAAGTATATAAAATCTAATTCCTGGCTCAAGGTTAAGGTGCATATAAAATCTTATTCCTGGCTCTAGAATAATAAGTGTATAAAATCTACTTTCTGACTCCAGGTTCAGAAGCATATAAAATTGAATTCCAGGCTTTAGAGTAAGAAGTGCTTAATTCCTGGCTTTAGGATCAAACGTGTATAGAATTCAACTCCTGGCTCATTCCAGGCATCAGGTTCAGAAGCATATAGAATCTTATTCTTGGCTCTAGGATAAGAAATGCTTTAATTTAATTCCTTGCTCTAGGATCAGAAGTGTATATAATCCATCTACTGGCTCTAAGTTCAGATGTATATAAAATTTTATTTCTGGTTCTAGGATCAGAAGTGTATAAAATCGGTTTTCTGGCTCTACGATCAGGACTATATAAAATCTAATTCCTGGCTCTAGGATAAGAAAAAATCTAATTCCTGGCTCTAGGATCAGAAAAAATCTAATTCCTGGCATCAGAATCGTATAAAGTCAAATTCCTTGCTCTAGGATCAGAAATGTATAAAATTTTATTTCTAGGTTCAGAAGTATATGTAATCTAATTCCTGTCTCTAGGCTAAGATGTGCTTTAATCTAATTCCTGGCTCTAGGATCAGAAGTGTATTAAATATAATTCCTGGCTGGATGTTCAGAAGTCTATTAAATCTTATTCCTGCCATCAGGATCAGAATGTATAAAATCTAATCCGTTGCTCTAAGATCAGATGAGTACAAAATTAATGTCTGGCTCTAAGATAAAAAATGTATAAAATCTAATTTCTGGCTCTAGGATCAGAAGTGGCTCAAGGTTAAGAAGCATATAAAATCTAATCCCTGACTCTAGGAATCTAAATTTTGACTGTAGGATCAGAAGTATATAAATCTTATTCCTAGCTGAAGGTTCAGAAGTATATAAAATCTAATTCCTGGCTCTAGGATCAGAAGTGTATAAAATCTAATTCCTGGCATCAGAATCGTATAGAGTCAAATTCCTTGCTCTAGGATCAGAAATGTATAAAATTTTATTTCTGGCTTTAGGTTCAGAAGTATATGTAATCTAATTCCTGTCGCTAGGTTAAGATGCATTTTAATCTAATTCCTGGCTCTAGGATCAGAAGTGTATAAAATATTTTACCTGGATCTAGGTTCAGATGCGCATAAAATCCTATTTCCGACTCCAGCATAAGAAGTGTTTAAATCTTATCCCTGGCTATAGGATCATAAGTCTATATTATCCAACTCCTGGCTCTAGGTTCAGAAACAATAAAATCTAATCTCTGGCGCTAGGATCAGAAGTGTATCAAATCGTATTTCTGTCTCTAGGATCAGAAGAGTTTAAAATCTAATTCCTGGCCCCAGGTTCAAGGCGCATAAAATCTTATTCATGGCTCTAGGATAAAAAGTGCTGAATTCTAATTCTTGGTCTAGGATCAGAAGTGTATCAAATCTAATTCCTGGCTCTAGGATCAGAAGTGTATAAAATCTAATTCTAATTCTAATTCTTGGTCTCTAGGATCAGAAGGGTGATGAATCTCTCAATGGCTCTTAGGTCTAGGAAGTGCTCTCATTTCTGGCTCCAGGATCAGAAGTGTATAAAATCTAATTCCTGGCATAAGGGTCAGGATCGTATAAAATCTCATCACTGGCTCTAAATTTAGATCTAGATCCTGGCTCTAGAATGAGAAATTTCTTATCAAGTATAAAATCTAATTCCTGGCAAAGGGTCAGGATCCTAAGATCCTGGCTCTCTAGAAGTAATGAGAAGTGAATGAGAAGTGCTCTCATTTCTGGCTCCAGGATCAGATACCGACTCACGTTTTGGTGCAATTTCGTTTTCTCTTTTGTACTAGATCTACGTTACTGCTTTGTTCTGCAACCTTGTTCACATATTGTCATAAGATTTAACTCTTCGTACTGATCAGCTTAATGGATAATGTGCTTGACATCCATGACCTAGAAAAACTTGATCATAAATATGGTTTTGAGATAGGCTGCGTATAGGCGTGTTTGTTGTTGGTGATTAAAAATGAGTTACGCGATCAAATTTAAACATATAGATCAAATGTTTGCAAGGAATATAATTTATGCCACCTTGGACGCAAGAGTAGGAGGTAAATTTAATTCAAAAATTCCTTTACTTTCGAGACTCTGGGTTTATTCTTACAAAAAGGCTTACTCCTTTTCTTATTAAAGCCGAGTGTTTAGCTAGAGAACCGTCAGTATAACTGTGTTTAGGTCTTAAATTGGATTACGTTGAAATATTTTACACATGTTCAGGGCTAACTAGTGGTTGATGGACCCACAATTAATGCTGTTTTATAAGTTTATGGTATCGCTATGAATTTATCCTTTTTGAGCAAGTTGACTCGGGGAAATTAAACAATAGAAATTATTTTTTTTCGTAAGAATCATTCTTATCTTGCTATCGCCAACATCAGTAATGAGGAACCGACTAAGGAAACCACTCGAACGTTTGGAAGTCTTAATCTTGCATAACGCGCTATATTAGAAAGGTATGAGGCGCCGTTTGACTAATTATTATTAGATATTGTAATGTATCGTAAAATGAACTATTGATATCTTAAAATCATTATAAGAAATTTTAAAAACGATTTAATTTTAGATATCTTAAAATGTTACAGATTTATAGATATTTCAAACTCTATATCTGTTAGTTCTAGAAGTACCTACCGTGTGCGCATGTCTATCAATTTCAACACTCCGTTTACCACCTAGATTCCGTTAATGTCCTATTTTTAGTGAATATACCCACGTAAATATAAGTGGTAACCAGAATTCAAATATTTCACCGAAATGTATATGACATCTGGGATTCATGAATTTAATTTAATTTTTAAAGAATTTTGACAATTCAAAATGCACAAATTACTTTAAAACCACAAACAAAATGATGAATGCATTATGTCCAAAAAATCGCTGATAAAAACTTATCAAAATATCCAAATACAATTATGTAGATTTGTGTGATCATGTTTCTAGAACTTAACGGAAATATTTCAGAGTTAATAAAAACTGAATTGAAAATGTTCAGATTAAGTCTTGACGATTTCCTTGCTAAATGCCTCGTGAAAATTACAGAGTAGTAGGTCAACATGAAATACTTTTTTTTAAATAGGTGTTTTTAACTTTTTAACAATTTAAAAAGTGTGAGAAATTAATTACAACGAATGTAAACGATGTAGTTTTTGAATTTAAAGCCAAGCAGAAGCGCTTACAAATTTTAAAAATTAGAATCTGCTGGCGTTCACAGTTTATATAATATGCATATGGAAGTTCAAAGTTTATCCAGTTTTAAACAGGGGCAAATATGGATGTCATATGTAAGTCTAATGAACTTTGAATTAGCATATACAGTTATGTAGATTTATAATCCAAACGAGTTTTAAAAGATTAAAATAATTAAATTCAATTTTTCCAAAATATGTGGGTCCAAAATAAATAAGAAAAGGAAGATATGATCCAGAAACATTTGTCGTATTGAAAACATTTAATTTTAAAAGAAAATATCGTTATTAAACATAGATCTATATGTAGCATTAATTTCCTCATTTTAAGTATATTTATGAAAATATGCCCCAATTTTCATTAGATTTTTTTAATTCCCTGATGACGTAGTTGATGATCATCATTAAAATTATTATTATTATTATTATTATTACTGGTCATTTTGGCTGTCAAACACCCAGAAAAGGGATGATCTCCCCTCTAAATCCGCCAATATTGTATATTACCATTTTCTTTATCACGGTTCCATCTATCACTTTCGCATTCTATTAATCTGTATTAAGCCAATTTTAACGAGACTTTGCTATCTAGTTTTGTCAAAAATGTGCAATTTATGATCTTCAAAATGAAGCATTCTATTAGCTTTACTTAATTTAATCAATTTTAACAACATTTCTTTCATAAAAACGTCAGAAGCCGCGTCATTTGGATAATGAGTTATTGCGCTTGTAATATCTATTTGGGGGAACCATACACGGTTTTGTGTAACTTGTTTCTGAAACCGCATCTGTCAACGGTATTCGCCACCTTTGTAATATTGCGTCATTTAAACTGTGTTATTTTTCTCAACTTGTTTAACCGCTAGTATTGTACAGATAGGAGTTTAAGTGTAATCGAATACAAAATTAATAATAAAAGAAGAATAACATCAAAAATGTGTTAAGCGAAGCCCATCTGTGTTACGATTAAGATTGTGAATCCAAATATTGTGTTGAGTAACGGTATTATACACAGCGATGGATTCGTAATCAATATTTTGTAATTCTTTTTTTTCAAAATAGAGTAGAAACCGTAGAACAATGAGTGGAGAGAAAAAAAGATAAAATATTTTACGAACAATCAAAGTTCGTGATTTTAATATGAACTGCAGATGTGTAACACTTGTCCATATCATTTACTCCTAATTTAATTTGGGCCGTCTTTTTTGTTCGCAAACCTTTTCGTAATGTTTTTTTCTTCTTCGAAAATATACTTCTAATACCACAATGCAAATGACAGAGGGCCGTTATTGGTTTTGGATAATATAATTAATGCTGGCGAATCTGAACTATTCGGTAAAGCAACTGCAAATAAACTACACTCAGACGAAATTATGGACAATGATGGTAAAAGACATAATGAAAATACTCATTATTGTTGTATCATTATTATCAGTTCCATCCAGCTGGCGATGAGATTTTATATTTTCTGTGGTCTGCGGTTGTGGTTTGCGCGTGCGTTTCCAAGGGATCTTATATGTCGGAGTATTTCATGTTGCACTGAAATATGCATGCACGTGAAACACAATGCGCACGCAAACTTATGCCAGATGCTGAGATCTTGGTTATTATTTTTTGTTTTCAAACTTTCTATGATTTTGAATCGCGTTTCCGTTTTAAATGAGTCCGACGAACTTGATAAATCATATGTTAATTTTGACATTTAAATAGTGAAATAGTTTACCACTGTGAAGGAAAGATGCAATCCATCAAATTTCCATAAACACTGCAATCATTGTTGACTTTTTTACGAAAATGAAAATTAAAAAAAAAATCCCATCTCTTAAGTTAAATTAATTGTTATGCATGAGTCTATGCCCTTTTATTATAACCACGAGCACGTGCGCTTATTATAGCCAAACTTTATAACAGAGGGGTGCATCTTCTTTTTGTGTATTATTTCAGCTAGTATGGTGACTTTACGGCCTTTTATTTGCGTTATTTTTCAAATTTTATTTTCCTTAAATTAATTTGGCTTGTAATGACTTTCTAGATTAAAATGATAATACAAATGTTAATGTGACTAACGTGTAAATGAAATTTTATGTAACGTTATGTGTTATTTCTTAGATTATATTTTTTTATTTTTTATGCAAATTGGCGCATCAGAAAACAACATACAATATATACAATATAATCAGATAAATATACATTTACATAATTATTGAGAGTGAGTAAATGCACGTAAATAACTGGTACATTACTACATGCACATGTGTATAATATATATAATCATACATATAAAACATCAATAGTAGATTATTAATAAGAAATAAGAAATAATTGTAAAGTTATAAATTTCAATAAATAAAGATGCTTATTAAATACAATGCATCATTCAACTAGATGAATTATTTCGTCTTTTGCATGCAGAATTTAAAAATTTTCCCAGGTAAATTATTTCTTTGGTATCTAGGCTGCTTAGTAAATGTATAAGTTTCTGTATTATCTGTTTGCATATCTTAATTTAAATGGTATGTGGACACGAGCCGAAAGTCATCAATTTTTAACTTAAACATTATCAATCTAATCACCAAGGTTACGACAGGAGATAATTTATTCATAGCAGTCAGAGAAGAGTTTACTATTGTAATTATACATGCGTACGTGTGTGTGTGTGTGTGTGTGTGTGTGTGTGTGTGTGTGTGTGTGTGATATGAAAACAGAACTTACCGCAAAGAAAAATTAGATTTCCTGAACTACATGTATATTTTTGATAGTGCATCCTACATTGTAGTTATTAAAAATTTCGTAGTTTTGGAGAGTTTTTAGGAAACTTTTTCTTGGTAGCTTTGATTCTACCGAATGAAATCGAATGACACAACCATGCAGTGGCAAAGTAAGATATACTTAGTTCTGAGAGTAACCGTTTTTAAAGATGAGCTAGCCTCCTTTTATGAACTATCAAAATTTCACTTTTTTGTTTGTCCATGATTATTTCACTTTTTGGTATAAGTGTTACATTAAAAGTTTACTTTGTTAAGTTAAACTTATCTATAACTGTTATAGATAAGTTTAACTTAACAAAATAAACTTTTAATGTAACATAAGCCCTTGGAAAAAGGTGAAAACATGGTAAAATCATGAAAGATATGTCAATCTCTGTTAGAGAATTAACCAATGAATCCATTACTAAAATAATCAATTTCATTTTATCAAAAAAATTATTTTCTTTGTTATATCAATTAGGATTTACTGGGGTTTAACTAATACGTATTTAGACAAAAAATATTTTGTATTAGTTTATGCTACACATGATATTGATATATAGTTCGGGAATTTCCTTGAATACTTTAAATCCCGTACTGTAAAAAAGCACAAAGACATTAAAAAAAGAAACAATACGAAAATATCACTTTCACCTATTTGTTAAAAACGTATTAAAATCCATCTGGAGTTTGTATTACACAAAATTAATGATTAATTTCCTGGGAAAATTGTAACAAACTTTATTTAGGAACAATTCACTTCTCATGTTCTGGGTAGCGAACAAGATCATTTATTTACAATTGTCGGAAAATTGTAGGGCTTGAGGGCGAGATGGAGACTTTTGTGAATACGAAAAGACGTAATAAAGCAGGTTCAAAGATGTAGATTAGTCAAGAAGACAGCCGTATTACCACATCGTTAATAAGTTCTTGCCTCCGATCCAGGAAGGTGACTGACATTTTGAGCACAATATCACACACAATTTAGCGAAACCAAATACCAAGGCCTTCGTAATTAGCCACCACTTAACTTAGTCATTTTCCCAATTTCTATAGACAAATTGCTATGAAAAAAGTACAGAAAAAATCATTATTGATAAAATATCTGGCTTTCACGAAGTAATGTTATAGCCGTAAAGAATTCCGCGTATGATATCACCGACGTTAATTCTCTCAACACGCATCATGACAAATGACATCTCTCTCTCTCTCTCTCTCTCTCTCTCTCTCTCTCTCTCTCTCTCTCTCTCTCTCTCTCTCTCTCTCTCTCTCTCTCTCTTAATTTTAAGGTAAATGTAAGTTTTTCTCCCCAGATTTGATAAACTTTAAAACAAACAACTCCATTTATTTATTTGCGAATTTTATCTTTGATTAAATTCATCTTTTATAAACCAGAATAACATAATGAAAAGTCACGTTACACACTAGCCATCAGTTCTTTATGATTCCTGTCTACTGTCCGAAGAATTCAACGCTTCATTACTAGCAGTTATATATGCTAATATCAAATGGATTTTTAACTTGTTACCGATTTAATAATATGTGTACTTAAATTAGATCTTTACCATCGTCTTGTCAACATTTCAACCTGTCTCCATATAAATATTGTTAAATTTAAAATTCAAATTGCTTTATTTTGACTCGCCGCTATGTATTGCTTTTTTTCTCTCTGATTCCTATATGTTTGTGCCTGAATATTACGTTATTGAAAACAAAGTCATTCGATACCACCCTGTCTATTTTGTTGATAAAAGCTCACTTAGTTCTAAACGTTCTAAAACTTAAAATATAATAGAAGCTACACATTCGTAAACAGTTGAAGGCGGAACATTTTCCCGGTCGAGGTTATATTTGATGTGTAAAATAAGTAAACAATCATGATTAGGTAAACAAATAGATAAATGAATACACTCAGAGAACCCTGCCGAACCCCTACAAGCACGATTCAGTGTGATTTGCTCATCTATCGTATCAATTTTGACCTAAGTTACCAACCCAGGTAAACTTTACCTACGCGGTTAAAATATTTCTTTTTGAAATACCATTACTTTGATTCACTCATCGCACACAAAGATATATGTAACTCTAGATTCATTTACAATATTTTCCTGTTCTCATTTTTAATTTATTGCAAAGTAAAATTGAGTAAAGGAGAATTTTATCAAAACACTGGATCCTCCCATTGAAGTTTGTATCTTTGTCAAAGCTAACATGACCTGTTTGTACGCGTGTACCCAAATTGTCCTTCTAAAGTACATGTCAATCTAATCTATAATTTACTTTATATATCAAGAAATCGACGATATACTTATATCACAGCAAGAGGAGAGAGGATTTCGCACCTGGAAATAGAATAAATCTACCGAATTTCTGACTAAACTAGTTCATCTAGGCTACAATTGACCTGATAATTTATATCTGAATGTAAAAAGACAGCATTCTACCCGTATTGTTGCACAGGGGCCAAACTATGTTTAGAGGCTGCATTTTGCCAAATCTTGGTTCGGAATCCCTTGAAGGAAACTGATTGTGTATGTACAGCCTATATGTTAGGTTTTATAGGCCTATATTGATGTTTTAGGGTATAATTGTAATGTTGAAGAATTTAAATTTTCCAGTACATTCAAAATTTACATGACAGTATATACTCACTGGTTTGTTAACCCTGGTATATTATAAAGGCTGTTCTTTCACAAAAAAGAGACCTATACCCTCTGTTTTTATCACAAAACAACAGACCTTACCCTATAAGTTATTTGTATCGTTTTACGACATGTAACACATGTTTCACAGCAAAAACACACACACACACACACACACACACACACACACAAATATATCCAAAAAGAAGTGTCAATTTCATACAATATGTCTTTTTCTTTGCATTACGTGCATTTTAAATTCGTTCAGGTATTGTGACTTATTTGATTTTTTAAAAAAATAAGAAAATCAAGAAACATGTATCCCAGAGTGTCAGATTTCGATTGGTGTCAATGACCGACCCAGAATAGATATTACAATAATTATATTAATTAGCATAATACAGCTCCGGAAAAATACACCGAATACACATAGTACAATTGTCATGGGATTTCACGATTAGAACTGGTGAATCTGTAATAAATGTTTAGACATTTATTTTATTTAAATTTATCTTTAACTATCTAAAGATATGTTTAAATACATTTAATATAACAAATCTAGTCTTCGAGATGTATTCATGTTGCTTTTGATGTATGTTTTAATGTTTTCCTCAATTTCTCACTAATATCTGGATTCCAAGGTACATTGTGTATGTGATAAAGCTGATACTCATATATATATATATTTTCTATACAGTAAAACCTCGCATAAAACCCACCGCATAGGATACCACCCCGCATTTCAGATGATAAATTTCCAGTATCTTGATAAAAGACAAAATAAGTACAGAACCTCACTTAAGATACCACTTCACCAATAAAACCACTTTGAGTCAATCAGAATGGTGATCTTAATAACGAGGTTCTACTGTATACCACTTTTCTACCCTAACCCGAATATGGTACCCAGCTTGCGGAGCATCACTAGTTTTATGACGCCAGAAATATGAAGAGTATATGTTTAATTCCCTCGAGCTCCAATGTTTGTTTTCTGCTGTGTTTTGTTCTAGCACATCATTTCCCTTTTTTCAGAAAGAATGAAGGATTTAGGTTTTTTCAAGGCTAAAGCAAATAGTTAATTTTATATTCATTAATTCTACAGGAAAATATAATCTAAATCTTTGTTACATATCATTTAGTAGTTTTATCATCAGAGGTTTTAATTTCATCTTCATATTTATAGCTTATTAGTCAAATGACTTTTTCTCTTACATGTATGGGTTACAGCAAATTTGTAAATTGATAAAGTCAGTATTTTGATATTAGATACATAAATTGAAAATATAACATTTATCAAATTTACATCACAATTTTTAAAATACATGTACAGCATAAACATGAATAAATATGATCTAACTTCCCCATGTTTAAATATTACAGGATTCAATTCAAATTTCATGAAATAAATAATAATAGCCGACTGGTTAAAATTATTTATCCTGTTTGTCTTCTTATATCTTATTCAATTTTTAAAATTTGATTCCAGGAATTGTATACGATGTATTTTAAAAACTTATTTTTTCACCATTATCATTATTACCAGACATTATCACTTTTTGTTGAAATAAAGGGCTTCATGCATTATTTAATGTATAATTTATGCATATTTCTTAGTTTTAATTATTTTGTCAACAGCAATGTCAAGTGTACTTGTTGTTTATCTGTTGTTTACCAGTATTTGAAAATAAAATATTGTGTTCAGTCGTTCTGTATAAATGCATATAAAATACGGTATCGTTCTATGAACACTACTCCATTTTTCTATTTTAAGAACACTGTTTTGTTTTGTTTGGAGGACAGTATGCGCAGATATAAGTTCCACCTATAAACTATAAACAGCGGCCTGATATTAGCGGTATCCATATTGATTGCACGCATTTACGGTTACATATTATTATTCATTTATTTCATTTGAATTTGACTGTGGACTAGCTACGGGTGTTACTGGTCAGCAAGGGAAAGCTTAATCCTCTATGCCACCTGATCTCACCTCTGGATTTCCAGAGGTCCGTGTTTGTCCAAAATCACCAGATTTGTATATTATATAATGTACATCCTAAAGATTAATACTTTGGTATTTGTGATTTTTATATACGAACACTGATAACAAAATAATAGAAGTATTGGTAATTCAAATACACGAACACTCTAATTGTACTAAACGTGTTACTACGCTAAACAGTAATTACACTAAATAATTACACCAACACCTAAGTCAGAGTGATTAGAGCAACGCACTCCAGAACACAGCATCACTCACCTGTAGTCAGCACGGATGTTGGTTCCACTTGCACCTAGTACTATTATGTGAGGAAATTTGCCGTTTCACTTGAGATCGGTCAGTGGTCTCTACTCTGATATACTCATCGTTGTCTGGAATCGCTATGCTCTTTCCTACCCGTGATCTCATGCGATCGAAATCTCTCGTAGCTAATGAATATTTTATAAGGAGTAGGTGTTGTCCATTTTATTTTGTCAACAGCAATGTCAAGTGTACTCGTTGTCCGTCCTTTTTGTACTCTCAATGGTCGAGAGTACAAGGCACGATGATTCGGTGTTAGGGATTGTTCCTGCAATTGGGCTTCCTCCTATGTGAAAACTTGAGTGCCTGTCACCCGACAATTAAAAAACATGTTCGTTATTGTGAAGAATGGTAATGAAACAAAGATAGAACAGAAACATAGAATAATTGTTTCTGTTATTTAAACATACAGATTCACAACATGCGATACCATATTCGACAAATTAAGCGCCCTGGACGATAAAATTGAGGAACTTTGGAACTAGCTCGACCCATCTTTCGACCAAGAATAGTTGTCAATATTCTACATACGCTATCACAAAATGCATTTTATTTATAAATCACGATTGAAAACTAGTGTTTTTACGCTTGTCTTTGGAATACCAACTGATGATCGATCGTGTATAATAATGGTGTTATAGCCAATGGTAATATCCATGCTAGTTGGCTTTGCCAGAACCATTGAAACCACATAGTCAACCAGGGACAATGAAAAAAAGCAAGGGTGCTTATTGGGTAAAACTGGTAAATGATTGACTTGTGAATAGTAAACCGTCTTAGCCGATTGTGACCAGATATAGTACCTCTTGATTTGTTAAAGACTTAACTATGGAATTCCGGGCAAATGTTTCCAGTCTGTAGGAACTGCTGATTTATCCATGGCACCTGTTTCTATCTCTGGATTTCCCAGGGACCCTTGTTTATTCACTGCAAATTGTGTTTGTAATTGTACAACGGATTTCACATGCACCGTTATATCGCTAGTATTCATGTTTTATTCCAATGTATATTTACATATTTTATTTATATAAGGAAATACAATGTATTATTGTGTATTATAACAATTTTTTTCTCGTTTTTGTTATTCAGAAATATATTCCACGTCTGTGTTTTCTTTTCATATAAAGACAACGCATCAGATAATTAATTTTACCTTTGATATAAACTCTGTATAGATAATTGTTGACGTCGTTTCTCAAACGCTGGTTATTCTGCGCACAAATAAGACACGACTTTGTGTGTTTTATGTCGCCAAGAATAAAAATATGTGAAATGTGATGTTTTGTTGTTTATCTGTCTGTGTCATTTTCACAACTTTAACCGTCCTCGGAACTGGTTGACCAAACTACTCTTTATGTTTGGAATACTAAAATTATCGGGTATCCTAAACAGTAATTTTATATATGATAACATATCGCCTAAACCGTAACCTGAATAAATGTAACTCACTCGTCATACTCCGCGAACTACGACCAGTTCATTATTAATTCCGAAAGAAGTAGATACTCCAAAACGGAGAAGGATTGAGTTATACGAGTTACCTAAACCTAAAGATAAAGTCGTCACTTTTAATTTCTCAATTTAAAGTGATCCGTTGCTTTTCTATGTATACACATTAAATCGTTATAAAGATAAATCTTTTATAACGAATTGAAATCGTTGTAACACATTAACTTGAAAAAAATTAAAGAGCCTGACCAGGCTTCCGAATCAAGTGAAATTAACAGAAAGTTTTTTCTTTGATAACACGCGTATTAAACAAAGACAAGTAAAACCGGAGATGTTACTGTACAATCGCTCAACTAAAGCTTGCGTGACATAATGTTAGTTCCGTAATAAATGTAAAAGCTTAACCACACCATAGTTATCAGAAATCCGCAGCACGTGAGGTTCTCGCGGTATTGACATTTCCTTGTGGAGAGTAAAATAATCATAGACGTTGTGAAAACATAAAGATGCTTGACACACAACTGAATCAGATACAAGGGGAGTTTTTAACTCATTAGAATAGAAAATTTTCTTTCTGGAAATAGCTTCTGTTGGTAAGACCATGTTCAATGGTACGTTTGCTTTATAACAAGAAACGCATGTGACGGACTATTTCGCGCATTGATACTGTTGACGACATCCCCAGCCCACCTCTCAATAAGGAAGAAAAGCGCTTCAAAAAGTCAGGACCCGTGACAATAGAAGTTAAGATTTTTCTGAAGTCTGAAAATATTCTCATTTTGGCTGGTTAAGCCAATCAGATTTCAGAATTTTCCAGAATTTAATGATTTGTTTTAGACTTATGTCATGTTTAAGTTTTATGGTGCCAGGCCATGTTCCGTTTATTTTTCAAACGAAGGCAAATTAATTAAAGCAAAGAGGAGAAAACACTCCATGTTATAAGATTTTCCAATAACACAGATTAAAAAAGTTGTGTCTTTGCTGGCAATTGGGAACATCTTAAATGTATACCTTTCTTTTCTTTTATCTAAATCAAGGAAGTGGGAAAGAAGAAGGAAATCTGAAAATGACACCCTCACTGTACATTTATGTTAACCTATTATTATAATTATAATTATAACTTGACTTTCCTGTTTATTAGATATTTTAATAACTCGTTTTTCAAGGTAAACTGCAGGTGATGTTTTATTCATACGAGATCATTTTGACCTTTTGTTACCTAGTATTTCCCTATGCAATCTTAGCAGCTAAATCATCCGTTTTCATGACATTCTGTTGTCGAGGGGACGTGTTTTTTGAGTGCATATCCATCTAAAGGGAGTTCCTACAGGGGCAATGAGCATGGCAGTTTCAAACCATTTATAACAATTTGTTTACACCGCTATCATGCAATATGATTGCTCCGGGTTATCTGTGGTCAAAGGTTGCATATTATGGCAAAGAGTATATGCAAATTAAATCTCAGGTGACATATGAATACACTATGCAGTTATTGTTGCAATATGCAATAAATGCGTTAGCCATAAAACATATTTTGACCAAACAACATAATTCGACGCGAGGATTATTTGTCAAATATTCCATAGAACGTTAGAATCATAATGTTTAAAACCCCTACGGAATCTATCACATCGTTTGAAAACGCCTGCCATTTTCAAAAATTATATTGAAAAAATGTCAGTGTCAAATAATTATCAATTTGATTTGATTTGTTTTTCTGGTGTACATCGGGCCATATTCTGCAGTTATTTAAACAAAATGTCGAAAAACTAAATAACTTAAAGTCGCTCTAGATGTGTTTAATTACCAAAACGAATTATTTTGATTTTCTCTACTTTTACTACTTGTACTTGATGTACAATAGCAAATAAGCGTACACAGGCATAAAAATAATATATTCCTATATTTGTCGTGAAAATAGGGTCAGATCAAGTGTGGTATGCATATACAAAAAGTAGGGTTGAGTTAATCAATTGCAATTGATATATATATATATATATATATATATATATATATATATATATATATATATATATATATATATATATATATATATATATATATATATATATATGTGTGTAGATGAAATATAACTGACATAACACTTTTTACACTAGAAATATTTCTTTCTATAGCCCATGTGTCTTAATTCAGGTCGCATTAAGGAAAGATATAGAAAAGATATGATTAAAATTTTAAAGAAATTCTTAAAATGAACACAAATAAGCTTGTTTGGTCTGTTGTTGTTGTTATTGTTGTTTGTTTTTGTTATTCATTTACATTTATATTAGAGAGGCAAACCTATTAAACTGTAATGAAACAATAATAATGAAAAGGATGAAATTAAAACATAAAAATTTTTAAAAACCACTAACATACCTGTATATGTTATATAAAAAGTTTAAATATTGATTAATTTATAACATATGTACTCGAACTATTCCCTGAACATTCCTAGTCGGTTTCTTTTCGGGTGAATAATACCGTTTATCATTATTTTTAATTGTATTCAATAAATATTCAAAAGTGCAGTTGTCATATTTATTTTGTGTTTTCATTTCAAAATCATAAAAAAGCAACTTGTGATTGACAAATCGCTTACGTTGATGGCGTTGAGCTCTTGCTGTTTATACAGTTGTTGCATGTTCTTGTACACTTGTATATACCTCAAAAATATTGTAACAAAACGTGTCCCCAAATGTATTGTAACAAAACGTGTCCCCCAAATGTATTGAAACAAAACTTGTCCCCCAAATGTGTTAACTCAAATAAAACTAAATTTTATACTTAAAAAGTCTATAAAAGGAAGATTGAAAAATTATGCATAAGATAAACAAAAATGTAAAAAAAAAAGTTAATTTCTTATAAAGAAAATGATGAATATTGTGTACGGTATTATTTAACGTTGATTTGAATTGTGCGTCTTGTTAGCGTAATGTTCTAAATCAATTGTAGTTTTAAGAATTATTTGGTGATATTTGGAGATGTATTATACTTGGTCTCTCTTTAAATTCTGATAGTAAATCACTATAACGGAGAAAAGATTTGTAGTGTAAACACACTTCATTAATTTACTGCCTCAACATGGAAGTATATACGTGACAGATTGGTAAGGTTAATGTCAAACAAAGAGGGTTACTAAACACCTCCCACCCGCGGTTAGGAAGTTCACATGTAGTGTAATTTTGACTGACCAGTGGTCAAGCTCTTTAAAGCGGAACTCTTAACTTCAAGACTGAGAAAAACACTTATAAAGACGAATGATGTTTCGTTTTGACTTTTTTGACCTTGCATTGATGAGAGATGGCAATACCGACAATTCTGCGCGTGTACGTGGCGGCGCAGATGGACAAAATTATCATTTCTGCAGCCAAATCGGATCAACTCGTATTCCTTGACGTGATTTGATTAAGATGACCACAATACTGACCGAAAAACACAATACAGCCACCATAAAAAGATATTTCATATGGCTATATACATGGCGTGAATCGTGATTGACCCTTAACTTGACAGCATTTGGCCGGAGCCCTTTGACCCTCAAACAGCTAACCCTTGACCTCAGGTGGTCAACGGACAAAAACATATCAGGGACCGTATTATTTCTCTCTTTTGAAATGGCATAAATAGTTGTTCCGGACAAAAGCAGATTTCGTTGGGTTAGAAAGTTCGGATATTGTTATCCGGAGATATGTCAAAAGAATCAGAAAACTGGACTTAATAACACCACGTGGTCACGTGTACACCAACTCATTATTGCCAAAAAGCATCTCGTTACCCCAAGATATATATACATGATTAAACATTTTAATATTAACAAGGGTTTTATTATATCGCATTAATTTAAACACTTTTAGCTGTTTTCCAATTTTGTTTTAGTTAGTTGAAATTAGATAAAATAATATTTTGGAAAGCGCGCCTCGTTCTCATTGGAACTTAAAATAAAATGGACAGGGGACCAAAATAAATGATTAAGTAACCTATCTTGTTTTCTGTCTTACCTGAACACTTAATGATGATAAAGATATGCTGTTTACTAAACTTATGTAACCTTTAGTTTGTTTCAATGTTATTTTTCGCCACAATCAACTATGTTTTAGCCATATGTTGGTGGCCAGTTATTAATGGTGGAAGGGAGAATTCAGTTACCTTGTACCTTGGGAGCGACCCCAGCCTTCCTAAGAGAAAGATGGCTGGCAAACGGTCTAAAGAATTCAGCTTAGATTTCAGCATCATTTGACTATAAGGGAGGGGCTGCATTGTTTAAATCACAATGCTTGGACCAGACGGCAATGGATGCTCCTACAATTGTTAGGATTGTAAACACAAATCTTCATGCTAATTAATGGGCATCATTAGGTAACCATCAGTCCATTCCATAGTTACTGGGAACTGACAAAGATCAAATATTATGTTCTTCGCCTAGGCATGGATACCGGGCATGACAAATCAGTATTTGCATAGATCCAAAGATTACGAACACGTCAAAATGCTCAACAAATCCAGGAATAGATCTTTAAAAATATTATTACCAAATAAAATATGATTGAATAAGAATTTCTTAATATATAAAAAATCTCAGATACCAAAGTTTAAATCTTTAGAATGTCCAGGATATAGGTACAAAGCTGGTAAAAAGATGGGCAAACACGGATCTCGGGAAATCAAGAGGTTTGATCAGGTGCCATAGAGGAGTAAGCATCCCCTGTTAACTGGTCACATCCGTCGTGAGTCCACAGTCAAGTTAAAATGAAATGCCCGTCACAATTGGTACAGACATCTCAATAACCGCCACCGAATAGGTAACTCAACATTTATTTAAACAGAGTAATCGCAAACAAGACTATTACACCGACCATAAAATTTGCGGTATGTTTCATTTTTGGCCATTACATGTTGTAATCTACTAGCTATTTTATTGTATTCACTTTCACTTCGGATAATTGTAAATTATATCATATGTATAATTTGCAAAGACGAACTTATTTTGTAGTATGAGCTTTTACCGATGGCAATTCTTTAAAAAATATAAATCAAATAAATTGTATTAACCATTTCAATATTATAAAAACAACTCTGAATGAAATGCATGATCATTATTCAAAACCTAAAACATAGTTATCAGGTATTAAATATATACTGTATTGCATACAGTATTTCCCTGACGTAATCGAAATATGCAGGTGACCTCTAGGTCAAAGACTCGGTTAACCTCTAACATACATGTTAAGATATTTGTTGAAGTTAAAGCAATGTAAAAGAAAAACAACATTGCTTACTGATATAAAACAAATGTTTTATAAAATGTTCTCAGCTTTTAATTTACCATGAGCTGAACACACAGTGACAACATGATACATGTGTAAGTCAACCCCTGTGGACACGTTTTTTTTCAAAATTTCCTTTGTCTTTTTTACTACTTAGATTGATATACAAAACCAAAAAGAGATACACAGGCATGAAAATGACCCAATTCCTATATATTTTGTGAAAATTGCTTAAGAAACCCAGGTTTGGCACTTTTTCAATAGCAAGTTGTTAACTCAACCTTACTATTTGTATATAAATACTACACTGGACCTGACCTTATTCTCACAAAATATATAGGAATGTAAGATTTTTTTTTCTGTGTTTAGCTCTTATTTGTTTTTGTACATCAACTTCAAATAGTAAAAGTAGAGTAAAATCGAAATATTTTTTTATTAACATAGCTAATGCCCCTTTAATATTGAACGTAAAATCATTTTGAAATTTGGATTCTAAATTATACACCCTTGAATTCTGACACTGAATTTCTTGAAATGGATGAGTCCAAATGTGGCAACAGGGGTCAGTGAGTTAAGAGCGAATCCGAATTGCATCCTTGACCTTGATACTCCGTTATATTCGTGAAAAATACCGACATTGAATTTGCAATGGCGGACTAAAACTAATAGTTAAAGGAGGTTACGTTTTAAAAATTTTGCAACAACATGAATGCATTTGTGCCTTTAACCATCGGACGATCTCTTTTTTATATACAGAAGATAAATTATTGAATAAAATCTTCATGTAATACACTCGCCAACGACAGCTCATATTCCTTTAAGATTTCATCCCCAATATGACATGGGGATGAAAAAGAGGTGGGCGTGTCTAGGTCACTCGGCGGGTTCAATTCCTTATATTAGTTAATACATATGATTCCAATGCACACAAAAGCGGGATTTTAGACATGTTTTGTTAGCTATTATATTTAAATTTTGTTTTGTTATTTATTTATGTTAATCCAATAAAATGAAAAGTGATATGTGTTTTTTTTTCTTTATCCTTAACACGACATTGAGCGGAAAATATTATCTAATCATAGTTAGCAAATTAAAGAGTTTAATAGAAACATTTTTTACTTCGTTTATTCAATTCCTAAAATGCATTTTCAGCGGTTTATGGGACAATTTCCTGGCCACTAAAGATACTCTCAAATGCAGAAAAACGAGAATCCCAGACACGTGATAAAATATATAATTACGGTTATTTTCACAAGGATCCCAAAGGGTAGCAGAATCTCCGTGACCATACATGGACCGCGTATCTGCCTCCGCAAAAGGGCGTGGCTGAAATTGTAAACCTTATAATTATACTTCGTATAAACGTAAATGATATTTAAATGTGTAATTTGCAAAGGCCAATTTATGTAGAACTGACCGTTTGATTGCAACATCACATACATGGAATAGCGTCGATTTACAGTCTGTAACACCGCCATTGTATAGTATGAAAAATGCTATCCTTAAGACACAATGAAACTATTTAGAGCGTATACACCACTAGATCTTTTAATTTTCATATGTAACAATCACTTTGATTGGTCAAGAAATCGACATTTTTGGTACTTTTGTATCCATAACAAAATACTTTTTTTTAACTTATAGTTGTAATGTTATAACCGGACACTATCTCAGAACAACTTAATAAGGTAATTAGGGACGAATTTTGTAATTTTATGTGATTCTTTGTGAGAATATGCAGTTTTTCGTGTTGTTCGTGTGACAACTCGAGAATACGTCATATAAATCAATGTAGATCAAATTTACGAGTATCAAGATTTGAATTTCAAAGGTTTTGCAGCAGCATATCCATACACTTTGAGAATAATGAGAATGTCAGCCCTTCATTAAAAGACCTGTTTACCAACTTTCAATGTTAAATTATTTTAGTTACAACGATAAGAGGTACACGAAATATACCCGGCACATTGAAGTGACACCCAAGACAAGTTTATACAGAATTGTAATTTGGACTAAATCTTCAGCTTGAATGTGATATTTTTATTTATAAACTCCGATATTTTCAAATTTGATTAAAGTTATTTGTCAGATATTGAATTTGAAGTTTGTTCGAATGACATATTGTAACATGCAATGGGAATTGATTATAACTGAAAATGAAAATGTGCCATTCCTCCAATTTACTTTGTAATATTTTACTTGTAAATTGGGCAAAAATGGAATTGACAGAATTTCTTTTGATAGAGTTTATTTCTATTGCACTTTTAACAGTTGTTTTATGTAATTCTTATTTTTGATACAGACTGGTGTATGTCATAGATAAACCATATCTATGACATTATGCATTAAACAAGAAAACCAATACATCAATTTTCATTTACATTCAATAATTATTAAAAAACACAGTTTGTAGTTGATATGCTAAACAATCACATTGGCTGTCACACATGAAACTTTCGAGTGTCACTAGTGGAATGTCATTTGATTTTGTAATATCATTAACATAACATGACACCAAAAACTATAGTTTTGCTAAAAGCCAAAATAAATGGTCAAGACAATCGTGACTGTCAATAACACTTCAACAGTTGAGCTCGAATTTAAAACGGATGAAGAGTACCGAAACAGTGAGATGTACCATACAAAGCTCAAAAACCCTTAATGTATTTCTAAACAGTCTAAGACTAAACATTTTTAAAAATTGACTATTTTAGGTCTTGTGGAGTATAGAATTTATCAGTGTTATCCATTCGAAATTCTAGTATTGCATTAGTATAAACTAATCAGTCGGTATCGAAAAACCAGGGACTTGGTTAATGCCTATCCTGAAGAACTCAAACGGTCCAACATTAACGGCAACGACCTCGTGGCTGAAAATATCATTAGCATAACACAAAAATGAAAGTTTTGCAAAAGCAAATAGGATAGTAACTGCAGTTGCCTTGCCACATCTTTAATAACATATATGGCGTCATGATAAAAAAGGAATGGAAATACTATTTTGATATCCAAATATTTATTTTCACAATGCGTATGCATGTATCATAAAACCAATTACAATGCTTGTATACAAAGGATGTCATTATTTCTTTATTTATAACACATACTATTTTACCAGTGTATCGAGACTGTTCCGCTAATCAACAGTATTTACTTAACTATAGAGCATTTTAAAGTAATTTAAATTATGCCAGAAATGCAAAATACCGTTAAATGATATAAAAACACAGTAAAATCTGTATTGATGTAAGATAGTATAAAGATGGTATAAAAAGTGATGTAAGATAGTATAAAGATGGTATAAAAAGTGATGTAAGATAGTATAAAGATGGTATAAAAAGTGATGTAAGATAGTATAAAGATGGTATAAAAAGTGATGTAAGATAGTATAAAGATGGTATAAAAAGTGATGTAAGATAGTATAAAGATGTTAATGGTATAAAAAGTGATGTAAGATAGTATAAAGATGGTATAAAAAGTGATGTAAGATAGTATAAAGATGGTATAAAAAGTGATGTAAGATAGTATCAAGATGGTATAAAAAGTGATGTAAGATAGTATATAGATGGTATAAATTAGTGATGTAAGATGGTATAAAGATGGTATAAAAAGTGATGTAAGATGGTATAAAGATGGTATAAAAAGTGATGTAAGATAGTATAAAGATGGTATAAAAAGTGATGTAAGATAGTATAAAGATGGTATAAAAAGTGATGTAAGATAGTATAAAGATGGTATAAAATAGTACAATTAGATGTCTTGATATACCTTACTTACAGTGCCATGGCATCTGAAATATACAATTTTGTGTAATAAAATAGTATGATGTCAGAAAACCAATATATAAGATACAATACTGATTGATGTCATGATGATTAAGATACAACGGCGGGTACTAATACACATATTTGATTTGATTCAATACCATATGATTAAGATACAACGGCCAATACTGATACTAAAAATACTGATACCATATGATTAAGATAAAATCACAATGTCAAATACTATATGATTAAGATACTGATACTAAAATCACGGCATATGATTATACTGATACTACAAAAAATCACAATGATTAAGATACAACGGCGGATACTGATACTAAAAAATTACAATGATAAGAACAAAGGCCAATACAATGATATATGAAAATACAACGGCCATGGTCATTACTCACAATGTTCAATTAAGATACAACGGCGGATACAGATACAAAATTCACATATGTCAATCACAACTATATGATTAAGATACAACGGCAACGGCGGGTACTGATACTAAAATCACAATGTCAATACTATATGATTAAGATACTAAAAACGGCCAATTACTGATACTGATACTAAAATCACAATGTCAATACCATATGATTAAGATACTGATACAACGGCCAATTATACAAAGGCTGATACTAAAATATTACAATGTCAATACTATATGATTAAGATACAAAGGCGGGTACTGATACTAAAATCACAATGTCAATACTATTAAGATACAACGGCGGATAAGATACAACAATGCGGATACAACGGCGAATTGATACTAAAATCACAATGTCAATACCATATGATTAAGATACAATACGGCCAATATTAAGATACAAAGGATACTAAAAATCACAAAGTAAATACCATATGATTAAGATACAACGGCCAATACTGATACTAAAATCACAATGTCAATGCCATATGATTAAGATACAAAGGCGGGTACTGATATTAAAATCACAATGTCAATACCATATGATTAAGATACAACGGCCAATACTGATACTAAAAAATCACAATGTCAATACCATATGATTAAGATACAACGGCGGATACTAATAGTAAAATCACAATGTCAATACTATATGATTAAGATACAACGGCCAATACTGATACTAAAATCACAATGTCAATAATATGATTAAGATACAACGGCGGATACTGATACTAAAAAATTACAATGATTGATACAATACTATATGAAAATCAAGATACAAAGGCGGGTACTGATACTAAAATCACAATGTCAATACCATATGATTAAGATACAACGGTGGATACTGATACTCACAATGTCAATAAATCATACAATGTCAGTACTATATGATTAAGATACAAAGGCGGATACTGATACTAAAATCACAATGTCAATACTATATGATTAAGATATACAACTGGCCATTATCACTGATACTACATGAAAATCACAATGTCAATACCATATGATTAAGATACAACGGCCAATACTGATACTAAAATATTACAATGTTAATACTATATGATTAAGATACAAAGGCGGGTACTGATACTATATAAAAGATACACAATGATCAATACAATGTCAATACTATATGATTAAGATACAACGGCGGATACTTATACTAAAATCACAATGTCAATACCATATGATTAAGATACAACGGCCAATACTGATACTAAAAATCACAAAGTAAATACCATATGATTAAGATACAACGGCCAATACTGATACTAAAATCACAATGTCAATACCATATGATTAAGATACAAAGGCGGGTACTGATACTAAAATCACAATGTCAATACCATATGATTAAGATACAACGGCCAATACTGATACTAAAAAATCACAATGTCAGTACCATATGATTAAGATACAAAGGCGGATACTAATACTAAAATCACAATGTCAATACTATATGATTAAGATACAACGGCCAATACTGATACTAAAATCACAATGTCAATAATATGATTAAGATACAACGGCGGATACTGATACTAAAATATTACAATGTCAATACTATATGATTAAGATACAAAGGCGGGTACTGATACTAAAATCACAATGTCAATACCATATGATTAAGATACAACGGCGGATACTGATACTAAAAAATTACAATATCAATACTATATGATTAAGATACAAAGGCGGGTACTGATACTAAAATCACAATGTCAATACCATATAATTAAGATACAACGGCCAATACTGATACTAAAATCACAATGTCAATAATATGATTAAGATACAACGGCGGATACTAATAGTAAAATCACAATGTCAATACTATATGATTAAGATACAACGGCCAATACTGATACAATACACACTGTGATACTGATTAAAAATCACACAATGTCAATAATATGATTAAGATACAACGGCGGATACTGATACTAAAAAATTACAATGTCAATACTATATGATTAAGATACAAAGGCGGGTACTGATACTAAAAAATTATTTAAATATCAACTAAAATACTCAATATGATTAAGATACAACGGCGGATACTGATACTAAAAAATTACAATATCAATACTATATGATTAAGATCCAAAGGCGGGTACTGATACTAAAATCACAATGTCAATACCATATAATTAAGATACAACGGCCAATACTGATACTAAAATCACAATGTCAATAATATGATTAAGATACAACGGCGGATACTAATGCTTAAAATCACAATGTCAATACCTATGATTAAGATGATTAAGATTAAAACGTCAATACCAATACTGATACTAAAATCACAATGTCAATATTATATGATTAAGATACAACGGCCAATACTGATACTAAAATATTACAATGTTAATACTATATGATTAAGATACAAAGGCGGGTACTGATACTAAAATCACAATGTCAATACCATATGATTAAGATACAACGGTGGATACTGATACTAAAAAATCACAATGTCAGTACCATATGATTAAGATACAAAGGCGGATACTGATACTAAAATCACAATGTCAATACTATATGATTAAGATACAAAGGCCAATACTGATACTAAAATCACAATGTCAATACCATATGATTAAGATACAACGGCGGATACTGATACTAAAAAATTACAATGTCAATACTATATGATTAAGATACAAAGGGCGGGTACTGATACTAAAATCACAATGTCAATACCATATGATTAAGATACAACGGCCAATACTGAAACTAAAAAATCACAATGTCAGTACCATATGATTAAGATACAAAGGCGGATACTTATACTAAAATAACAATGTCAATACTATATGATTAAGATACAACGGCCTATACTGATACTAAAATCACAATGTAAATAAATATGATTAAATACAACGGCGGATACTGATACTAAAAAATTACAATGTCAATACTATATGATTAAGATACAAAGGCGGGTACTGATACTAAAATCACAATGTCAATACCATATGATTAAGATACTAAAATCACAATGTCAATACCATATAATTAAGATACAACGGCCAATACTGATACTAAAAAATCACAATGTCAGTACCATATGATTAAGATACAAAGGCGGATACTGATACTAAAATCACAATGTCAATACTATATGATTAAGATACAACGGCCAATACTGATACTAAAATCACAATGTCAATACCATATGATTAAGATACAACGGCGGATACTGATACTAAAAAATTACAATGTCAATACTATATGATTAAGATACAAAGGCGGGTACTGATACTAAAATCACAATGTCAATACCATATGATTAAGATACAACGGCCAATACTGATACTAAAAAATCACAATGTCAGTACCATATGATTAAGATACAAAGGCGGATACTGATACTAAAATCACAATGTCAATACCATATGATTAAGATACAACGGCGGATACTGATACTAAAAAATTACAATGTCAATACTATATGATTAAGATAGAAAGGCGGGTACTGATACTAAAATCACAATGTCAGTACCATATGATTAAGATACAACGGCGGATACTGATACTAAAAAATTACAATATCAATACTATATGATTAAGATACAAAGGCGGGTACTGATACTAAAATCACAATGTCAATACCATATGATTAAGATACAACGGCCAATACTGATACTTAAATCACAATGTCAATACTATATGATTAAGATACAACGGCCAATACTGATACTAAAATATCACAATGTCAATACTATATGATTAAGATACAACGGTGGATACTGATATACAACGGACAATACTGATACTAAAAACGGCGAATACTGATACTAAAATATTACAATGTTAATACTATATGATTAAGATACAAAGGCGGGTACTGATACTAAAATCACAATGTCAATACTATATGATTAAGATACAACGGCGGATACTTATACTAAAATCACAATGTCAATACCATATGATTAAGATACAACGGCGGATACTGATACTAAAATCACTGTCAATACCATATGAAAAATACACAAAGTACTGATACTAAAATACAATGTCAATATATGATTAAGATACAACGGCCAATACTGATACTAAAATCACAATGTCAATGCCATATGATGATACAACGGCGGATACTGATACAAAAAAATCACAATGGGTATATGATACTAAATATGATACAAATCACAATGTCAATACATATGATTAAGATACAACGGCCAATACTGATACTAAAAAATCACAATGTAAATACCATATGATTAAGATACAAACGGCGGACTGATACTAAAAATACAATACTATAAATACACATATGATCTAAAATCACAATGTCAATATATGATTAAGATACAACGGCCAATACTGATACTAAAATCACAATGTCAATACCATATGATTAAGATACAACGGCGGATACTGATATATCTGATACTAAAAAATTACAATGTCATATGATACTAAAATCACAATGATTACCCATATGATTAAGTTACAAAGGCGGGTCACACTCAATACTATATGAAAATCACAACGGTCAATACTGATACTAAATATGATGTAAGATATGAATTACGATACAACGGACAATACTGATACTAAAAAATTACAATATCAATACTATATGATTAAGATACAAAGGCGGATACTGGTACTGATATTATATGATATTAAGATACAACGGCCAATATGATACATTACCATATAATTAAGATACAAACGGTACTGATACTAAAATCACAATGATACTAAATAAATCACAATGTACTAAAATCACAATGTCATTACCATGATTAAGATACAACGGCGGATACTGATACTAAAATCACAATGTCAATACTATATGATTAAGATACAACGGCCAATACTGATACTAAAATCACAATGTCAATACCATATGATTAAGATACAACGGCGGATACTGATACTAAAAAATTACAATGTCAATACTATATGATTAAGATACAAAGGCGGGTACTGATACTAAAATCACAATGTCAATACCATATGATTAAGATACAACGGCGGATACTGATACTAAAAAATCACAATGTCAGTACCATATGATTAAGATACAAAGGCGGATACTGATACTAAAATAACAATGTCAATACTATAGGATTAAGATACAACGGCCAATACTGATACTAAAATCACAATGTCAATAATATGATTAAGATACAACGGCGGATACTGATACTAAAAAATTACAATGTCAATACTATATGATTAAGATACAAAGGCGGGTACTGATACTAAAATCACAATGTCAATACCATATGATTAAGATACAACGGCCCAATACTGATACTAAAAAAATCACAATGTCAGTACCATATGATTAAGATACAAAGGCGGATACTGATACTAAAATCACAATGTCAATACTATATGATTAAGATACAACGGCCAATACTGATACTAAAATCACAATGTCAATACCATATGATTAAGATACAACGGCGGATACTGATACTTAAAAATTACAATGTCAATACTATATGATTAAGATACAAAGGCGGGTACTGATACTAAAATCACAATGTCAATACCATATGATTAAGATACAACGGCCAATACTGATACTAAAAAATCACAATGTCAATACCATATGATTAAGATACAACGGCGGATACTGATACTAAAATCACAATGTCAATACTATATGATTAAGATACAACGGCCAATACTGATACTAAAATCACAATGTCAATACCATATGATTAAGATACAACGGCGGATACTGATACTAAAAAATTACAATGTCAATACTATATGATTAAGATAGAAAGGCGGGTACTGATACTAAAATCACAATGTCAGTACCATATGATTAAGATGCAACGGCGGATACTGATACTAAAAAATTACAATATCAATACTATATGATTAAGATACAAAGGCGGGTACTGATACTAAAATCACAATGTCAATACCATATGATTAAGATACAACGGCCAATACCGATACTTAAATCACAATGTCAATACTATATGATTAAGATACAACGGCCAATACTGATACTAAAAAATCACAATGTCAATACTATATGATTAAGATACAACGGACAATACTGATACTAAAATATTACAATGTCAATACCATATGATTAAGATACAACGGCGGATACTGATACTAAAATCACAATGTCAATACCATATGATTAAGATACAACGGCGGATACTGATACTAAAAATCACAATGTCAATACCATATGATTAAGACACAACAGCGGATACTGATACTAAAATCACAATGTCAATACCATATGATTAAGATACAACGACCAATACTGATACTAAAATCACAATGTCAATACCATATGATTAAGATACAACGGCGGATACTGATACTAAAATCACAATGTCAATACCATATGATTAAGATACAAAGGCGGATACTGATACTAAAATCACAATGTCAATACCATATGATTAAGATACAACGGCGGATACTGATACTAAAATCACAATGTCAATACCATATAATTAAGATACAAAGGCGGATACTGATACTAAAATCACAATGTCAATACCATATGATTAAGATACAACGGCGGGTACTGATACTAAAATCACAATGTCAATACCATATGATTAAGATACAACGGCGGATACTGATACTAAAATCACAATGTCAATACCATATGATTAAGATACAACGGCGGATACTGATACTAAAATCACAATATAAATACTATATGATTAAGATACAACGGCGGATACTGATACTAAAATCACAAGGTAAATACTATATGATTAAGATACAACGCCGATACTGATACTAAAATCACAATGTCAATACCATATGATTAAGATACAAAGGCGGGTACTGATACTAAAATCACAATGTCAATACCATATGATTAAGATACAAAGGCGGGTACTGATACTAAAATCACAATGTCAATACCATATGATTAAGATACAACAGCGGATACTGATACTAAAATCACAATGTAAATACTATATGATTAAGATACAACGGCGGATACTGATACTAAAAAATTACAATGTCAGTACTATATGATTAAGATACAACGGCGGATACTTATACTAAAATCACAATGTAAATACTATATGATTAAGATACAACGCCGATACTGATACTAAAATCAAAATGTCAATACCATATGATTAAGATACAACGGCGGATACTGATACATATGATTAAGATACAACGGCGGATACTGATACTAAAATCACAATGTCAATACTATATGATTAAGATACAACGGCGGATACTGATACTAAAAAATCACAATGTCAATACCATATGATTAAGATACAACGGCGGATACTGATACTAAAATCACAATGTCAATACCATATGATTAAGATACAACGGCGGATACTGATACTAAAAAATCACAATGTCAATACTATATGATTAAGATACAACGGCCAATACTGATACTAAAATCACAATGTCAATACTATATGATTAAGATACAAAGGCGGATACTGATACTAAAATCACAATGTCAATACTATATGATTAAGATACAACGGCGGATACTGATACTAAAAAATCACAATGTCAATACTATATGATTAAGATAGAACGGCGGATACTGATACTAAAATCACAATGTCAATACCATATGATTAAGATACAACGGTGGATACTGATACTAAAATCACAATGTCAATACTATATGATTAAGATACAACGGCGGATACTGATACTAAAAAATCACAATGTCAATACCATATGATTAAGATACAACGGCGGATACTTATACTGAAATCACAATGTCAATACTATATGATTAAGATACAACGGCGGATACTGATACTAAAAATCACAATGTCAATACCATATGATTAAGATACAACGGCGGATACTGATAAAAAAAAATCACAATGTCAATACTATATGATGTCTTAACCACCATATTCAAAGTACCATGAGGTCAGGAAAGTAATATCACGCAAGCAGAATTTTAGCGATGGTTCAAATTGAATATCGCAAACAATCCATTCCTTTTTCAATTTTTGTTTTGAATCTTAAAATCGCCAAAATATACTTCTCGCTAAAATTATATTACATTTAAGGACAAAACTCTAATTATACGTCTCGCTAAAACCTCTACTTATATGATATTTAGTAAACCATTATGGTACGGGGTCAAAACAAATATTAGTCAGATCGAACACACAATACAATGTTTAATAATTCTTATGTTATTTTCAGGTGAACATTTATGTCCTATGACATATTTCAAATCTGGTGAAATTTCAACATGCACAACCTATTTGTCATTCATGCATGTTGGAATTTCACCGTATTACAGATTTGTCATAGAATGATGTGCTTAGTTATATGATTTAAAATTCGGGAAAAAATCGACAACTGTTTTTAGTTTTGTATCATTGACAGCTTACTACTTTTAACGAAAGAATTATATAATAAAATATTGGAAACAAACGGAAAGTTCATTTCATGCAGAAATGTAATTCTATTTTTGTCCATGACGGAAACACTTTTTCAAAAGGAGATACGAAAGGTTTACAGAACATTTTCATTTATTGCCATTGTTTGAAACGCACACTGGTAAATCGTATGTGCTGCGTTTTTAAAAAGTGCAGACAAAAAAGTCAAATATACCTTACCATGATAACTGCAGTTTTGTAAATATGTATGGCAAAATGATACCCGGAAAAAGACGTCAAGAAACAACGAGTCACTATGACAACGTCTATGTTATTGCAAGAGTCTATTATTTTGTCACCCGAAGTTTCAGGACCACATTAATCGTGAAAAAGTCCAATTTTGTAGAATTTTGCAATTATTTATATTGTTTTAAGTCGCAGAAATTGTTATTCTCAACTCATCTATTTATTTAAATTAACAAAATGTTTTGCCAAAATAACATTTAGCCCCTGCACAGAACACTTGTGAAATATAAATTTAAACATATTTCAATGTCACAAAACGAAACAATGAGACTGGACACAGGTTGTCAAACTTAGATGTCCTCTCCTTTAATAAACATATATACAAAACTAAACATGAACTGATAAAATGGTTTTTAAAAACATCCAAAAGAATGAATTAACAAAAATAATACTAGTACCTTCAATGAAAAATTACCTTTAATTGTATGATGGTGATGTGTTCTTGTTTATCATGATTGTAAGTAATAATATACATTTCTACAAAGATGAAATATTTCAGGTCAGACGTAACTTACACAGCTTATCTCGCTGTCCACTCATTTCATTTAAGATGGACACCTTCAAAGGTACGGAAGTTAATTAGTTATCAATATAACATGTTTAACCTGTCGTTCACACCTGTGTTAAAGCATTTTTCTACCTTGTCATTATAAATACAGATTTGATCAGATTTGTCTCCACGGTATGCACTGACCTCAACACAAAAAGACTGCGGACGATTATAAAGCAATATTTCCTATAAGTCGTGACCTCGGAGTATTTTTCTGGTCAAGACAGAATTTCCCACATTACAAATTTTGGCCATTTAAAAGGCAAAATGACTCAAACTGAGTGGTACTGAAGTGTATAGAGTTGCACCTCATATTATTTTCTATTGTCCATTTGATGCCCCCATCGTGACACTCTATTCGGCCGGGCCACGGTCTAGATGACCGGAAAAATGACCATAGGCGGTTATAAATAAAGAAAAAACTTGATAGCACTTGTTTTCATATTTAAGTTATTGCTTAAAGAATTGGCGTTAAAATGACCACAAAGAAAAAAGACGACAACAACATAGAGGGTGAGAAAATATTTGACATCGGGTCATGACCTGGGTAGACCCTGTGTCCTTTTTAATACCATTCTAAGCAAGAGGTCAAGTCAGTTTACAATTTGTATTTATTCATATACCAATTTAAGAAGCAATAAAGTTTATCACATAAAACACAAAAAGTCGTTTCAATTCAAAGCATTACAACAAGCCCTTTGGTCAAGTCGTACATTCCGATTTTGTTAGCAGTGATTTTGTAATGGTGTTTCAATTCAAAGCATTACAACAAGCCCTATGGTCAGATTTTGTTTCAGTGATTTTGATTTTGAATGGTGTTTTACGCCACACAAGTTTTCAGTTATCTGGTGGCGAGACGGTGGAGAAGGGAATCCGGGTACAATGTACTCAGGGAAAAAACAACTGGCCTTCTTCTGTAAGTTATCCGGTAAACTTTCTCACAAAATCAGCTTAGGTTCCAGCGGCACTCGAACCTGTGCTTACCAGAAATGATATACTTCAAAGGGCGATGATCTAACCATTCGGCTATGGAGGTCAAGTTTATCAGTGAAACGAAATCTTAGTTTTGCAATCAAAATCTCCTGTTTATTATGAATCGTGACAGTCCGTGAAGACATTCGGAAGCCAGATCTGAAATGCTTGATGATAAGTTTACCTTTACGAGTCTAAAGAAGACCCATCCATAGACATGCTACAAAATTCTGCGATTGTCTTTGTTCTCTGTTGATCATAATGTAGACTAATGCTGCAGATTTGTCGAGGATCCGTGACTGGTCAAATATTAGTATGTTATGAACTACGTCAAATTCACAATCGACATATTGCTAAAATAGCATTTTGTATCTGTAAAGTTTTCTTATATTGGTTAGAATACCTTTGACAAAATATGATTTTCGACCTTACTAAGTTTGCTATCTAAAGACTACTTGTGCAATTACTAACAGGTCATCTTGCTACGTTATACGAATATAAATCTTTAACATAGGATAATATATTGAAAATGAATATGCATTGGAAGTGGACTATTTGAGAGACAATAATGCCATTCCTCACACTTATTTTCAATATATATATATATATATATATATATATATATATATATATATATATATATATATATATATATATATATATATATATATATATATACAAGGCTAAGAATCATTGTACAAAATTCAGTTATTTCCACAGATCTTACAATCTGATTAAAGTTTGTATTTATTTTATTGTCTTTTTTATTTAAATTTGAATTTTATGAACGTTAACATCGTAATGTTAAAAATCAAATGATAGTCAAAAGAGCTAATGTTTAATCATTACGTAATTCTAAGTGTAAGACGTAAATATCAAAATGTGTTAAATGCAAAGTTATGAACTGAAAAGTAGTGGCGAATGGGCAAATATGTATGTATTATATAATCTAAAACATTTGAATAAGGAAAATCGTTTGTAATAATGTTATTTTGCTTTTTTGTATTATGCGGAGATGTATTCAGATGTTAAAAGTAATGAGGATTTCAAACTAATCTTAGTCAAAAGCCTATGACGTGGGGTGTGCAAAAGACCTACCGATTGTTAACAACCTTTTGACATGGTGTGAGCCATTAAATGGTGGTGAATAGAAACCGGTTACAGCGTACCCAGGAAGAAACCACCTGCCTTCCCCAAGTAATTTGGCAGCCTTTATCAATAAATGAACTTAAATTCCAGTGAGACAGACTCAAATCCATGCTGACTAGAAGTGAGATACTGGACTGACTCAATCCCATGGTGTCTAGAGGAGAGATACTCGACTGACTCAAACCAACGCTGACAAGAGAAGAAATACCGGACTGACTCAAACCCACGCTGACTACATGAAAGATACTGGACTGACTCAAACCAACGCTGACAAGAGAAGAAATACCGGACTGACTCAAACCAACGCTGACAAGAGAAGAAATACCGGACTGACTCAAACCAACGCTGACAAGAGAAGAAATACCGGACTGACTCAAACCAACGCTGACAAGAGAAGAAATACCGGACTGAATCAAACGACGTTGACAAGAGGAGAGATACTGGACTGACTCAAACCCACGTTGTCTAGAGGAGAGTTACTGGACTGACTCAAACACACGCTGACTAGAGGAGAGTTACTGGACTGACTCAAACCCACGTTGTCTAGAGGAGAGTTACTGGACTTACTCAAACACACGCTGACTAGAGGACAGATACTGGACTGACTCATACCCACGCTGACTAGAAGTGAGATACTGGACTGACTCAAACTCACGCTGACTAGAAGTGAGATACTGGACTGACTCAAACCCACGCTGACTAGAAGTGAGATACTGGACTGACTCAAACCCACGCTGACTAGAAGTGAGATACTGGACTGACTCAAACCCACGTTGTCTAGAGGAGAGTTACTGGACTCACTTAAACCCACGCTGTCTAGAGGAGAGTTACTGGACTGACTCAAACCCACGCTGACTAGAAGTGAGATACTGGACTGACTTAAACCCACGCTTACTAGAACAGAAATATATTGAGTTTCTTGCCAGAAAAACCGGTAAATTTTACAAAGGTCCGGTGAAATCTATCTGATAACTGGTCCAAATCACCAGTAATTTTCCATTTCATTTCAATTGTGTATATAAACAGACCAGTAAAAAAATTCGTTGACCAGTGAAATCCCTTTATTCACTCGTCCGGTTGACCAGTATTTTTTTTTATTTCAAAATGTCTGCCACTGTGGTTTTTAACGTGCACTAGGCAAAGGGACCTTTACTAACTCTACCGTTTCAAAATATAAATACTTGAACTCCAACCAAATCTATCTATCTATCTATCTATCTATCTATCTATCTATCTATCTATCTTTATGTCGATGGACACTGTCCGCTACATTTACTCTGTTACTGTGTACAGATTTTGTAACTTCTGTATCTTATGATATGATATCTTGCACACATTTAATGCAAAGAAACATTTAATGATTAATGATAGAAATTATTTTTACACAAACATAAACGTTTAATACACTAAAGCAAATGTATTTTGTCGTAGACGTTACATATAAAAATCTCAGATGCCAAAGTATAAATCTAGAGGATGTCCAGTATATAGAGACGAATCTTGCTAAAATTGGACAAACACGGGCCTATCGAAATCAAGAGGTGGAATCAGGTGTCATGGAGGAGTAAGCAATCCCTGTTGAACGGTCACACCCGCCGTGAGTCCACTATAATATCAAATGAAATCTGTAAGGAATGAATTCTCGTCACAATTGTTATAGATGTCTCAACATCCGCTATCGAACAGCCAACGCAACATTTCACTTAGTGTAACGCTGTTTTCGATATCCCTATAGGTTTAGATTTATTATTTGGCCTTGTCTGATAGCACTTTCTCTTTAGAAAATTTATTTAAAATTGGAACTCAACTGCTGAAGACTAATTGACAGAAACTATCATTTTGAGCATTATAACTTTGGTATTATGTTAATGATAAAGCGATATATTGAAATGTTGTAAAAGATCTTCTTTTCGAAGTTAATTATTTTATTAGGATTTATGTTTTAACGTACCTTAAAAAGTCCAGCTGTATTTCCGTATGCAATGACAATTCAGATAAACTCTTTCGCCATATCAAATGCACTTTGTAATTTGGACAGAGGATCTCAGTCCTTTTCGCGCTCGGGCTATGTTAAAGTCGGCCGAGTTTTAATATGTATTTTATATTTACTTTTAAAATACAGGACGTGATGTTTATTGGAAAGAGCATGTTTTACGTAAAATATATGCTTTTCAACGCTTTTTTAAATACCTGAAGAAAATTGGATGGATATATGAATAAATTTATCAGGTCACTTACAGAAAATTGTCCTATCTATAATGTTACCCTGAATGCTGTCATTGACAAAATCAAAAGAATATAACTAACTGTGAAAAGTATGCGTAGCTCATATTTTACAATCGTGCAGCCATGCCCGGTGGAGTTGGGCAGTTCATGATCAGATGTGTCAAGAATGATAAAGCCGAGAATGAATTGGTACGAGTTAAAAATGGGTCGAGATCTTCCGATATACCCGGCACATGTACAATTTCAGAAACGAATGTTTTGAAAGGTAGGAAATGTTGATGTAGGAAAATTAACGCAAAGTGTAGTAATAATAGACTGTATATTAACTGCAAATAGCACGCGTTTAATGTACACTCGGTAATCCTCGTAAAAAATTACCGAAAGTTAATTTCCAATGCTCAAAGTAATGGCGGACAAACAATAACTAATATTGCGGGTTACGTTTTGCCAGATTACTGCAATTTTACACTTGCATTTGTTATCCTAACCACCAGATGGTCTCTTTGGAATATATATGAGATAGAATATTACATAAAATGGGCATATACAATTTTTGACTACGACAGCTCATATCGCTTTAATAGCGCAAATTGATAGTCTAATAAACAATATAGATGTTAAACACATTTAAACAAACACTATAAGTAAATAAATCAATTTCACCAACACGATATTACCATTCAATGTTTACTTTTGTTTAGAAATATAACTACGGTTTAAAACTTAAAATCATCTAGTATAGACATACATGCCAATAGATGGTTTTGTATTCTAAAGCTTAACTTTCATCTATGATGGTCAAACACCTTTGGTCATAAATCAATGCTAGGGACTGCAGATGCACTCTGTGGTCAATTTTATCACGGCCAACCTCTGACCTACCGTTTATTATACCGTGATTTTAATTTTCTTGTTCATTCCGGACAATTTCCTTTGTACGTTATATTAAACATTCCTTCAGACTCACCGGAGATCAAAATGTTTTAAATCGTTTGAACTGTTTTAAACTAAGACACTTAAAACCGTCTCATGGACCTTTTGACTCTTTTATGTCGAGTTACTGTGAGAGAAAATCTTGGGTCATTTCGTCTTGAAATAGATGTCAAAATGTCATATATGTGATTAAGATGAAGTCAAAGAAAAACTGTCCATTTTGACCAGTGGTCAATTTTTTGAATTGATGTTCATTTCACTACAACTGTTAAGGGTAGGGAATAACGTTTTACACTTAAATACAAAAATATATTGAATTAGGTTGAAGGGTAGATAATAACTTATCTGAAACGTGTCCTCTCTATTACTCCTTGTTTCCCGATATTGTTTTAAAATTATCTATATGAAACAAATTCTGAATCTTTAAAACTTATATTCTATGTATTAAAATATTCCGATAAAATGTACGTCAGAAGTGACCGGATCAACACTACAGTTGTTTCAATCATATTCCCTATGAACTCTTTCACCTTTGATTATCTCAATGGTATGCTCTTTTTATTGTTTGAAACTAGACTATAATAGTCTATAGAGTATAATAGGTTAAACGGCGATCGGAAGATGCATTAAACAATCATCATACACATACAAAATGATCCCATATCACTAGTTATATGTTGTTCTTTATTGTTTGGTGATTCGTAACCAAGACTTGTTATACCACAAACAAACTGACCAAACAAACAAGAACACTCCCAAGATAAACTAACAAATAACCAGACAAAACTACGACATAGACAATTATACAAACCATGAAGAGAAACTAGAATAATAATAATAATAATAATAATAATAATAATAATAACGCCGCAACCCGTAAAAACGAAACAAATAAAAAAGGCAACAAACACAACCGTCATTACAAGAAAACAACAACAACAACGAAAGCAAAATCATAAACAAAAAGGTACCAAAACTGAAGCCAAAATTTGATAGTTTTGTATGTTTTTGACACACAGGTTTTTTATGGGACTGAATACCAGTTTATTTTTGCAACTTTCCAAAGTCGCACAAAACAAACAACAGAACTGGTATGATGTGTATGTAATTTGATATTGTATCTATGTTTGAGTAACGCCATATAAAAAGAGAACATTAACTAATTAAAAATCATTTGTTGTGATATGTGTGAGGTGGCCATACTTTACTAGAATATCAATAATAAGGACTGACACATAGATGATAATAAATTTATCAAACAGCAATAACAGTTTTGTCTGGCCTATCTGACAAGTAATTGACCCACTGTCAAGTTTAATATGTATAGAAATATTGATAGCTGACCATAACCCACTAAGTACGTAAATGTATGTACAGGGTGAACCAAAATGGTATCGTTACTTCTGTGTGCACGATGTATATACAGGGATATGGTATTTAGGATGTATCAAATTGTTGTTTAAGGCTTCTGTCTTTAGATATACTAGGTATACAACTGATGTATTCAACTACTCTCTAAAGATAATATTCTCGATATAGTAAGGATAAAATCGATATATCTTAAATGATCAACTTGATGCTTACAATTTTGTGGTTACGTAATGTTGGTCATATATTGATTTAACTTGATCACGTCTGTAACGTTCATCGTAGACTAAATGCACATGTATATATGTATACAGGGTGGTTCAAATTTGGACATCCTGAAGGTTGATACTTTGATATCTGATATTTTTATATGTTTACAAATCTAATTCCTGATACCTTAAATATTTTGTACATTTCCAAATATATATAGTAAAACTTGAATATTGCATATTATATTAGACCTCAACTGCTGAAGTGTAATTGACAGAAACAATCGTCTTGAGCATTTTGTTATCGCCCCTAAATTTTGAAGAATTATTTTGTGTATGTATCAACCTGTAGTTTACATATTTTAAAAATATAAAGTAAATAAATAATTATAAGTTTATAAATAAAAAGTATATACATGTATGTACAGGGCGGTACCAAAGCATTGTAAACATATGCAAAGTTAAGAAGATACATCAGAGTATTGCTCTAAAAGACTTAATATCTATTTAGTTGTCTAAACATGTTTCTCTTGGTTTTATTCGATACCAAATGCGTTTCTTAAGGGCATAGTTTAGAAAGGACCAATGGGTCAAGAACATGCCTCTCTAAATATTTGACATAATACACGTCTGGTGCAGCAACATCACATTACTGAAAGTTTGAAAATGAAATTTAAAATGACATAGCAGCTGTGAACAGTTAGAATGACAATAAAATGACATATCGGACAGATTTGGCTCGAGGCCATTAGATGTGTGCCATATTTTAGTCATATATCTTCATGCTACAAACCCCCTAACAGATATTTCAATCAAAACTCACGGTAACTAATGTAAAATTTATTTTGCAATTAAATTGATAAATGACTCGAATTTATTTCAAACTTTATCCAGGGGCTGTTGAAAGATGACAGTTTATATTAATTCGATTTCTTAATAAGTAAGAACATTGGCAAAAGGAAAAAAAAAAAAAAAGAAATACAATTGACTGTACTCTGTGCCTTGTCTAGTATTTTTATAAGTTTTCTATGAATATAAAAAATCGCAGATATCAAAGTATAAATCAATACAATGTCCAGGACATAGATACAAATTCAGTAAAAATGGACAAACACGGACCTCTGGAAACCAAGAGGTGGGATCATGTGCCATGGAGGAGTAAGCATCCCCTGTCGACCGGTCCACAGTCAAGTCCAATGAAATACGTGAGGAGTGAATCCTCGTCACAATTGGTACAGACGTCTGAACAACCGCCAACGAAAAGGCAACTCAACATTTCACCCAGCGAAACAGAGCAATGAACAGATAGGTAAAACTGTAATTATTTCCTACAAAAACGTATTTTTTAAGTAAAATTGAAGAAATACCAATCAATAATCAAAAACTCAAGTCCATTACAACACAACGAATTAGATGTGCAAATGGTCTCAACATGAAGAACAACTACGGATCCAAATTTCGAGACAAATTCCATATTCTTCGGCGTCCGAGTAACACAGGTTTAGTCCACATGTTTCTTGTCAATGCGACTCCAGATTTCTGTGATTACTTTGGTTTCCTCCAATTTCTGCCTTTTTACTTGTTAGTTGTTATAACTAATTTTATCTATGTTAGTTTACTTACCTCATTCGATTTATTCCAACATATATATATATATATATATATATATATATATATATATAATATATATATATATATATATATATATATATATATATATATATATATATATATAATATATATATATATATATATATATATATATGTGTGTGTGTGTGTGTGTGTGCCTCGTGATTGCTATTCTATTTGTTTTGTTACGGACTCTTCCAGTGTTATATGGACCTCAGTACTCATGGATTTGACAGACTTTTGTTTATTATCCCCAGTAAATTGTTTCATATGATACACTCCTCTTTTAAAAAATAAAGATTTATTCAATCGGATTCGAACCCTGACTTCACGTCAAGATGTCACGGGTCAGCCAACGTAGCTACCAGTAGTAAGTTTACTGGTTTGACCTTTTTGAAAATATAGAAAAAAAAATAAGTTCGTCCCTCAAATTGTCTTTTCTTGAAGTAGAGGAATAAACAAAAGTTGATTTCGATTTTAAAGGGAAAATGTACTTTACTATTACAAATTTATACTAAACTGTTACGTCTAGGATTAATGTCCTGGGATTAAAATGTTCTTCAAATACATACACATTTAAAGAAGCTCCAAGAAATAAAATGTTTTACTGAAAACAAAGAAAAATCTACTTGATCTGTATACATCCAGCCCTTTTGTGTCAAGTTTAAATAAAACCTGTTTCCCCCTCGGAAACCTGATTATCTCTCGGTCGGAGCCTCGGGATAACGGGTTCAAAAGGAAAATACACCAGTGTCGTGGATGTCAATTTGTATCCGTCAGTGTGCAGTGTAGGGCATGTTCTCTATTAGTGATGGCATTACATATGGTCGCTTATAAATGAAATAAATTACATTTTACGCTAAAATACTAATAGGAAGATGGATAGCTTCCAACTCAATTATTTAGATCCTGCCTCTGAAGACAAGGAATACAAATTCCCGGAGACATGTCATACAAAACATAATTTTTACTCGTACAAGCGAATACTGAGTTATGGAGTTTATATTGATGACAAAATTAAAGTGAAAATAATTTGATTTTAGCAAAAGATAGAATATGATTAAAAGAACATTGGTTAGATTCAGGTTGTGGCGTCTCGGGGTCAAAACCAGAAGAAAAGGTCAATGTTACAATTGCAGATCGGAGTATTATATTTAAAGTTAGTGCCTCGGTAGATAATCGTATATGTCCTTCATAATTACATTTCCTAGAGAAATAATCAATTTTTCGATTTTTGTTTATCATTCAGAGTGAGGAAGCAATATAAAGCAGACGATTTCTATACAAATAGGATCAAGTTTTATTACTGTGTTCAAAGATATTCGGGCACGGGGAAACAAAATGATATATAACAATGTATGGAAATAAAAAAAATCATATTGAAGCACATAAAACGGAACTAGAAATCATTAAAATAAACAATAAATTCAACATAGAATACAAAAATAAGACAAATCAATAACCATCGAATGTTGGAGGAACAAAAATGCAATGTAAAATAATTTACATATGATAATAATGGAAACAATAAAAAAGGTGTGATTAAATAAAATCACCGGATCAATTTTCTAAAACATATCCTTTGGGGTAATTCTGCTACTTCTCATTCTACAGTCACCAGCACCATCACCACTACTACTACTACTACTACTACTACCACGACTACTACTACTTCTACTACTTTTACTACTACTACTACTACTACTACTACTACTACTTCTACTACTTTTACTACTACTACTACTACTACTACTACTACTACTATCCTATGTACATATTAATTAAATCAAGGATATGTTTTAGGGTATGTTGTAACATTGATAAATATCCATTCCCTTTGCAATTTTATTTCGGTTGGTGGCTCTCCCGAAACCATGTTGTGCTTCATGTCGGACCCGGACATTCCCAGCAACGTTCCCATAACAAATCTGTAATGTTTTGTGAGAGATTTGTATAATGTTAAGTAAATGACGTATAGGACAAAGTGAATCTAGATACATATAAACTTGACAATACCTGGTACTCAATACAGTTACTGAGATATTGTGGACATCTTTGTCTATTCGTTCGGTACATGAATTTTATTTTCTGATTTACATCCATTTCGTAGAAATTGTAATATAATTACGTGCACTGCACTATCACAGCTTACAAAAGACTGTCAACTACACTGCAGTGCAGTGTTCATGAGTGTCGGGAACCCTGACAAAATGTGACACGTTTAAACTAACTTTATGATATTTATTAGCACAGTAAGTGACCATGTGTACACAAGGGCTTTGGGATTATGTGTCTATCAGAGTTAATGGTCATACAAAATCATCGATTAATCTATATTAAACGCAACGGACCGAGTATCGTGATTTAATAGAATATGGAATCAAAATTACCAAGACTGCTAAGAAAATTACCAACAGCTCAAGTGGTCATTTGATGTTTAATGTAAATCCAGACGGTTATAAATGGGTGTAAACTGACCAACATGACTGTCAAACAAATAACTCTGATGAAATATAGGCATTTTTATCGCTGTACGGGTCATTTAGCTATCTTTCAAATGACATGATAACATATTGATGGGAATGATTCGCTTAGAGAGTCTTTTCTTCATAGATTAATGTTGTTAAATAGAATGTAAACCATATGCTTTCTCAAATACTTAAACAACAACACAGGTCCCTATAGCTGATCGTGGACAACACACACACACACACACACACACACACACTATATGCTGTTTCAAGAATTATATATATATATATATATACATAGGCGTCGGAAGAAAATTGAAAGTGGGGGGGCTAAACCAACTTAAAACACACACACGCCAGAAGTGGGGGCTAAACCAACTTAAAACACACACACGCCAGAAACGTCTTGGGGGCTAAGCCCCAATTTTCAACACCTATGCCTATCTTTGCAAAAAAAAGTGGGGGGCTAAGCCCCCCCTAGCCCCCCCGGCTCCGACGCCTATATATATATATATAAACAGAAATTTACAGGTTACGCTAGAGGGAATGGCAGTAACCTGTCGGTTACGATAGCAATAATGAAGACATAGAAATTAAATTCATCAAGAACGAAAAATAAAAGGAGGTTAGATGATTTCTATTTATCACCGCGTAACTTGAAAGATCGCTCCTGTGTTATTACACACACACACGTATTTATATATATATATATATATATATATATATATATATATATATATATATATATATATATATATATGTCCAAGTTTGATATTCATATTTGCATTTACAAATATACTTCGTACAAACTTTTAGTCTACACTGTCGGTGTCATAACTTATATCTTACTTTATACCTGTTCTTTCGGGAGATCACTATATCGTTGATGCTAATTCAGTACACCTGAATATTTTCAGAAGGCAAAAAACACATGAATAGTTAATTTTACAATACATCAAAACACAGTTAAAATCAATAACAATTATTGTTAGGTCACGACACAGAAGGTTTTGCTGACACATGGAGCGATATATTTCAAACAGTAACCTTACCATTGACAAGCTGACGGAAGAGAAATTGTGATAAGAATTTTTAATTTGAGATATTGGTTATATTTTCTGCATTTTGCATCTGTGATTGACAAATTTTGCACAAAATTATACAGTCCTGTTGATACCTTTCATAAGTAAATGTACCCACGAGCGGACTAGCTTCAGATCACAGGGGGATAGTGGATATTACTTGGACGTGCCAACTACAATTTACACAAGATATGCTATTAATATTTTGTATTACAAAACACATGGTCTAGGTTGATAAGTGTCAGTTACAATATTGAGTGATCTTATCGTTTACCTGCAGAAGACGTGTAGTATGATAACGTTTATTTCAGAGAACTATGATCTCTCTGGTTAGGTCGAGGCAATTTGTCGAATTTACCGAGATGACGTAACTAAGAACGAAACTGAATAAAATAGTGTCCTTTTGTATCATTATGAGTAACAACTTTAAGTAACTTTAAAAGTACGTCATTTTTATTAAATAAATATTTACAAGTAAAATTGAAGAAGTACCAATCGATAATCAAAACTCAAGTCCATTATAACACGACGAATTAGATGTGTAAATGGTCTCAACATGAAAAACAATTGCGAATCTCAAACGGGATAAGACCAGGTGTCCGGAAGGAGTCAGCGTCTTCTGCTTGCATGCCACACCCGTCGAAAACGTTCCATGGAAACCTTTCTAGTCAAATTCGGTTAAAAGGTCAAGTTTGGTGATAAGGCCAAAAGCACGATCGGTGAAAGGGAGTTACTGTCTGTGACCGTGATCCAGAATACTATCTAATATTTCTGAGAGGGGGACTTTCAGCAAGATCCCCGTATCGACCATACAACTTCTTAACCGACGACTCCAAGCGTTCAAAAACGTAACTTTGTGTAAGTAGTTTGTTGGCTAGTCGTTTTACTCTCTCTCTCTCTCTCTCTCTCTCTCTCTCTCTCTCTCTCTCTCTCTCTCTCTCTCTCTCTCTCTCTCTCTCTCTCTCTCTCTCTTTTTGTACCCCCAAAAATTAAATAATTAGTAATTGGTAAAAGTGATACTTAGTGATACCATCATAACTCTGATTCAACACACAAATACTCTGAACCTGATTTAAAAATTGCTTGAATTTCTGATAGACAATATATTTGTATTGATTGGAAATCAGGTCTTTAAGCAAACTGTCGGCATTCCAATGGGAAACAATTGTACCCCTTTATTGGCCGGCCTGTTCCCTTATTCATATGAAGCCGATTTCATTACGAAACTTCCAAATCAAACGGAAAAAAAGTTTGCAGGTGTCTTTCATTTGAATTATATATATATATACACACACACATATGGTATTATACAATTTTCTATTTAATTTTGTTTGTCAATTAATCCTACATTCCAAGTATCAGATTAAGATAAAATAGGTTATTTCACGACGGCAGAGTTTTATCGTGTCGTCAGTATTTTACATGAAAATTTCCTATCGGTACATCGAAAAGTTGATCATGAAAGGGTATACGACAATTTACCGTTCGCATAATGTCGACACACATTTCAATTATGACGTCACAATTCATTATTCCTTCAAACATTCAGACATTTGGCGATAGGTCAGTTATACACTTGTGATGATAGGGGATTTCACCAAAAAAAAAAAAAAAAAATTATATTCTAAACATAACTGATGTGCATTGGTATTGAGGACCAATCGTTTCTAAAAGATCTAATCAACAGGGAAGTGAAAGTCACATATCAAAATAATTTTACTGGTTTTATGTAAAAATATTTTATATCTCATGTTTTATATATAATCTTTATCTTTAAATCTATAATATAATAAAATCGATCACCAAACTGCACTAATGATTATCAGCGTACTGAATGCATCGAAAGTCTGGCGCACAAAAAGGAAAACGCAAGAAATATGGCTGCATAATGATAAAACATTACTCGGATTTCAACTGTAATACTTCTGTTTCCAATATTTCTATCGGTGTTACAGAAGCTCCGGTGTCTTGAGATGATGGATCTGAGGAACATACATACCCCCCCCCCCCAAAAAAAAAAAAATGGTCTGGATATATCTTTACCTAAATCTAAATCTTAGACTTATTAGCATTATATTTATCATCCATATTTTTAATGGTCACTAACCATTCGTGGAAAGAATGGTTGAGCATGTCTGCTACCTTTAAGAAATACCCAAAGAATCCGAATGAGTGGAACCTAGCTTACCTTAAAATTGTTTTATTTCAGTCAAATTAACGACGCTTGTTCATGCAGGTAAAACTGGTACACGTGTGTGTATACTGGCTATTGTTTCTTATATATATGAAGCAACTTCATTCACCTCTATGTGTCTATATATCTTTGCCTATTAGGCTGCTTTCATTGTGTTGTAATATCCATCACGTTGGAATATTTCGGCGCATTTGGCTTGGTATCTTGAAGTTAATGTATTACTGTAATCAATAGCACAAAAATTATCAATCGTAATTTTTTGGTGAATGACATCAAATATTTGTATATTTTATGACAGATAATGATTATGCAAGCAATACCATGGTTATGTTTGTATTGAATTAATTAAAAAAGTGAATATTCAGGGATTGATAAGTAATAAAAATATATACAACTGTCGCAATATACCCTACAAAAGAAAGGAACACGTCGCAAAAATACCTACCTACAAATCACTACTAAATGGTGTAAACACCAAGAAAGAAACCAGTAACGTTTTTACTATCTAGCTAACAGTCGTGTCTTTCTGTTCATGTTTGTATACATGTATTGTATGTAGTAAGTAGTTTGGAAATTTCATATTACTAATACTAATTATTATACCATTCGTTGAGTTTTACATATGTCTGGCGCGTTCGTTAATACGTCTTTTGGGGTACTGATCATCCAAGCCAATGTTTGTACATTAAAGGGTAAAGTTTTATCAGTAATGGTCGAGATTGTTTATATTTTTGCATATTACACATAGTTCTGTGATAATGACCTCTGACACTTAATCATTCAGAAATTTTCAGAAGATATTTTAAACGATTTAAACGACTAGGAATTACAACATCTGGATGTGACGGACTAGGAATCACAACATCTGGATGTGACGGACTA